>CM035806.1:159465666-159643166 GCA_020466095.1 Chlorops oryzae
GAGCGATTTTTATTAAAATATTGCAATTAATTTTCGGAAATTAATAAAATATACAAACCAAAGAATAATGCCTTGATTTGATTTATCACCTTTTTCGAATAACGGATAAAGATATGAGTGTTTCAAATTTCGTAGGCCTTATTTTAATCAAGTACCGTTTACTTTCTTTCTGTCGAACAGCAGTTCCGCTGATTGTTCAGGAGCAAGAGAAAGAAACATTCCATTCAAATGAATACCGTCTTGATTATACAATCATCTTATCGGTTAACACTTTTATGATCCAATAATGGAAAAATTTCTTTAAAGTTCTTTAAAATTTGAAATGAAAAAATTGTATTAAAATTGCTTAATTTTCTTTTCTTTGCTCCTCGTTGAATTAAAATTTATAGTCGAAATCAATTAAATTAGAGGTTTCGAAACATCGATGTTCAAAAAACGGTCGTCCAGAACGATGTATCGATGTTTATTTAGAATCAACATGTTGAAACATCGATGCTTCCAAAACATCGATGTATCGTTTGCATCTTTTCGCTTGTGTGTAAATTTCATTAGAAATTTGGTGTATAATCAGGAGGAATCGCGGCTCTAATGTCATGCTGAAAACATTCATTTTTTCACCGCCATGTTTCCTGCTGGGTACGTACATACATAGCTATTGGAAACAATGGCTAATATAATATGTTAAATTCGAACGCCGCTTGTCATCATCAACATGAATATTGGGCATCCTAAATGCTCCCCCTTCCCGGCTTCCCTTCCAATATTTTTACTTCTTTGGCCAGATAAAAATGGTCCGTGCAAATCTTTTTAGAGAACTGTATGTACATATGTATGTACATATACCTACAAAAACTTGAAAAAATCATTTTAAAAAAGGAATAAGAGGATAAAACAAAAATGTACGGTTACACTGCTGCGATGGGGCTTGTTTGTTTGTCAAGAGCAAATTATTTCAGCCGTGCTAAGCTTTGGCGTACACATAAAGAGGCGCCTTTGTGCATTTGGTAGCGTGTGCGTGTGTGTGTGCATTGGCGAAAATAAAAATCAACGGAAAACAAAAACCGTCTGCTTTTAAATCGTTAAAATGATGACGATAATGAGGAGAGTAAAAATTAATGTTTGCCTTTATTAAGCGCTGATAAATTATGTAATAATTTAATTTGATAATAAAAGCAATTATCATGTTTTGCCATTACTCGTTAGAGTCCCCCTCTCTCTATCTCCCTCTCGCTCTCGCTCTCTCTCTCTCTATCTCTCTCTCGCTGCCCCCAAGGGGCTCTCTATCCCCGATACAGATACATGCAACATAATTTTATTAGTTAGTTCACACAAATTGATATACAAGACGTTAAGAACGAAAGGTTTCGACACTCTCCCGCTAGGAACAGCTGTGAACGCAGGGGGTGCTTTTTTGGGTTAAGTGCGAAAAACCACGAGAAACTTGTACTGATTCACAATTTTATTATTCATTTAATCCATACCGTCAAAATTTTGCTGTGTACGCGCCTGGCTAGCAAAGTTGAACTTTCAGACAAACGCACATTTATGTACGTCCGTCTGTGACGTGCATGTATGTATGTATGTAAGCGACAAGCCAAAGTATTGGAGTTGACACATGAGCCGCCGTCATTAGAAAATCGCGCCACAATGCCACAATAAATAAATAAACATTCAAAATAAAAATAAATATAATAGAAGAAAAAATAAAATTAAAATAAAAATAAAAACCATTAGCAGCCAACTTCAGGTGCAGGGATCTATTGGATCCGATGTCACCTGTAAAACACCATTCGATTAACAGATAAGCATTTCATGCTTTTAAAGCACACAGCACGCATATCCTCAAACGCACTTACGTGCACATGTGTGTGTGTGTGTGTGTCATTGTGTAGCGGATGTATGAAGGTCTATTCGTCTGGCTTTGAACCTTTTTGTCTGCCTTTTTTCCTGGTTGTGCTTCTTCTCTCTCTCTCTGTGTGTGTGTGTGTGTGTGTGTGTGTTCTCAGCTGGCACGGAAATTGTAATCGAAAATAATTGAAAATTTATGTAAAGAATTCTCGTTTGAATTAAAATGGCGTTCTATGCTCATTTAATCATCAAATCGACTTCGGATCTATGTACTTCCCGGAGACCACAAGGGTATTACTTAAACCGATTGCTTTAAAGATGAAATTCATCAAAGATTTTGCTTGAAATGAAATGAAACGAAATGAATTCGAACGAATTGAAATTATTTGAAATTGCCTGTTTTAAAATGCAAACAGAAACGAAACTGAACTGAACTGAACAAGACGAATCAGAAGCGCAATATACTTGTCACACGAACGTATTTAGATCGAAATTGAGCAGTTTCAGAAAAAAAATTTCAATTGCCTCAATTTCAAATGTCAAATTTGTTCTTTCAGCTATTCACTTTTGACTTCACTTTCGTCTCCATATCGGATAGTGATTGTAGTGTGTATCCTGCCGATAAAACAATTATTTTTTGCTTGCCCAACCAGCAAAGTTGAGAAGTTTGACCAGCCTTAAATCCATCCGAATTATTTTAGTTACATTTCATTAAATAGTTAATATTTTTGTTCGGGGCTCACGGTCCAAACATTTCTATTCAAAAAAATTTTTTTTTTGGCAATCGACAAAAATCGATTCTTTGAAAGTGGAACGTGGAATGTTAATGCAATCGATTTCGAATCCAGCTACGATTTCAGTATCAGGAATCCTTGCCACGTCTTAGCCACTTCGACCATGTCAACTATGTGACTTAGGTCACCTTAAATCGTTTAACTCTTGTAATATAAATCGATTTATGTTTTTTTGTATATATATCAGGCAGAACTGGAGATAGCCCATAGGTAGGTAGGTTGAAGTGCCTGCCACTTAGGCCGTTAATCGGCCCATTGTGATACCAAGGAGGTTTTCTTCTGTTTGTGCGAGTGTATGTCCTTGAATGTAGTGTGCCCCTAACATGCGGTTTTTGAAAAACCAGTGCGAGGCTTGGAACATTACACTCCGTTTCGCCTGTGCCGGGAATCGAACCTCGGACTCCACGATCTAGAGCATAGCAGGCATCCCCTACGCAATCCCAGAGCCACTGGACTCCTATATAGCCCGTAAAATAAAAATGAATTTTTTTTTTAAATAAATAGTTTCCCGGGATTTGACTTTCTACTTTACTTTATCTTAAAAGGGATCGAACTGTCCTAGGTGGTAGTTTTTTCATTTTCCAATTTTTTTAAATTTTATTTTACAGTTCCACAATACTCAAAAACACAGTTGGGGACCGAAAAAAAGAGTCTTCATAAGTTCCCTCAATGTATGAAGTTATATGAGGTTCTTAGTAATCCGAAATTTGCTAGAAAGCTCTCACTGGGGACATCGAAAATAGATATAAGCTTTTAACTTAAAACTCCATCTAAAAAGCTTATAAACGAATTACAATGGTGGACAAAAAATTTTGAGCAAAATAATGTATATCAATTCCACATTGATAAATATCGACAAGCAATATCAAAATATGTAAGCAGATTTTATTTAGCAGTCTAGCTTTGCTGCTATAAGCATTTTCCGGTTTCATTAGAGTTGTTTACATTTCGATACATCTTGTATTAAAAACACTCGTGTCGAATTGTTCTTTATCAAACTCCTCCAAAACAGGTGGTCTGATTCTTCAATGCCACTCAACCTGAATATTTAGTTTAAGTACCCCCCGACGTATGCGTAATGCTATTTCGAAAAAAACTTTGTACCCAGTTGTAAAAATGTTCATGAAAGATGCATGAATCATGCCTCTTAAGGGTGCTTTGCATGCATGCCAACCTTCCATGCCCCTTCATTTCTTTTTTATACAGGCTTGTCATAGGAATTCATGCATAGACAAAAAATGTTTGATTTATGCTTGAGAACCCATGAAACATATCTTCCCTACCATGCATGAATCAATGATCCTGAGAACACAATAATCCAATTGCTGGAATTCGTTCGCCTAAACAAGCAGTAACAATCCGATGTAGGCGGGATTCAATCCCCGCTGCGGCGAGCGTAATATTTGTTTTTTTTTTGTGAATAATTAGGTAGATAATAATATAACATTTCAAAATATTTCAAAACTTAGAGGAATAACTTGCTTTCATCCAAACATAAATGAAAAAAAAAATTTTTGTAAGCACGGCGTGTCTGACGACTGGATAGGAAACTTCAGCTTACAACTGCCAACTTGCTTTCTACCCCCCGCCCCCCCTAATTGGGTCAGACTTTACCACAAATTTGAAAATTTACTTTGCATCTTTCTGAGTCCCAATTTTTCCGCCTGCGACAGGAATCGAACTCGAGCCCTCCAAATTACAAATCGCAACAAGCTCCCATTACGCTACCGAGAGATCTCATTCGCGAGTGCTACATCTGTGTTTTCTAGATGCAAGAGAAAGTTATTTGAAAAAAGTTTTATTTTTTCTTTAAATGATTCATGTATAACATAGTAGGGAAGAAATGTGTTATGTGTTTTCAAGGATTCATGAATCGAACAGGACCATGAACGCATCAATCATGAATACTACTGGCATGCATTCTTGTTTTACAACAGGGGAAGGCATTAATCATGTATACTACGAGCATGCGTTCTGGTTTTACAACTGGAGAAGAAATGTTTCATGTGTTTTTAAGGCGTCGTGAAACATGCATGATCATGAAAGCAGGAATCATGAATTCTTCTGGCATGCATTCTTGTTTTATAACAGGGTAAGGCATGAATCATGAGTACTACGGGCGTGCGTGCTTGTTTTTACAACTGGGTATAGGCCGTAACATTACGTATACGTCGTGTATGTAATTTGTAAAAAGTGAATCATGCGTCTTTGAACGTCAAGAGAATGAGAGAGAAAGACGAATAGAAATAGATGTTTATATTTTTGTTTACTGGTTTTTGATACATTAGATTCTTTTGAGGCGGTACGAAGTACGAAGGGTTCCGCTAGTCTTATAATAAATATATATACGTATTAAGTACATATGCCAATATTAGTAACAAAAGCTCTAAAGCAAGGCGTAATAGAATCAATCTATAAACATTTTGGATTCATCACGTAAAATTCAATAAAATTCACTGAAATCACATAAAAAAATTCCTGCTCCCGACACTTTTTTTTCCGATCACTGTTATTAGCCAGAATCAAAGAAGCCATCTCCAAAGTCGGTACAGATTCTCTATACAGGGTGTCCCGTAGGTGAGTGCTTTTTTTTACAGGGATGGTAGGGGAGGTCACGACAAACAAAAAATCGTATGGTAGGGGGGGTCCCAAATGCACCCCTGAGGAGTTATAGGGCCTTAAAGTTTTCTGGCACTAAGTCCAGAAAAACAATTCTCCCACGCTAGTGGCTTACTGTAGAAAAAAAATTGTAATGCGGTTTGAAAGCCAATTGTACAGGCTTTTGGGCAAAATTGAATTGATGGTCAAAACTGCAGTTATTGTGTGAAAAATAAACGCTCAAAGTCAAAAATTCTGAAAAAATTTTCAATTATTTTACTTTAGGAGCCATTTTGGTATGGAAAAGGTCCAATTAACACATGCTTTTTTAATTTTTTTTTAAATCTTCGATCAATTTACTTCAAATCTGTGGTACATTTGTTATACCTTATTTGCGGTTTAACCTCAGGAAAAATAGGATTTAAAAACGAACTTGAACTTTTTTTAAAATCAATTTAAATAATCTCAGCAAAAAATTACCAATTTTTCCAATAAAAGTACGTATGATTTTAAACCAAAATTTGTCTTAAATAAGAAATTGCTGGCTGGCCATTGTAAGCCAAAGATTGCTATTTTAAGAATTTCATCACATAAAAAAAAGTTGAAGTTCGTTTTTAAATCCCATTTTTTCGATGGTTAAACCGCAAATAAGGTATAACAAATGTACCACAGATTTGAAGTAAATTGATCGAAGATTTAAAAAAAAAATTAAAAAAGCATGTGTTTAATGTGAGACCTTTTCCATTTAGGCGTCGAAACATGGCTCCTGAAAGCAAAATAATTGAAAATTCTTCTGGCATGCATTTGTTTTATAACAGGGAAGGCATGAATCATGAGTACTACGGGCGTGCGTGCTTGTTTTTACAACTGGGTATAGGCCGTAACATTACGTATACGTCGTGTATGTAATTTGTACAAAAGTGATCATGCGTCTTTGAACGTCAAGAGAATGAGAGAAAGACGAATAGAAATAGATGTTTATATTTTTGTTTACTGGTTTTGATACATTAGATTTTTTGAGGCGGTACGAAGTACGAAGGGTTCCGCTAGTCGTGGTATAATAAATATATATACGTATCTAAGTACATATGCCAATATTAGTAATAAAAGCTCTAAAGCAAGGCCTAATAGAATCAATCTAGGGTAAACATTTTGGGATTCTCACCGTAAAATTCAACTAAACATCACATTAAAAATTCCTGCTCCCGACACTTTTTTTCCGATCACTGTTATTAGCCAGAATCAAAGAAGCCATCTCCAAAGTCGGTACAGATTCTTTATAGTAAAATGCAGGGTGCGACAAATGCTTCAAATTTAAACTACATATTACTTTGATTTTGATTTTTTTTCCAGAAAGAAAGTTAATGTTTAACGATTGCAAAATGGGATGAAAGAAATTGGGAAATATTAAAAGCCTAGTTCAAAAGTAGTTAGTCTTTAATGCAAAATCCAAGAAATTCACCTGGAAAATGTTTGAAAAAAGATCGGAATTTTTATCGTCAAATTCTGAAACGAGTTCGCGTAAACGGATCATTATGGGACAAAGGAACCAGTGTGGATTCTCGGCTGGAACATCCATCAACCTGAACTCGTCATCGTTCTAATGAACTGAACATTTCTCGGAATTCTCTGGGATGAATTTTGCATAAAGAGCTCGATATGAAGGATTGCAAAGTTCAACTTATGCAAAAAAACTGAAACCTCATGACCATTCGATGCGTTTTCACCTCGCTCAATGGGCTGAAGACTGTTTGGCAGGAGATGAAGAATTTTACCGAATAATCGCGTTTTCAAATTAGGCTCATTTTCGTCCCAGGGGCTATATCAGCAAACAAAAAATTCCGTATATGGGCAATTCCACGAGAAACAGTCCCACCGGTGACACCCGTGACAGTCATTCCGAGTAAAAATTGCGTAATTTCAGTGCCTTACTATCTTTAAAGGCTTTCAAAAACTAAAATTTTTTTTTTAAATCACGTCCTTTTTTTTCATAAAAAATGAGCTTCAAACCTAAAAAATAAGTGTCACAGGTGGGACAGTATTCTTGGAATTGCATCATTGGGCCATTTTTCTTCGAATATGAACAAGGAACCGTCGTGATAGTCAACGGTGAGCGTTAACGTACCCAACGCCCAACGAGTTTAAAACCAATAGTGAATTCTTATTGTTTTTCATCCATTTTATGTGGTAATGTTTTCTCTGTGTACCGTACCTTTACCGCTGCGGCGATCAGAATTCGAAATCGAACAATTGATATCATGTGTGAAAGGATACCTAGAACTCTGGGATTAAAAAAATGAAAAATATTTCGACAAAAATTATAAATATACCACATTGTTTGCGGTGAAAAAAAAAAAAAAAAAAAACGCATAAATAAGTATTTATGAAATATTTAATAAATATAAGAAGTAATGCCATTCGCCTAATTAATATTTAAAATCCATTTGGTTTTTTTATTCACGCCGCGAATTCCATGGTTAAATCGATACTGGAAAAATCGGAAAATTACTGAAAAATTGCGTAAATTAGGTGGAGTACAGTATTCCCCGGATATATGCACCCCGGATGTAAGCACTCCCCGCTTGTTGTCACTATTTTTGGTGCATTTTGCACTGCGCTTATATCCGGAGAATACTGTACTGCCAAACCAGTCGTGGCAGTCATACGAATGAAATTGTATTCCATTATGAAATTAAAACTCAGCCTTTCCAATAAATCGAGAATATTGAAAACATAATGAGTATTAAATTTTTTGTTAAGCCGATGCAAATTTAATATTTTAATTATATTCATTAAAATCAAAACGCCACTGATCTGAGAAGAAGGAAAGACAAAAAAAAAAAAAAAAATATCTATCAAGGATATTTGAAAGCAGTTCTTTTACGTCTCAAAAGTTTTTCAATATTTTTGTGTTGTTTGCTTGCCCTGTTTATCTTCCAATCATTGAAATCGGATGGAAAGGCAAAAGCTAAATCAATTTAATTAACAATTGAAAGATTTGTCTAAATTTTCATGAATTTCCGTTTAAGCAAACAAGCCGCAAAAGTGGCCTGTGGCATGTTAAAAAATCCACAACCTGCCTCATTGCATCTTATTGCTCGCAATCTGAAGTCAATCGCTATGAAAATGATATGCGCTCGTACAGAATTTCTCAATTAAGGATTTTGTTTTCTTAAGGCAAATATATTTGAGAGAGAAAATCAATTAATTTAATTGAGCTAACTCCTACGGTCCAGAAGAGCCATGTTTGTATAAGAAAATGCGATTAACTTCTCATGCTTGAAACGGAAAGAACACAGTAATTTGTCGAATATAAAAGCAATGTCGAATGGCTGCCATGCTCCCCGAATTTCTGCGCTATACCCTGAGGTGACTCTGCAGTTCTTCGATTGAAATAATTAGCCATGTACTGATAATCTTATGGCGAAACTCCGGTTTCGTTAACATTATTCGGGAGCAGTGTTGCCTGAGTGATTCAGTTTCAACTAGATTTGTTTTTAACAGAAATAAAACTTCCAAAAACGAAAAGTTCGCTATGAACTTAAATACGGTGCGGTTTAAGTTCGTTTTTCAATCCAATTTTTTCGACGGTTTAACCGCAAATAAGATGTAGCATATGTACTACGGTTTCAAAGGAAATCGACTGAAGAATCGGAAGGAAATTAGAAAAGCATATTCCAATAGGACCTTTTTCATACCAAAATGGCTGCCAAACTAAAAAAAAAAATTATAGTTTTTTCAGAAGTTTTGACTTTGAGCGTTTATTGTTCCCTCAATCGCTCCCATTTTTACCATCAATTTAATAATTTTTCATAGAAGCCCACACAATTGGCTTTCAAACTTCATTACAGTTTTTTTTTTTTTTCTACGATAAACTATTAACGTGGGAGGATATACTTTTTCTCGACTTCCTGCTTAGAAACTTGAAGGCCCTATAACTAATATGCGATCCCAACCTCCCATACGATTTTTTGTTCATTTTGGCTTCCACTACCATCCCTATAAAAAAAGCACTTCCGCACGGGGCACCCTGTATATACATATATGTATATATATATATATATGTATTTTTTTTTTTTTTTCGAATCAAAATGTATATAAAAGTGTTGGGAGCCTCGCTGGAAAACGTTGGCAGATTTAACTATTTTATCAAAATTGAATTTAAAGCAATTTAGAACTGATTGATGCGAATTATTTGAAATGTACAAATGCAATTTTCCTTTATTGAGTACATGGAAAATTGTCTCTTAAAATGCGATATGCTGTGTTAGGAGACTTATTTTGTGCGAAATTGCGAGCATTTGTAAATGGAATTCTGTTCGACATTTTGTTATTTTCATACATAAAAATATATTGCCACACATGATACTTCTGTCTTGGGACATTCCAAATGAAAGGCAAATCAGCTCTTATGCATCTTCGATGACGACATGGACGAGGATGGCGAAGCGTATTTTTAAAACACTGTGTATTCGCGTGTGTGTGCGTGGACCGTTTTTTTTTTTTTTTTTTTTTGTGTGATAGAAAAATGTCAATAAAAGATTCTGTATTTCGTGAATGCTGGCGTAGAGCTCTCCTTTACGATTGAAAGCCTTTTGTCAATATATTTCGACATTCGATTGTAAGCAATGAACAGAGCATACAAAGGTGTATTTTGTAGTCCAAATTGTACATATTTGCTTTGGAACGTGTACGAACGAACGCCCATGAATGTACTTAAGTATGATGTACAAACGATTGAAGAACGTATTTCCCTGGGAACGAATACGGTACCGAGCTTATTGTTCGGAAAATCTAAAATTAAGTTTGTCGAGTTCCTTTAAAAATTCTATTGTTGAATTTATTGAAATATTCCTTTGAACTTTCTTCTCATTCTGTGAAAGCTTTGCGCGACGATCTTTTTACAATGTTAAATTATTAATAGAAATTCCTCCCAATGTCGCTATTGATAATATTGTCAGTCAACGGACTTTTTCCCTCTAATATCTCTTTAAGGATTTATATATATATATATATATATAAGTATTAGGGTGGCCGCAAAATGTATGGGAAAACATAAAATAAGTCAAATTCTGTTTCGCAGGGGCTCAAAAGCTTAGGATCCATTAAAAAAACGTACGTGTGCAAAATTTGATGAAGATTAAGTAATATTTTAGAGGTAGCGCAATGGCTTCAAAGGTAAAAAAAAATTTAGTATTTTTCTCTCTTCAAATAGGCATTAGCTAAATAGTACTACTCCAAGCTACATGCGATATTTCAATGACCTTATTATTTTTCAAAGCTGAATCTTTCATCCTTAGCTCGCAGAGCTCTTTTTCTACAAACACAAAAAAATTTCCCTCATGAAAATCGTTTTTTTTTTTTTTTTTTTTGAGAAAAAAGTGTTTTCTGCATTTTCCGGATTATTCTTGCCTCTGACAGAAAAAACATCCCCGTTAACAGCCCCGCTTATTTTGAATGCAGAAAAATTTGTTTGCTTCCTCGCAAAGCTCTATCTCAACAATGTAGAGCTGTAAGAATGCAAAAATTTACACTACTCGATTGTATTCGTTATTTTTCATCAAGTAATCGTTACTAACTACTAGTTACTGAGTACTCTTTATATTTTTTTAAAATATTTATTGTTCATTCATTCACTGAATAACCCAAGGTTGATAAAGTAATATAAGCTCTCTCATGACATTAAATCACTGGCTTATATGGCTCGAACAGAGCCCCATCCATCTAACATAGTAAAAATAATTTGAATCTTCACCCATTCACCGTATTCAATAATCAAATATCAATTCAACTCTCTCTAACACCATACGGCTTTGCGGACCCATTATTTCAGTACTTAATTACTCCGGCAATCATCAGCCAATCATCTTCATTTGTGCAAAAAAGGTACAAGTAACGAGATACATCCATCAGTAACGAGACCTTATTGATAACTGACTACAGTAATCGTTATTTTTTACCGAATAGTAACGATATTTTACAGCTCTACAACAATGTAAAGGACCTTCCACAAAAAAAAAAGAAAATTGGCTAAAAATATTAATTTGTCCTCAACGGCGCCAATGACAATTAGAGAAAGTCAACAAGGATGAGGGACTAATTGCACCTACTAGATAAAGTCTCTTCTGGTTGGTTTGTACTGAAACTATTCAAAATGAGTTCAGAGCTATGAATTATGATACACAAGAAATTAAAATATTGAATGGATTGCGAGAGTAATTTAATTCTCGGCCCCACTTTTTCAAGTCTATTTGTAAAAAAAGTAGACGTGACTTGACAAAACTGAGTATGAGGCGTTGTTATACTCACCAAACACTTTCAAAAACAGTCGTTAGATTTTTGTTTACAAAATCGTGTCGCACTGTGTAAGTAACCATTAATAAGCATGAAAACTTTGACACAAACACACAGAAATTATGCAAACTGATAAGTCCTTAAGATATGCCTTCCCACATCGTTTGGCGCGGTTTCCCCGTACAGGGCATTCATTGTTGTTACTGGCATACAAAACCCGCAGGCAGAGCATTTCGATGCGGTGGCGTGTGCCATTGTTTTGGTAAGCTTCGATTTATTGCTATTGCGCTTTTTCAACGGTGATTATCGTTTCCAATTGAGCTTTAGACCACAAATGAAAAGGAAAACGATCGCAATCGTAGGGCAACAAAAATTATTCTAATGGATTTTCAACTAATGGAGACTCCGAATCAAAGGAGTGTAAGTATATAAAGACTCTCTCCATAAAGGATATTTTCATCGACCTAAGACAGTCCGGTCTATTTATGAAAATTCACATATGTATGTATGTAACTCAATAAAATCTGTTCATTTTCTCTCAGAACCAACAAACTTAAACCAATGAATTCATAAAGAGTGCAAAAATTGTATTCTTAGAGAAAGTTCAGAAATATGTCAAATATGGTTCTTCGAATTTTTTGTTCGCTTAGAGAAATAGATTTAAATAGAAGGACCAAAAAAGTCGGAGCTTCTCTGTTCATGGCGTAAAAAAGGCGTTTCAATGTCCACAAAAATTATATGTAAATTGAAAGGATAATTCCCTACAATCAGCATGGAGCTTCACATGAAAAGGTCCAAAACGAAAACGATTAAGGACTTTGATGCTCATATGACATAAGCACTTAACGAAGTCTTTGATGTGCTCGGATATGATTTTCGCTGAACTCCATTGAATCCATAAATCCTTTGGGCTCATGCCATAATGCAATAATTTTTTCTGTCCTTTCATTATTCTAACTAAATCGCTAAGTGCAGTCCTTATAAATCTTTCTCTCTATCTTTCCTCTATCTTTCTCTCTATCTTTCTCTCTATCTTTCTCTCTATCTTTCTCTCTATCTTTCTCTCTATCTTTCTGTCTATCTTTCTCTTTCTCTCACTCTCTCTCTTTTTCTCTCTCATCTCTGGATTACTTTATTCAAAGGACAATGGTTTTCATTGTTAAATCATTAGATTTCTAAGCTTCTTTATGCTTCCTGTTAACAACTGAAAGCAGATAAGAGCTGAAATTGTTTCCTGCCTGTCTGGCCGTAGTAGTGTGAACACCAAAAAAAAAAAAAAAAAAAAAAAAAAAATAAAGGAAAAATACCGAAGCGACACGAACTGCTACCTACAATGAAAACGACGTGCAAACACATTTCAATGAGATTTGCCGCGGCGGCTATGAATTGTCCCAGGTATGTCCTATTGAGAAGACAGTCCTTGTTTTATGCGTTCAACAAATAGGAAACTACTTAAATGCCCGTTAGCGAAGGTTTGAACGTAATTAAAAGTTGATAAATGGGCAATGATTACGAGCCCATTGAGGGGAAAAGCCGCATAGCCGGTATTTGAATGGATCGATGCTCGTCGGTTTTTGGGGGAGTTCGGGCTACAACCGATACCGATTTAGCCACGCATTGCGGGCTTTCGTTTCCAAGTCAACTCCGTATTGAATGAGATGTAATACATTACAAAATAATTTGACACACGTTAGCAGAAAGAATATACGAATGTATATGTATGTATGTCATGTATGCACAATGTACGGCCAGTGGGTATGTATGGGGGCCATTATTCAAATTGATGATTTAGCAAGGCACCATGAGTGTGTTTTGTCTATATATTCTTTTATCGAACAAAACGAAGGTTGGATAAAATTCATTCAGTATTAGGATAGGTTCAGTTTCCCCTCGATAAACATACATACCCTGCAGTAATGAAGAGGTCAATTTGCCAAACAGGAGTACTCGAAATATGACTAGTCAAAATGTACAGTATTTTATGTATCTACGGAGATCTACGGGGGGTGAGTTTCAGGATTTCTTTAAGATTTGAATGCGAAGTAGGAAAAAAATTTTTATTGTCTGCTTTAAGTTCGCATTCGGATTGTTTTCCCAACGAAAGGTAGTTAGCTGGACGTTTAAGACTATCGCTCAGCGACCTCGTGGGTTGGGGTTCGATCCCTGGCTCGGGTGAGAATAATTTTTGTTTTTTTAATTACCAATTTTTTTTTATGTTTATATTTTAATTTATTTTATTTAATTGTTAATTTTGAAATAAAAAAATTTTTTCGCTACATTTTTTTTTTAGTATTTTTTCTTCATATTTTATCTTTTTTTTTTTAAATGTATTTATTTTAAAATTAATAAATTTTTGTAGTAAAAATTCTATTCGTGCGTTCCACAAAAACTTCAGCCACCAATAAATGATCAATAAATTAAATTTGCTTGTTTAGCGTAATGGTTAGGACACGGACCTACCAACCCGCAGAGGTCAGCGGTTCGAGGCTCGGCCGAGGCCAGAAAATTAAAAAAGAAGTGAAAAAGAAAAGATTTAAAAAAAAACAAAGAAGAAACAAAATTATACAAAACAAAGAGGAAAAAATATTTTTTTTTTTTTCATAAAATGTGCAAAAATACAAATTGACCAAAAATCGACCCAACTGTATATACTCCAGGTCTAGTTCATATGAGCAAAAACTGTGACTAGTTATTTTCCAATGACAGCTCAACGTTATAACAGACAGTTCAAAGCATTGGTTGGAAAATTAAGAGGGAGTAGTCCTGGTATTTTTGTGACTAGTCGGGGAGTAGTTGGAATTACTGCAAGGTACTTACATATAAAACTTCGTTCGTCGCATGACATGAAATATAAGAAATTTTCAGATTGAACTTTAGAGATAAATTTCTTGCATTTCGAACATCTGCTATTTGACTGACTTGGACAAAATATTGTTTGGGCGGAAAAATTACGATATTAAAACTGTTTGGGCGATTTTGACCCATGAATACAGAATAAGGTTTAAAAATATCAACTGATATCCCAACTGGCAAAAAGCAGTCAATTTTAACTTATTTCATGTTTAAATATTTTGTTGACCAGCCCCAAATAGGTCAATATTATATACGTCGGACGTCGATTGGCGGTAAGGCATTTTTTCTTTAAAGACAATTTCACAAAAAAAAATATGTCTAAAAGTATTTTGGCCCATTTGAGGTCGCTGCACTCAAACGACCTACAGTCTAATCATTGTGTTTCAATAAAAGATTTCGCAAAATTTTCTCTAATTTCAATATAGGTAACAATAAAGATAATGAATAGAATTTATGAGTACTTTTTGTTTGGCCTCAGTCTTTAACAAATGCCTTTAAGGAAAAGTAAATGGAACGCCCGGTCAGGGACATAAAGATATGAATCGCTCCAGGCTCATAACTAAGAAGTTCATTAGCTTGTGTAAAAAAAATTCATGTGGCTATAAATGCTTGAAACTGAAAAATTAATACCTTTTAATCAATTTTAAGAAAAAATTTCTTTTCAGTATTAAACAGTTACAATAGTAATAATAAATATGGAAATGAAAAAAAAAGTTGGTAGAATTCAATTCAATAAATAATGGACGAATCTGTTTTCAATAGGAACGTATCTTAATTAAAAGTTAATTGTCAACAAAAAAAAAAAAAAAAAAAAAAAAAAAAAAAAAAAAAAAAAATGTACAAAGCTGATCATGTAAAAAATTATCCTAACAGTTAGAAAATAGTTTCGCTTGATATTGGAGGAAATTTTCATCTCCTATCCCATAAATCGTGCGGAGCCGCACTAGTTGTTCCGCAAGAGAGTGGGGTCTTAAGCTAGGCCGAAAAGATTTAATGCTGGTAAAAATTTTCTATTCATTCGATCTGAGTACGTCAGAGGTCCTCATGTGATATTGTGTAGTCTATCTCTCTATGTTCTTGTCTCAATTTGAGACAAGAATGTGTTTGAATTCCGCTCGACGCAAGGATCTTCAAAAGTTTTTCCAGTTCATCTTCAACAAGATATGGCGCCCACTAGTTGGTTGTGTTCCTGGCAAGTCCACCGATGAAGCTTAATTTGCTTCTTTGAAAGCTTTTGCCGTTCGGAGTCGGCGTTACAACTGTAGGTCCCCAGCTCTTTCTACTAGAGTGATACAGACAGCGACAGATCGGCTGTAAGAAAAATTTTGTGGGATCATTAAGGCCACAAAGCGTACACCGTTGAAAACGGGATAAATAATCGCAAAGAAAAATATTTTATGTATTTTTAGCTTAACCTTGATTTAAGGCATTAATAAAAAGGACAAAACTGCCTCATCTACATACATACATTCATAATAAATATTGAAATCTGTTAAGTCAGTTTAGGGAAGATATTATACAGTACATTATAACATCATAAACATGTATGAGTATTTTTGATTATTTTGTCTCTTCCTGTAGGTATGCAAGCCCGAATAAAGCTAATGAGAATTGTAGAAAAATATTTATATGCACTAATACTTTCATTGTTTGATATAACAAAAATCTCAACTCGAGTTTTGTTAAGTGTTAATATCTTATGGTGTTCAATATAACAAAACAGCCATTTTGTTTAAAATCTAATATTAAGATTTTTTCCCAAATTTTGTGATTTGTTTCAAATTTTTAATTGTGGCAATTAAAATGACAATGAATCGCCATTAATTGGATTTTTTTTCTGTGTTTTTGGAGCAAGATTTTTTTTTTTGTAACAAATAAATTTGCTTTTAGATGAAGACTAACAGTTTTCTCACTGTTGAAGCAATAGTTTATAAAATTTTCATTCAATTGTTTAACTGTTACTTTAAGAACTTAGTGATTGATTTAGCATTGCATTCGATAAAAGCAAAAAATTCTTGAAATTACAGGTTTTTTTTTCGCCAGTGTTGTGAAACCCTACAGTCAGAAATTCTTTTTCAATGGATTTTGGAGATCCTAAGCCCTAAAACTCTGTTGCTGATCTACTCGTAGTTGGGAGTTTAGAATTTGGGTCGTGGCGTTCTAGTGTTAATAGGGTATTGAAATGATGGGCCTATAATTTTCCAGGAGTCTAAATGGTTCGATATGGTATATGTGACGTTTGACGTTTCTAGACCAACTTGTAAAGTTATGTCGAAACTTTGACCCGATGACTCCAAATGGACACTCAATTCGGATTCAGCGACCCCGACTAGGTCTGACAACTTTTAAAACCCGACAAACTCTGTGTCGAGGGTATATTGCGTTTGTGTGGTTGTGTGTAACACCCACCACCAGTCGAGATAGACCATACAAATTATATATATATAAATGATCAGCGTCACCAGGAGATTCGATTTAGACATGTCCGTCTGTCCGTCTGTCTGTATACAGTTATCTTATCGAAGGAGTTGAGCTATCTTGACAAAATTCGTGCGAGAATGGACCCGATCGGACCATTTTTAGGGGTACCTCCAGTACTAGGGTCTGTCACAAAAATCCCAAAACTGCCTCAAAATCGGACTTTTCAACATATTTCAATTAAACTTAGAATTTGAGCGTATATTTAAGCCTCCGATTAGAATTGCAAAAAAAAAAAAAATGAAAAAATGGGCGTGGCAAAGGGCGGTCTTCATAAAGAAATTGAACACAAGTTGGTATATGGGGCCCCTAATTGCCTTAAAAACCTCTTGAATATTCTTACTTAGTGGTCCTGTTTTTCGGGCGTTGTTCAAAAATTATTTAAACATGTGTGTTTGTGTCGGGTATTTTATTGTCAGGCTCGCCTGACTATAACACCCTTACTTGGTTTTTTTTTTTAATTTGTGCGGTTGTGTAATCAATAATTTCGTTTCGCCATTGTTAATTAATTATAAACACAAAATTTCCTGGAACTCAGAACGCATTCCGTAAATAAATTTCGCAATTTGCTTTAAAGGCGCTTTTTAAAAGTCTAATTCAATGGGGCCGTTCCGCAAAAGCTTCAAGTACCTTCAAGGACTCTGTTGCAAGACGATAGGTCCTAATCCGCTTATGGTTGGCCATAATTCCACGATGACTGTGAGACATTTTCACTTTTAACGGTAAATACTTCTGCATTTTTGGAAATAATCATTTAAATTTTTTTTGATATACTTCAATTCTCTCCGAAAATACAATCAATAAAATCTTTTGGGAGTATCTTCCGAATTTTCCAACTCAAAATAGCAGGAGAAAAAAAAAAACAAGACATAAAACGTCCACGCAAACAAACTAACAAAAGAGAACAAGAACAATAAAAGAAAGAGAGAGACAGAGAGAGAGCGCGAGAGAGAGAGAGAGAGAGAGAGAGTGATTTAGAGGATGAGGATGAGCTGCTGATAGAGGGAAGGGAAGGGGCTGGGGGTATGATGAGACAGTGGCAAGAGGAAAAGCGTAAAGGAAACCGTAATCAAAATAAATATCCATTTTGCACGTTTACCCAGCGAAAGAGCTCAATTTAAATTTTATTGTTTTGAGAGCACAATGGGCATCGGAATTATTTGGCACGAGACACACCTGTCATTGAATGAAGTAACGGTGGCTGCACGGCTCGGCGTTCAACGTCCACCATTCGCCATTCGCTATTCGCCATGAATGCCGTTCTATTTCCATTGTACATCGTTATGGGCTCGTTCGGTCCCTGGATTGCGCTCTGTGTTTTGCCCGAAACTGCAAAATTATGGCACAAAATAACGACGCAAATAAATCATGTCCACAAACGCGTAACTCAAACAAAATAAACGAGAACAAAAGAAGAGAAAAGAAAAGAAAAAAAAAATTAGGAAATTACAGAAACAATACGAATAAAAATTATGACGCTGACGGTGCAGCACTACCGACCATATAAGCGGGTGAAACGCCAAAAATTCCGAATTTTCGCACCCCCCAAAATCGATATTCGAAATACTTAATCATTCGAATTTGTATATTGTACTTTCAACACCATATCGGAAGATATTCTAGCTTAACCAGAAAGAAAAGCAGGAAAAAAAGCAACAAGTGAAACGTTTATTGCGGCTGTGTGGGTTTCTTTTATGACCCGATCTCCTTGATACTTAAACCAATATACAAGTAATGTCCGATTTCATTTAATAGAATTAATTCTATGATTTATCCATATACAATGTATATATATAAGTATATGTACTTATATTTTTACATACAAAATTATACAAACCGCTTATTCACCGCGTTTAAAGAAAAATAGCCAGGGTCGTAGAGGTAGGAGTTTGTGTATTGTAATCATTCATCTCTCTTGCTGCCTTTGTCTCTCTCTCCCTACTTCCCTTCCTGCCACTCTCCCTCTCTCTCTCACCATAACTATATTCCTGCCACTCTCCCCGTCTCTCTCCCTACCTTTATTCCTGCCTCTCTCCCTCTCTCATTCTCTTCCTCTCTCTTCCTCTCTCCCTCTCTCCCTCTCTCTCTCTCTCTCTCTCTCTCTCTCTCTCTCTCCCTCTCTCTCTCTCTCTCTCCCTCTCTCTCCCTCTCTTTCTCTCTCTTTCCCTCTCCCTCTCTTTCTCTCTCCCCCCCCCCCCCCCCCCCCCTCTCCTCTCTCTCTCTCTCTCTCTCTCTCTCACACTTTTTAATAAGTATAAATAAAAGAAATTATTTAAAAAAAACATATCGTCCTATCATGATTTCTAAAATAGCATTCGCTTCTCGAGCGTAAAAAAATTAATTAAAAATAGTTTTGATGAATAATATGTGCTTTAAGGGCTCTTCTGAAGTATTCAAACCGGTGAACCTGTAAAGTATAATATGCTTAAAAATCAATAGAAACCATGAGCCCATTTTCATCCGCGATGCGCTTTGAAAATTTCGTCTTAACAGAAGAGTTCATCCCTCATGACCGGCAGCGGTAGGACTCCGATACTCTTAGTTCAACTAACAGACATTTACTGTCGAAAGCCTATTGTCATTAATTGGCTGAGGCACTTTATAAGTCTGTACACCGAAATTCATTAAGATAGCTCCACTCCTTCGACAAGAAAACTGTATACAGGCAGACAAACAGCCAGACGAACGGACTGAATCGCCTCAATGGAATCTCCTGGTGACGCTGATCATTTAACATAGATTTTGCATGGCTTATCTCGAATCGTACGCACAAACGGAGCATAAACACGTCACACAGTGTGTCGGAAATTACTTAAAATGAGCATGAAATGACATCGGATATGGCATTTTGTTTTGGTTTTGCCAACGTCGGAATTCATGCATCGAATTTGGAAACCGCTTCCATTAGAAGAGAAAACCATCGAAAATTGATGTTAAGTATTGACAAAATATTTTCCAAATTTTTTTTATGACTAACCACCAAGGTACACACAACATGCAGCGCAATTTTTCCGTCTAAGAAGCTTTACACATTGAACGCAGTAAATACTTACTTGCATATTAGTGGTATTCAAGCAACAGTGCAAACGCAGTGTGCAATATTTGCACTTGTCAAATTGCGTACATAAAAAGCAGTGCAAATATTGCACACTGCGATTTGCACTGTTGCCTGAATACCACTATTAAAGAAAAGTTAGTAAACACGCTACAACCTTCTAAGGTGTGAGAGACACAAATCACTTTTTAAATCCTTCAAAATATGCTAAGTCGGTATCCGTGTTCCCTCTGAAAAATAAATCGCAATCAACTGATCTCCACAAAACTTTCTATAAAATATTGACATTTTCGTTTCTCTGGCGAAGTACAGCCGAAAAGTGGCATGCATCCCAGCGCACTCAATACTTCTTTGTTACTTGACAGCTCAGTATGTATAAGCGAAAGCGAAGAATTTACTTCGAGGTTTATTTCGATTTTTGGCATGTGTTTCTAATGCGGATTTTTACTGACTTCATATCTGAATACACTAAAAAAAAAAAAAAAAAACAAAAATGGAAAATTTCTTCAAAGCAGTTTTTCAGTGTTTCTTTCATGTCGTTCTTCATATACGCAACTTAATCAAATTAGTATCAAATCTTGGGCCGTTATCCCAAATTTAGAAAATTCGCTTGCGAAGGAAGTAAAGAGGTCATTATTTTGAAAACACGGATGAGTTTTCGATCACAGGGCGACTTAAACTTAGTTAAAGATATGTACTTAATTTTCATCGTAAAAATTTCTACGTTTGTTTGAGTTCATCGAACACAGCTGTACAATCTATTTACTTCGGTTAAAAAAACTCACCATCTTCATTAATATTATATTATGAAGTAAAAAAAGAACTTCGGGCTACCAGTTTAAATGCAACCTTGTGAGTCCGATAACTTGTAATTAGCGTATGCCTTGAACTAGCGAAAGTAAGCCAAATTGTACTTCTTCGTTTTGTTTTTAAGTGTTTGGTAACGGAAATTTACTTGCTTCTTAAGAGCATAGAGTCCTTAAGAGTAAATGTACGCATTCACGAGCATGCTGCGGCGTTCATGTCTCCTTCGAATGATGCTGGGCAACGGCAAAATATGGCATACCGTTTCATACATACATAAATATGCGAATCATTCAAATGGAAATTTTCAAGTTCTGGTCTCATGCGATCCGCATGCCTCAATGTTTTGCTTTGAAACTGTCGATTGTTGTACAGGGAAACTCGGGGGAAGGGAAATAAGAAAAACAAGCACTAAAAACACTTTGTTGCAGGCTGACATTTTAAAATCAATGAATCGTAATCATTTTCTTGCCAATGCTCAAAGCAAGTTGTCCTTGCGGAAATAAAGTACGAAGCAACGATCCCGGAAAAATGAAGAGCACATGGAACTTTTTTGTTCGACTCTACACAATGGACTATAGAAAATATGTATTTATGTATGTATGTAAATGATAAGCGTCACTAGGAGATTTCGCCATGCCGCCAGTGTTTCGTGAGCGGCCAAAACTGATAAAATCAAAGGTGAACTTTTGGAATTTTTTTTTTGCCCGAAGCCTTAGAAATAAGTTCTAAATAAGTCAAATCAAATAAATATTTAAAAGTTTTAAGTTATTTTCAGTTTAAGTTTTTGACTCCCTTAAACGTTGAGGTACATCGTACAGAAATACAGTTTTGCTAATGTGAGTATCGCTTCCATATGCATAAGGATTAATGGAAATTTCTTAAGCAAAAATTAACGCATGTACACTAGGGTGTCCCAAAACAAAAATTTTTTTTGGAACGTGAGTTTTCTGAAAGTTTATATGCTAAAATATTTTTGAGAATTTTTTCAGATTTTTTGTAAATGGATTAGAGGTCGCTCAACACGGTTTTTCCAAACCGGCCCTTTTTTCCTCAGTTTTTGGTGATAGCTCGTTTATATGCAATGTCTTTCAACATTTTGAGGCAGTTATCGGTAGAAAAGCATCCAATCCTTATTTCCATATACATAAACTACAAAATATACCTTTATTTTATGCCATTAGGCGTCATCAGTTAGACTTTTTTCCAATAAAACTGGGCGCCAGAAAATAAGAATGCTTCATAATATCCAAATTTTTAAATGAAAATGGTTGAAAGTAATGATGCAGCTTTAAAGAACATGAAATATTTTGTATTTTGAAAAAAGAAATAAAAATTTTTCTGTTGGACTTTTAGAGCTATGTCCGATTTTGTTCTCAAAAATATTACAAAAATACGTTGCATACTTCCAGGCTTTTATATTTAGTTTTCAGTGCTAACATGATACCCAATCTCAATCTTAAATAGAGTATTTCTCAAAAATATTTTAGCATAAAATTTTACGTTCTACTATGAAATTCGAAAAAAAAAATTTATTTTGGGACACCCTAATGTACACTAGGGCGTTTCAGACGTGAAAAAAAGTCTTCAATTTCGAAGACGGCGGGGTCTCAAACGAAAGATAATGTAAATCAAAAAATTTCTTAAATTGAGGTTTAGAGGTCGCTCAGAGGACTTGAATTTTCGTCAAATAACGCCTTAAAGAGAGCTAAAAATTTTTTATTTAGTTTTTGTAAATTTAGAATTTTCAATTTGACAGATTTTCAACTTTTTCTGTATACTTTTAGGGGCAGAAAACACAAAAATTGATTTCAATTAATGGTTTTTACAGGAACAGTTCGATGTTTTACCGATCAATTGGTTCATAATATGTTTAAGCGATTCGAAAACATTTATTTGCACATAAATTTGTTTATGTAACAGACTTGCATTTAGGCTATATACCAAAAATTTTACATTTCAACTTAAACCCATTTTAGCTACCTCTAAACCTCAATGAAAAATATTGAAAATCGTGCCCAAATTTTTCTTTTTGCCTAAACTTTCTTTTTAGACCCCGCCGTTTTCGAATTTCAACACTTTTTTTCACGTCTGAAACGCCCTAATGTACACTCAGTTGGAAAATAGAAATTCACTTAAAATTTTAAATTTTTTGCTCTAGATCAGACCTGCATAGCTTTTACCCGCGGGTAAAAGCTCTTACACGTATAGCGTGTATGAACGATAGCTCTCCTTAAGCAGCGACGCGTGTAGCGATTTCAGTCTTTCTCAATTCTGAATGTTCATCAATACATTCACAAAAATAACAAAGCCTTTTTTTGCTTATATATGTAGCTCTGCCAACTGTGTGCAGGTCTGCTCTAGATGCACCAGAACTTTTTGTTTGCAAGCATATAACGGCTAAATGCGAATAAGAGAGCCAATGCAATGTAAACCAAAATTAAGAGTGAAATCT
Organism: Chlorops oryzae; assembly: GCA_020466095.1. Taxonomy (NCBI): domain Eukaryota; kingdom Metazoa; phylum Arthropoda; class Insecta; order Diptera; family Chloropidae; genus Chlorops; species Chlorops oryzae. The sequence continues at coordinate 159,488,846 of CM035806.1, forward strand.
TCTCTCTCTCTCTTTTTTTTGTTTGTTTTATTTTTTTAAAGATTTTTTGGTAACGAATTGGCGATTGTGATCATTTTAGTGAAATCCGATTTAAGGCGGGCTTGTGCATCAGAAAGTTAATGCCAAAGTCGGCTTAGATTGTGCACATCTAACCGACCATTTGTAGGGCTCCGCAAGATTCTGCGGTTATTGTCTTCAAAAAACCTTAAGCAGAAACCGCCGTTGACCACGGAGCATAAGTTAACTCGACTTAGTTTTGCACAACGTCATATCGCACACCCTCTTCTAAGGTGACACAACTCAAAAATCGTCAATTTCGAGTTAACATATGGAACATGTTCATAGTTCACCTCTCTAACTGCACGAAAAATTCTATTCCGTTTTGGTTATTATAAAAAGCCGAAATATCCCGTCAATGCCTTTCTTCTTGCTTTGATTGACACTACGAACCATTTTGTTTTTTGCGTTTTCTGAAAAATTAGAAATTTTGAGTTGTGTCACCTTAGAAGAGAGTGTGCGATATGTCCTGGAAAGATGAGTAGAAAAGAGTTGTATTCCTTAACAAAAAAAAAAAGTTCAATAAAGATGGCCCAGACGGGTTTCAATCTTTCTCTTTCCACGACATAAGGAAGAAGGAACTGTTTTCCAAGCCTAGAAAATTGGGGGAGGAGGCTTTGTGATGATTTAGGGAGCAAAAACTCAGCATGGTAAAAATTAAATTTGCAAAATTTATTTATAATTAAAACTAAAAATATAAACGTTAGGACCACTCCCATAACCCAAAGCTAATGGATTTTGTGCACAAAAAGGATGAACTTTAATTCTGCAACGGAGTGTATATCGTCGCAACTCTTCAATAATCACGTAAGCGGCATGAGCTCATTTTTTCAGAACACGAAAAAAAAACATAACAGTTTTTTTAAATTGGTGTTTTAAAATCGATTTCGTTTTATCAAAAAATAGATTTGTGCTTTCGTTAGTTTTGTACGCATAATGTATTGCGGCGGTCCTGCAAAATTTTTTGAATTCATCAGATCATCAAGTTTTTACTTTGAATTGCTAGCGGAGTCTTAATAAAATGAAGGCAAAGACATGACCAGATCAGCACAATTCTTTTTGATCGGAGACAAAACTAATTCATCATGGAAAAACTAACTAATAAAACATACCATGTTAATTTATATGGAACTTAGGAGGTTTTTGAATTGGCTTGAATTTTTTGTTATAACAATCCAATCATCTGTGAGATATGCCAGCAGCCCTGACAGTGGAACGGTGCTGCCACAGTTTTCTATACTTAAACATGTACTACTGTGGGCAAAAAGTAAGGTGAATTTTCAATTTAAACGACGCGCGCTAAATTAATGGGGATATGCTTTTATTTTTAAGTTGTTAGTACTGTTAGTGATATCTGCGCCAAATTTCATGTCAATGTCATAATTTGTTGCTTAGTTACGCTTGTGTTTTCCAAACGATTAAAAGTGATTTCTTCGATTTTGGTGCCAAAAACGCTCAATTTTTTTGAAAAAAGACGTCGCGTGGATGTGTGTGAAACGATGCTTTCTGACTATCAAGACAAGCTGAAATGCATGATTACGGGAGATGAGACTTGGATCTACGCTTACGACCCGGAAACAACTGATCAATCAAGCGAATATCGTGCCAAAGGTGAATCGAGACCAAAAAAACCACGCCAAAGTCGCTCAAAAATTAAGGTCATGCTGACTGTTTTCTTCGATTACCGTGGTGTGGTGCACTATGAATTCCTTCCGCCCGGTCAAACTGTCAACAAGGAATATTATTTGAGCGTTATGCGTCGTTTGCGTGAAGCTATTCGCCTAAAGAGGCCAAGAATTATGGGCCAATAACTCTTGGTTTTTGCATCACGATAATGCACCATCTCACACTGCACTCATTCTTCGTGAGCATTTCGCCAAATATTCAACAAATATCGTTCCACAACCAGCCTTTTCGCCTGATTTAGCTCCGTGTGACTTCTGGCTATTCCCCAAACTCAAGAGACCACTCCGAGGAAACCGTTTCGAGTCGATTGAGGACATTAAACGTGAATCGAAGCGCTATTTGGCATGTTTCGAAGATTGGAAAAAACGTTGGCATAAGTGTATTTCATCGGGAGGGGATTACTTTGAAAGCGATGAAATTGATTTGGAAGAATAAATAAAGATTTTTGATTTTACAACAAAATTCACCTTACTTTTTGCCCACAGTAGTAAGAAAGCTTAAGTCGGTCAAGCCCGACTTTCATACTTACATACATTCCCAGCGCCCTGATAATATTGATGCACGATTTTTTGCCTTTACCTACGGAAAATACGAAAGATTTCCATTTGTGGGCTTGGCAGTGGGATCATACTCGGGGCCCGATATACGTGTGGGCCCTTGCCTCAGAGCAAGTTCACCCACAAAACGCATTTCTTGTTTATTTCCATAAACCGTTCACTTCTGTTCTAAGATGTCTCGAGGCACAAGCACAATGTTTTCATAACATTCAATATTCTATGCTCTACATTCTACCTTTTAGAGCTGACTTAGAGTCATTTAAAATATGAGCGATTTTAAAATTCGATCAATAAATGGATAAAAGGGAACTAAACCCGTAGTTACTTATATACATACAACCCTACCAACGAATTTCATTGCGATAGCTCAAATCCTTTGAGCATAAAAGTGCACACATATGTACTAAAAAAAACGTCAAAAAAAAGAGAGTAAGGGTGTTATAGTCAGGCGAGGCTGACAATCAAATACTCGACACAGACACACATATTCAAATAATTTTTTATATCAAGAGGTGTTTAAGGCCATAAGGGGCCCCATATACCGACTTTTGTTAAATTTCTTTATGAAAATCGCCCCTTTGCCACGCCCACTTTTCAAATTTTTTGAATTCTAATCGGAGGCTTAAATACACGCTTAAATTCTAAGTTTCATTGAATTATTTCGAGAAAGTCCGATTTTGGGGCAGTTTTGAGATTTTTGTGAAAGACCCTAGTACTAGAGGTACCCTTAATAATGGACTTATCAAAGAAATTTTTGGAGAGGATGTTTATGGCTACAAAGAAAGCATAAGTAACTAATTTCGTTCAAGTCCCATTTGAATTTCGGGTGCAGGAGGCAATTTTCAAAAAACGCCCTTCGGCCACGCCCCCGGAAATCACATTTATTGCCCTAAGATATATGCAAATGTCAAGTTCAATCAAAATATCATGCAAAATTCTGGTTTTAGTGCAGTTTTTGTGATTTGCGTAACAGACCCTAGTACTGGAGGTACCCCTAAAAATGGTCTGATCGGGTCCATTCTCGAACTTGTTCTTACTCATGTCCCCGCTCAACTCCTTCGATAAGAAAACTGTATACAGACGGACAGACAGACGGACAGAAAGACGGACAGACAGACGGACATGACAAAATCGAATTTCCTGATGACTGTGATCATTTATATATATATAATTCGTATGGTCTATCTCGACTGGTGGTGGGTGTTACACACAACCACTCAAACGCAATATACCCTCGACACAGAGTGTGTCGGGTATAAAAAACCCAAAACAACGGACAAACAACCAAACACACAGAATATCCCAATCGAATTCCCTGGTGGCACAGATTTCTTTTCATATCTCGTGTGGTCTGTCTTGAGTGTTTTGGAACATCCCATTCAAACGAAAAGCCTAATCTACGTCCCAATCAATCATTCTATTTTGGGTATTTTGAAAAGTAATTAGTATTTGGATGAGCTAGAGCAGCCCAAATTTGTTTCATTTCATGGGATTCTTTTCGGAGATCTCAACGCGTTACGTTATGAGGGAATTGTCCGTTATAGGTACGCATTTATCATAGCCGAGTCGCGTTAACGATTGGTCGGCATAACGGGTTATGTGATTTTTTAGTGAGAGCTAACCGAAAGCTAATAACAGGGATAACAAAAAAAACGCAAAAAAAACGGCTAATAGGTGTGTATCTAATTGGACTATCCAGCTGAAATGGATACTACGGCTTAAGCTATAAATAATAAGCAGTGATGATATTTCGAGAGATTCCTTTTTCCGGAATTCCTTAGAGCGTGTTCTAACATTAGCGGAAAATACGTGTTTTCGACGTTTTCGTATTTTCGACTGAAATCAAGTACTTTCGCCAGAATGAAAAATGTCAACTGAAAATACGAAATTTTGATTTTTGAAAACTAAGGTTCATAGTCTCCAATCTAGTTTAAACTTTTTGATAGATGAAACTTTCAAACGATAATATTCAGTAGAGTTTAAACCAAGTTTATTCCTTTCATGTAACTGGCATAAAGACTAAAAGAACATATTCCAAAGTTTAAACTTTCGAAGTTCTTTAACCGAGTTGAAGACTACTTACAACCCCAAATGCCAAATTGTTGAATAGGCGAACATTAGCTTTTCTATACTTGAAATTTTTCATCTTCTTCACATTCCAAAGATGAAAACAAAACTGCTTAAAACTGCTATGTATGTCAGTCTTATGTTCGAAAATACGAAAGAGTGGAAAACACTTTTGTTCGGCTTAAGTGAGAACAGACTATCAGATCTCATTTTCAAACGACTTCTGTTAGCAACTAGAAAAACTTTACTACTAAAAGCGCTGACGTTCCTGATTGTTCAAAAATATTCCACAAATGATTTAATTTAATTATTAGTTATATAAGTAAGACATCGTCTTGAAAGTAAAGAGAAGAAAAATTTCTTCATTTTTTTCAATAAGTAATAAGAAGTAAAAAAAAAAAAACAATTAAGGGTGTTATAGTCAGGCGTTTCTGACCATACAATACCCGACAGAGATAAATAGGTAGCAGCTAGAAATATCTCGCCTAATTTTGATTCTGTGGCAGTTTTGTGCATTCTTATGACAGACCCTAGTATGACCTGGTATGACAGACCCTTATTATGAACTGAAACACTAAAAGTTTTGAAAGGGATGTTCATGACCATAGTGGATTCATATGCGGCATCTTTGATTCATTTCCCATTTCCAAGTCAGGTATTAAAGACAATTAAAAAAACGCCCTAGTACTGGAGGTACCCCTAAAAATTGACCATTCTCGAACTTGTTCTTATTCATGTCCCCGTAAGAACGCATACCAAATTTCCTCAAAATAGCCCAAATCCTTCGATAAGAAAACTGTATAAAAACAGACTGACAGATAGACAGACAGACGGACGGACAGGGCTAAATCGAATCTCCTGTTGTCGCTGATAATTTATATACATATATGTATTTTGTATGGTCTATCTTGACTCCCTGCAGGAAATGTCAATAGTGAATCTATACTCTTTCTCTACTGACTGCGTCAACAGTACTACTGACCAGTTATATCCGTCGCATTGCTTTACGTTATTGACATTTAACATTGAGTTGTCATTGAATGTCAACAGTAGACCGAAAAACTATTGAAAAACTATTGACGTCGGTACTATTATGCAGACAAAATGAGGTACTCTTTCGCTTTATAAGGAGACACGTTGTTGACATGGTCAATAAAGATGAACTATACCTCTTGACAGTACAGATTCTTTAATGACGCGCCGCCTATAAATACTGTTGACGTTGGAACTAGTTCTCTTGTCTATATTGACGTCAATATAAACATGGGGCCATATGGTGACAGGCTACCTGCAGGGCTGGTTCTGGGTGTTACATACAAACACACAAACGCAATATACCCTCGAAACAGAGTGTGTCGGTTATAATAAAAAAAAAAAAAAAACGGAGGGACGGATGCACAAAATGTTAAATCTAATACGTCGTTGCCTCAGTTAAATACTATAACTTTGACCCACCTCCAATGGGGATACACAAATCAATGTAGCCATCAAATAAACGTCGGTTATCTTCGTTATTATCTCTTTCAAAGATGAATTCTTCTGGAAACTTAATAAAAATAAATGAAATATAAACAATTGATGAAAGAAAAGGTAACGTTCGAAAACTGCCAATAACTTAGCAATACAAAAAGTAAGTCTGTCCCTTTCTGAGAGGACAATATTCAATTATAAATAGACCTTAATATTCCAAACTTCCCCCATGACCAAACCCACGAACGCAATTTTATAACGCATAAAATATAATATTAAAGCATAAAGAGCACATAATACAAACATATAAATCAAGCAGAATTTTATTTTTAGCTACGGTCATAGCCATCGATGAAGCTTACGTGTTACGCTGGACCCAAATTGGCTTCGGAGCACCGAGCAAAAAGGTGAACAGATAACCTTATTCTGTCCATTTTCTCATCGTCGTGAAAGAAAAATTCCAAGGAAAGATATAAAAAGCAAAGTAAAAGAAAATGAGCGAGAATAAAATTTATTTATTTAGGTAGACAAACATTTTCCTTTCCACAAAAAAAGAAGAAGAAAAAAAAACAAAAATATACCCTTTGAGCATACGAAACGCATTGGTGTACATATCTATATACATAAATAATTTTGATTTATTTTTGGACTTTTGTCTTTTGTCGGAAACGCTGTCACTGCCGGAGGAATTGTCACTTTTTATTGAATATAATAAAATACAAAGCAATTGATTTGCGGCAATGGCATATTTGAATAATTAATCGCATCAGATTCATTATTTCCTCGAAAAAACCGCAGTAAGAAATTACTATCCATTGTATGAGTTCCATAAGGGATCGAAAACGAAAAGCTGCTACCCATTAGAAAGTCTCACATATAAGGAGAGTCTTCAAGGTTGAGATCTACAATTTTTTTTTTTTTTTTTTGCCTCTTAGGTGCACAGTTTTAAGCTCATGTGGAGGCCTTTGATTGAATGAGGTGTCACTCAGGTCGCCAAAAAGAGATATTTTGGCGGATTGAATCGCGGCAAAAGGCTGCCGCATTTTAACAATTACTGTCCAAAGGTGGCTTATAAAATATTTTTTTATTCATCTTGATACCTCCTACTTCTTCCGTGGGCTATGTCCTCGATAACGAGGCTTCGGGAAAAGAATTTCTTTGTAAATGAATGTAATTACTTATTTTAAATTTATGTTTAACTTTTTCTTTTATTTAAGCAATTTAGCACAAATCATCAGTGAAATTTTGCCTTTTCCATTAGATAATGCGGATACCGCGATAGCTTATTAGAAAAAATAACCGAATGTTGGCGTTTTTACTAGGAAAATACTCTTTCGAATGGATTTGATCCTAGTATTTTGCAGGGATGCAGGCGTGAATTCTTCTCCAGTTCCAGAAAGACAGTTAGATCGATTTGGTTCGATTTCGAGTTTTAATGCTTTGTTTACATATTTCGTAAATTAGTTGTTTTGCAAATTTTTATTTGGGTTAAATTTTTCAGTGGAATTAGGAAATATTTGGACTGTGACTCGAATTTTCTGTTAGATTAGGCAACTTTTTATTCTTCTTTGTTGTTTGTTACACAAATTCACATGATATGACTATACGGAAAAATCATATTGATGCATATCAATCACAGGTTTATCCGAGAAGTATGCAACACTTTTTTTTTAACTTGCCATTTCTAAGAACGTTGAACCCGCCTGAGCGTATTGAAACCTAGCATACCTAATCTTGGTATAAAACTCTATTTTCAAGAATTTTAATTAAGCTAGTAGCATACCTCGAACAACAAAAAAATTGTCATGGAAAAATATCCTTCCACGGGAGCATGTATTGGTTTTAGCAAAATTGCTAAAAAAATATTTTTGTAATATTTTTTCAGTAATTTTCTATATATGGGCTTTTGAATGAACATTCTATCTTTATGATTGTCTTAGATATGATTTTTTTTAAATTGCTCTCCAAAAACTATTTTTTCAAGGATATTCAAGGACTAGTTATAGGAGATAGAGAGCCAACAATCGGCGCAAATTAAATGTTTTGCATTGACCTAAGCAGCATAACAACTTTCGTCGCAATAGGCTTCGGGGCGCCGAATCACTATGTTTATAGTTCTATACCCTTTCATAAAAAACACTATTACTCCATAACAGAGTGTTTTGGCTTTTAAAATTCGCAAAAAAAAAATGTGGTTTGACGGACATGGTCTAAGTAACTGATGTTTGTACAATTCTTCAATCAATATTTTCCATAGTATTTAGTTATTAAAATTAAGAAAAAGTACCTAACCAAACAAGATCGGATCATCAAAAGTGACACACAATCTTCAGTGGAAGCTCATCAGTTGCACAATCATTTCCATTAATTGCTTTCATCTGATTGATTTTGCCATCATCATAAAAAATCTGTCCGAAAAATACATTTTTCGCACTGATTGATAGCAATCTTTTTATTTTTTTTTGAATGAGTTTTGAATGGCATTCATCCAATCGAACGATGCCCAATGAATCCCTTTTGCCTGTAAGCTCTTTTTTTTTTTTTTTTTTTTTTTTTATCTGCAGAAAATCTGTCATTTGAGGTCCTTGTCATTTTGCTTTGTCCGAAAGAGGATCTCTGCAAAACACAAAATTTGCGGATAAGTGCGGTTGAAAATGAATACGATTCAAAGTAGTGGAAACGTCTTCGTTCTGTCACACTCGAAGAAGTGTGGAGTCATCGAAAAGGACTAGCAGGCAGATGAATAAACGATTCCCTTCAGCGGTCTATATAAATTTGAATTTACCGTTGCAAGCATAATTTGTAAATATTTGAATTATTCTTCCCTTCATTCGAGTTGCTTTAGACTTAATTAGAACTTTTCCCAAATCATCCTTGACAGATTCTTATTTGAACATTCTTTTCATTGTTGCTGTTGTTGTTGTTCCTTCCCTTTACTTTCAGGTTCAATTGGCCGCCAAGCCATTGACCAGCTCAAGCATCTAGCCAACAGCCGACAGCTGCTGACCGCCGACCGCCACCTGCCAGAGGAACGCAGAGCATAAAGCCATCATTTGCTCACAATAACAGAAAATTGCTGCTAAGCTGATTCCGTCCTCCATTAGAAAGCGCTGTCGGAAGCAAACAAAAAAACCAAAACCAAAACCAAAACCAAAACACGAATACACCTTGTGCCCGAACGTTTGAATTCGCCCTCGTCCTTTATTCGTTGTGCTGTCCTTTAGCTTTGATTGTCCGACAGGAAGTGGCAACGTTGCGCGGCCGGGATATTTGCCAAACGTACCGGACAGAACCGAACCGAATCGTCATATGCACCGAACCGCGGAGGCCGACCGCATTCAAAGTTATGACTCGTGTCTTTCATCATTCAAAGCCTTCGCCAAGTAGTTAGTCAACAAAGAATTGGTTTGAAATCGAGTCGGTTTGTTGAATGTTGAACCGTGAAACCAACCGGCAACCACACCAATGCGATTTCCATTTAACGCGAATTCTATTTTGGGACAACCATAAAATTTAATTACTGGTAAAAAGAAAACCACAAAAAAAAAAACACAAGAAAAAATTAAAAATACCAAAATTAAAAAGAATTATTTACCAACGACGAGAGAAAAATAAAAATTAATTGGGTGCATGCGAGCGAAGAAGACTGGCAGCGAAAGCGATACCGAAAATCGAGAAGCGAGAAGTCCCACGCAAAAATACTGTCAGCAATCGTAATAGCAACGGTGTGCCTACAGCGCTCCCGTCACTGTATAATTGAAGCATAAGAGGGCAGTGCTGCCATCTCTGCTTCTCTTTTATAATTGAACTTAACTGGTTTCCGGTGGACTGGGTTGAAGTAAATTTTTCAAAATTGCGCAGCACTGGAAGCAACTCAAGCAGCATATTTTGCAACATCATTTCCAACAACATACGGTTGCTTCGCCGCAGTTGAAGCAACAACAAAAGCAGCAACAGCAACAAGAGCAGAAGTCACAGCAGCAGAAGTTACAGCAGCAGCAGAAGCAGCAGCAGCAGCAGCTGCCGCCTTCGCTTCCGCATCCGCTTCAATCCGAAGCAGCTGCAGCAGTTGTGGTTACGTCGACTGCGACTGCAACTGCGACTGCGACAGTTGCGTCCGGGACGTTTGTGGTGCCTGGAAGGTCGAGGGCCGGCACTAAGAGCGTAACGCAAGATTTAGCGAGCTCATCTCAGGTGGCAATTGCAAACACGGCGACGACGGCGGCGAAAATCTTCTCTCGGTACGATAGTGTCGAAGAGCTGCAACGCAGCATCCGCAGTGGCAGCGCAGCGGAAATAGCACCAGTGGTTGCAGGCGCGCCAACCCCGAGTGGTCGAATTGGGAGTAGTGGTCCCAACTTTGGATCGATTGGAGGCTCGGCTGGAGTAGGATTAGGTTCGGGAACCGCAGCCGCAGCCGGAGCTGGAGTTGGCACTGGAGCTGGAGCTGGAGTGGGAATAGGAGTAGGGGCGCGATTTGTGGGTGCCGCCGGAAGTGCTGGTGGAAACGTTAGTCCGGGCGTGGGAATTGTCTTGGGCGCTGGTATTCGGCCGGTGGCGACTAGCGTTCGTAGTGGAAGTATCGCCGGATTATATCCTGAGGGGTCATCGTTAGCAGTTGGCAACGTTAGCAGAGCATCGATTTCAGCTGGTTCGATTAGCGGCAATACTGGCGCTGGCGGGATTTATGTTTCTAGCAAAAATGTTACCGGCAGCAGCGTTGGTAGTGGCACTGGCAGCGGCATCGGCAGCGGCACAACATCGATAGGCTACGGTATAGCTGGAGGCAGTGGTGTAATCGATAGCTATAGTGATGCTCCGCAAGGGGGCGGCTATGATGTGGGTGGCGGTTTACCAAGCATTGCAACTGTTACTAATGCTATGCGATCCCGGCTATCAATTGCGCTTCCGAGCAGCGGCGGCGGAAATTTGAATAATGAGTACGGCGGCGCATCTGGCTTAACTGGCGCTGGCAGCAGTAGTGGCAGCAGTGGAACATCAGCTGGACCAGCTGTTATCATTGTGGGCGGCGGCGGCGGAAGTGCTAGTAATCTTGCTGGTGCCGCTATCATTGGCGGCAGTGGAGGTCCGAAGCGGCAAGGCAGCTTTTCAAATGCTTTCTTTAAGCTGATCGATGGCATGCCAGCTGGAACGATGTTCTCGAAGTTCAAAAGTGGCAGCACCACAGCACCCGTGTCGCAAAGTATAATCGATACGAACCCGATTGCGCAATATTTCGAGATTGGAAAACAAGTGGCATGTGCTGGTCCCGAGCTAGTATGGAAAATATATGATGCTTACCGCAAGAGCGATGGAAAGGTAAAAACGAAAAACGTCTTTGTCTATTTCGATTGATGTTTACATCTGTTCTTGCACGTCTCATGTTTGGTCCCATTAATACTGATGAACAGGTAGTTCCAGAAATGCGCTACCTGAATTTGTCAGCATTGCTAAAACATCCCTGAGACTTGCTTAGTAAGGACATTGATGCGTAAGATGAGGGATTAACACAATTTTCTTTTGTTTTGCTTTCAGGAATGCTCAATTTTTGTTTTTGAGAAAAAAATTGCAGAAAAGCTTCATAAGCCCAGACGCAAAGAAACAGTCACGGAACTTTTGAAGAATTCCGTTAAAACATTGGAAAGATTTCGGCATCCGAAAGTAAGTATACCATGTGCAATTGAATATTTTTTATGGAAATTCAAGCTATGGAAGTTTGTTTCTGAAGTCTGCTATTGAATTATGAATCAATGTTGAAATTCCATTTCCATTCTTTAACCATATTTATTGAGGAAATTCTGACAATTCCTGCCTTCATGTTTTAGATCCTGCACATACTGCACACCGTGGAGGAGTGCCCAGACACTCTAGTCTTTGCAACGGAGCGCATCTTTGCAAGCCTCTCAAATATTTTGGCATATCACGTAAGTCAATCACCAAACGTTCACACAAGCACTTAAATCACTTCCGGTTCAGCGTGTGTGTACTTCATTGCCATCGGGGGGGTTTTTTTTTCGTCAATCGCATCGTGAGGTGTTACCAATCATAGAGAGCCAAACTTTAGCGCCAATAAAGTGGAAAGCATTGAACTAAAAAGCAAAAAAAAAAAAAAAAAAACTTGGCGAAATCGGCTTTGGGGGCCAAAACACTACGCTTATTGTATACCCTTCACAAACTTGCAGGAGTTATTCTTCTTACCTAATCATACTTTACTTTTTTACCTCTCTCTCCCTCTCCCTCTCTCTCTCTCTGTCTCTCTCCCTCTCTCTCTATCTCTCCCTCTCCCTCTCTCTCCCTCTCTCTCTCTCTCCCTCTCTCTCTCCTTATCTCTCTCCCTCTCTCTCTCTCCCTCTCTCTCTCCCTCTATCTCTCCCTCTCTCTCTTCCTCTCTCTTCCTCTCTCTCTCTCCCTCTCTCTCTCTCCCTCTCTCTCTCTCCCTCTCTCTCCCTTTCTCAATCTCTCCCTTTCTCTCTCTCCTTCTCTCTCACCCTATATCTTTCTCCCTCTCTCCCCTCCGCTCTCTCTCTCTCTCTGCCCCTCTCTCTCACACTCTCTCCCACGCTCTCCATCTCTTTCCCTCCCTGTCTTTTTTTTTCTCCATTGAGAAAATATGTATTATATTTTTAATATATTTGCTTGCAATTTCATCTGACAGTCGGAGTTTTTGTGGTTTTTTCTTATTAAAAATAAATATACATACATATTTAGGACGGCCAATTCAATTAGTCATTGGCATTGTATATTTTGTTAATTGGACTGACTCGAATTTTGATTTTAATTTTCTTGAAAGGCTGATTGAGGTTGCCAGATAGGCACGATGGAAGAGAGGTATGGAGGAGAATACCTTAATGTATGAAAAACAATTTCCTAGTTCACATGAAATTCTATTTCCGTTCTTTTGTCAATTAAGTTGACATTGCACCAAAGAAATTTTACGTTGCCCTACGTCGACGGCTCATGAAAATCCCTTGGAAATTGTGCACACGTCTACAACAAATGGAAAATTTGAGTGGAGTGGAGTGGAGTGGAGTGGAGTGATGTTCGTTGATGTGGAGAGGAGTGAAGAGGAGAAGAGATGAAACGAGATGAGACGAGATGTGATGAGATAAGATGAGATGAGAGCAGCCGGCTGATTTAGGGGCGATGTATTGGATTAAAAATTTGTGCACAAGGAAACTACGTGAGAAATCCAAGCATCTTCATTTAATATATTTATACCCGGCACACTCTGGCTCGAAGGTATATTGCGTTCGTGCGGTTGTGTGCAACACCAAAGCAAGTGTCACCAGGAGAATCGTTTTAGCCGTCTGTCTTTTAATTTGTCTGTATTTAGTTTCCTTATCGAAGGAGTTGAGCTATCCTGACCAAAATTCATATGGAAAAATTTGAAACTGGACTTGATTGAACTAGTTTTCGTCGTACCTCCAGCACTTGGGTCTATCATTAAGATCCCATCCAAACCCCGATCTGAAATCTAAATTTTTTCGATACATTTTACCAAAATATAGAACTTGAGCTTATAGGTATTTAATCTTCCGAAAATATTTCGAAAATCTTGAAATGTGGGCGTGGCAAAAGAGTGCTTTTCATAAAGTTAATAAGCTAAATTCGACACGTGAGACTTCCCTATGCTCTTTTAAATCTCAAGAAAACTTACTGTCTTAGTAGTCGTGTTCTTGGGGCCTGTTTTGAAAAATATAATATTCAAACTCAGTCAGGCTCGTCTGAGTATAGCACCCTTACTCGTCTCCTCATCATATTGCAAAGCATATGCGATATATCTGTTTTCCAAATTTAAGCATGCGATATATACACAGTTTTGGTCGCAATAACAGCGTCGAGATAGTATACATCGAAAACCCTTATAACTCAATCATTTTGAGCTGATGATTCGAGTTTTTGATTTTTCGTCTCAGGGTCCGAATGTCGATCCGCAAACTAGCCAAAAAATCGGCACAATTCAAAAATTAATTCCTCAATTATTCATGTTTGACTCCAGGTCCAGGCTCTTTTTTTTTTTTTTACTGTAAAATTAATGGCTGGGACACTATGAGGTCCACATATGCCAGCTAAATTCTCAAGTAATGATGTATCTTCATTTTAACGACCGACGTCAGGCTCTGATACGAGTATGTACGAATGAATGCGTAATTGCCCCTCCATCACCGCTCTCAGACAGAGTACAGGCAAAGGAGCAAAATGGCCGCCGCCAAGAATGGTTAGATTGTAGGCTTTAGTGCGAATTGAGTGCCATTAAGTACTTATATTCCTCCTTGACACTCTTTCGACTCAGTAAATTGATTGATTAATTTCCCGTTTTATATGACCGGCGTCAGAAAAATTTCAAAATGGCGGAAAATTCAAACGTTGAGCCCGGCCCAGACGTAAACAATTCCTATGTTACCTCGTTGACGAACGTTACGAAACTGGTCCAGGCTCTTTATTCATAATTTTTTTAAAGTATAAAAGGGAAAGTAGACTATTTGATAAATTCAGGTGAAAATCTTGAGAGTTGTTTTTTGTACTTTAAAAATGAGTGCTTAAATTTTTTCACAATTCGTACCATATCCTCCACATTTTAAATCGTAAATCAAAAAGTTTGGCTTCGGAACTTAGTATAAAGATACACCTTTCAAACCATGCAAAAAGAATATTTAAAAAAAATTTCTTTCATGCTATAAAAGGTCAGAAAAGCTCCAAAAATAGAAGAAAAATTAAAAAATTCTAATTTTTTACAATTTCGAAGCTCGTACCGTAAAACCTACAAGCTCTATCTTCTTGAAAAAAGTTTCATTTGATAGTCCGTGCTATTAGCTTTGATACGATATCAACCGTGTTGAGTTAGCAAAGCAGTAATATATATATGTTTATAATTTCCGTAAAAACGAAACAACTGAAGCCCTCACACAAAATTAATGGTAGCTCCAAAACTACACCTAGGAAAAAAATTAAAACAAATTTTTTTGGTATTGCCAATACCACCCTTAGCCGTAATAATGAACGAAATCGCGACACCAATGAGCTGCGAAATTTATTGAAAAGGATATCGGCTAAAAGTTTGAAGATAACTTCTCATTCGTTCTTGTTGTTGCGTACAAATTTTATTTTTACGTTTCACCCACTCCGGTAGGAGAAAACAAGTTGCCAGCCATGAAGTGGAGTTTCCATCCTGTCTTCAAAAACATCATGCACAGGCGCATTCGAAAATTCCTATTAGTCTCTACTGACATACAGTTTTGTTTTCTTGCATAAAAAATTTTCTTGAAAGCTAAGTTTTCATTTCTTAGCAAGCAGTCCAAATTATCCCAATATTATTCATACCAGTTTTTGCGAGAATCGTAACGAACATTTAAAGCCACAGAATTCGATGATCGGATGACAAATGTGAAAGTTATAAGCAAAAAACTGCACTTTCATTTTTTAAAAACATGGGTATTTGGTACCTACTGTGCGAGCATACATTACTAGGGATCCCGGACGTTTGCTAGTCCCGAAAATCCCGGGATTAGTCTTCGTTAGTCCCGGGGCATTTTTGCAATTATTTTTAACTGTCGAGGTAGAAATATCGAAATATAATCAGATAAAAATGCTTTAAGATATAACGTTGCAAGTGGGTGTAATACGTTAGTGGACATAAAAATCTATACGATGGTTATTTTTGTACGTTTAGTACATTAAATGCGATAACTACATGTTTTACGTAGCGTGCCATCATTTATCTCTTGTGTAGCCTCACAGTTAGCCGAATGATCTCCGATCAGCTGCAGTGTTGTTAAATGTAGGTACAATTCCCTCACGACTTTGACAGCTGGGTTTGGGGGTAAACGAAAAAACTGATTAGAAAATAATTTGATTTGTAAGAGAAAATCGATTTTTGTATTTGAAACCATTAAAATACGCAGTCGCCAGACTATTGTAATTCAGCTATGATAATGCAAATATAAGTAAATAAAATCGTAAGGATTTTTGTAGGGAAAAATTTGTGTAAGCAAAGGAAAAAGTAGTGATTTTTTCGGGCTGTGTAGGAAATATCAGAAAAAGAATTTAACATCACTGATTCAGCTGTTATGCTTCAAATAACTGGAATGTTATTAAGTTTTTGTTTTTTTTTATTATTGTTAATGTGATACATAGCTCAAATAAAAAAAAATTTAAAAATTTATTCGTTTTAAGCATTCTTCCTAATCCCGGGACCGATCCCGGGATCCCGGGATTGAAATTTTGGAATCCCGAAATCCCGGGATTGGCATTTTGGCCATTTTTTGGAATCCCTATACATTACGTATACGCACTGAGGACCTACCTGTCGTATACGCAACGTACAATCGTATGCTCTCACAGTACTGGTTGTTAAGATTAGTTGCTCGATAAGTGAGTGAAAGTAGCGAAAAATGGCCCTTCTGACCTCATCGAAGCCACAATTCGAATGTTTAGGCACTTAAAGTATGCGAACGGTCTCCACCTTTCTGTATTAGGTCTATCTGGTTGGCTATTTTATACCGTAATTGAGTTATGGCCCGAAATATGGGGCAAAGTAGAGAAAATGAACTTTTTTCACTTTTTGGGCCATATCTCGGAAACGCTACTTAAATCCATCAAACCATTGACCTTTTTGGAATGAGGGAGCCCTAAGCTTACATAAAATAGCCAATAGACATAAAGGGCATGAAACGCTGTAGCATTGTGTAATTGAAAAATATCAAAAAAATTCCATTACGTAAGAATTTCGAGAAAATCGCGTTTGAAATTTTAAGCACCATTGCTTCATTTAGACTCATTTGCTCAAATGTGGTTCAAGCTTTTTTAAAATTTAAAAAATTTTTGTATATTTAAAACATCATACTTCAATATTAACGCCCAATTTTTTGATAAAGACTTAAATTTAAAACTCAACTTTAAGCGATTTAACTCGAAAATCTAGTGTGTTTGTTGTATTTTACGCCGAGATTTAACTAAATCGAGGCTAAGCCTCTGTCAACAAATTGGGCATAAATATATCAAAAATAGTTTAAAAATCTTTAAGTAAAACAGTTTTTGGTCATTATGCGGACCGTTTACTTTGAATGTGGTGTAACTCGATCTTTCTATTTCGAGATATTAAAAGTTTTGCATTTCGGATTGTGAGTCGCGTACGTATTCACTACGCCACTTGATCCTTACACTCCACTGACGCTAAAACCTTATTTAAATTTCAATAGCCAATGAGATTCAAGCTCATGAGCATTTTTCTACGATGACTTGTCCCCCAAGGTGGCATGCGTGATCATGTCACCTATATGACCCAGCGAAATAACTAATGATTTTGTCCTGCTGTGGATATATTTGCTACTGCTGGGCACGCACTGATCTGGTAGACTGAATGGCCCATTTATGAGTGACCATCAAATAAATGACTGGCTTGACAGAACCCCATCTGATCACAATCCAATTTTTTAGTACTTTTCCGATTGCTTCAACTTGAATCTCTTTAATGGCAACTTCGATTTCATGTACCAACGCTTCAGTCGTCTCTGGATGGTTTGCTTGAAATTCATCCTGAATAATTGCACACAGAAAATCATTCGAAGTGCTTAAGTTAGAGTTCCGTAAATTTTCAGCAGCTTGCGTTAAGGACTCACACTTTCGGAAGTAAGTTTTTTTTTTTTTTTAAATGCTTTCCAGTTTTGTTCGAACGTAAAGCGGCCGGACATAAAACTAACTTCCTGTCAACAAATGAATGTCATTCCATCTTTGAACTTCAAAATAATCGGTCGGTCAAACTTAAAACACGTGATGGCCCATCCTGTATAATACTCGGCAAATAGCACTTCTATTGTATTGAACGCAACTTTAATTATTCAAGCACGAAACAGATGAAATTTCCTGTCAAGCTGGTCCACGAAAGCATTAGGTTAACTTTCCAAACTTACGGCACTGAAGGGCACTCGACACCACACTACAGCATCGAGCAGGAACAACCGCACAAACTTTGGCGTCAGGAGACGATATAGGTGTATGGTAAAAACGTAAACGCTTCTTACGGTATTTCCTTCTAGAAGTCGTAACTTTCGCACACTGCATTTACGCTACTTATCGAGGCATTCATGCTGAGTTAATGTTCATACAAAAGTCATTGCAAATTGTATGCTTTGCGCCAGCGCCGGCAGCAGCGTCAAGCGTGCCTGCAGGGAATGCGCTGGTGACTCAGACACCATAACTGAGCATTATCGATTCGACAACTCAACCCCACTTCAAAATGACGCGTAACATTATTATTCCGGAACTTCCTAATTCATATTGGTATGAAATTCAAGGACTTGAATACTAGAAAAAACTTCGCAATGAAAAAACAAAAATCCAATATGACCACCAGGGAGTTTTGGTTCTCTATTTTTATTTATTTATTTATTTATTTTATTTGTGTTTTTGTTCATTGCCATAGATTGATGATGAGATTCATGTAATGAGTGATAGATTAGATGTACCCTATTATTTCAAAGCTCTATAATATCTCTTTGTTATAAAATCGTTTTCATAAAAAATTCTCCTATAAATATTTAAGTAGTTATTTGAAATTGAAAGTGAAAATTTGAAATAAATATTCCGAATCAGTTTTATTCAATTAATAGGTTCATTATCGAGTAAAAAAAGGCAATAGAAAAAGTTGTTCATTACATGAAGCCATTTTAATAGAGCTTGTTAATTGGAGAACTGAAATGGAGCGAGAGAGCGCCAAATTGATTCCATTGTGATGGCCGCGGGCTATTGGCTTGGTTATGAGCTCTATTTATAAATTAAAACAAAGCACCACATGCTGTTTGAACTATTGACCTAGAGGGAAGCCGGAATTCGTCGACAAAAACCGAACCAGAACCGGTACCGGAAACGGAATCGGCACTAGAGTAAAAGCTCTGCAGTTATATGCCAATTTTGTGTCGTGAAAATTGTTCAGTAGTGTTCTTCTACTTCGTTGCACAACAAAGTTTACCATCCTTTTGAATGGCTCTGGTATTGGTGTTGTTTATGCTGATGCTGATGCTGATGCAATGGAGGTAATTTTTACCCATATTTACTGCAGAGTATGCCAAGTTGATCATCAGGTAGCGAGTCAATATGTCAGTCAATTTGCAAATGGTATCATCATATGACGTTGATGACGACGACGACGATGACGACAGCGACGATTGAGATGACTACGACGATACTTGCTGATGCTTATGAATCTTTGGATGAGTAAAATCGCGCTTTGAATTCATTTGCGATATATGAATTTGTGCCCCCTATGCTATTTCTATTGTGCATGGGAAGCGTGAGACTTGAATGGATGTGTCTATTTGTATGAAAATAACGTTCAAACGATCGCATATGTAAATAAACTGCGTGTCAATTGCAGTATCATTTGCATCAGCATTGTGAATTGGTTGGGCTTAATCTGTTCCTATTGAATGGATGAATATTAACACTTGAATGTTCACGTTGAAGCCGATGAAGATAATTGACTGTGAGAGAGTAATTGTGATTTGATGAAAAGAAAGAAAATGAATGGAAAGAAAACAGTTCACAAATAAATTTTTTTCAAATAAGTATTTTTGAATGAAAACTTTTGATGTGTTATTTATATATTTTATATGCACTTCGTTTCACTATTTAACTTAAAAAAGTAACACCAAAATGTACTCTGAGGTATGCCAATTAATTCTTCCGAAAACACCGTTATGATAAAATTTCGCATTAGGGAGTTATAACCGATAAAAATCATACATTTTTTTGTTCGTATTTTAAATATTTCGAAGCATACTTCGGGGTTTCTCCATATAAAAAAAAAAATTTTTTTTAAATAGTAGAGTTTTAAATGGGTATAGCTCCCTAATTCGGCATTTCATCATAACGGTGTTTTCGGAAGAATTAATTGGCATACCTGAGAGTACATTTTATTGTTAGCTTAGAATACAAGGCTTAAACTCATACAAAGATATTGGTCAAAAAAGTGGTACAAAAAAAACTTTAAAAAAAATTTTTCCATGAAGGCGGACCGATAACTCAAAACACTAATGATGCAGCTCGATTCCTCGTGCCCGAAATAGGGGGAAACTTTTGAATTCGGTCTTGTCTTTTTTTTCGACTACCTCAGTGCAATTAAGGATCCTCACAATATCGATTTTGGTGTATACACATATATCCTGAATAATTAAAAAAAAAAAAACTCATCAAGTTGGTCCTTTTTTGGTTATTCTTTAAAACAAAACCCACAAGAGTTCTCAAAACTCCCCTTTTACTTTGTATTTTTTTCTCATCAAATGTTACAATATGACTTTTTTTTCTTTGACCAGGAATGGAGAGCGAACGATTTTATATTGCCGTCAAGCCATGCCACTTTAAGTGGCGGTGGAGTCAACAACGCGAACACTGGAACTGGTCAAAATGCGCAATTCCAAGCACCGCCACAACGTCCAGCGCATGCGAAGGAATATCAATTTTTAGATATCGAGCTGAAGTATGGATTTTTGCAGGTAAGCACAACATTCGAGTAACTATATGGTTCAGATTTTGTAAATTAAAAAAAAAAAAAAAAAAACAACTATGTATTCAAACATTTTGATAGGAGTCTTCAGCAATGGAGTCAAATTTCGTCGGAATTTATATACTGACTTCGTTTTTAGAATTTGTGAACTCACAAATAACAATTACAAAAACAAAGTGCATCTAATGATCTATCGATTAAAAACTTTTCAAACTACCGACATCAGTGTGAACGCCACTAACACATTATATCGCACCCTTGCTAATAAATCGGCACAATTCATGTTCAATGTTAATTTCAATTTCACTAAAGTTTTCTCCTCTGGTTGGAAGATAGCTCCGTGGCCCACAGGGGTCGCACTCACACACATGTTATTGGTTCTTACAGCAAGGCGATTGGTGAACATGCTCGCCAATTATCTGCGGCAATTTTTAGCGATCGGCTCTCGCGTGTGTTCGTCATGTGTGGCGTAGTGTCCGAACAACGACGTGAGCCAAATGAAATCTTCGAAAAATTGAAAAGTGTTGCCAGGTGATTCCCCCTAAAATGTTCCTTAAATCCCCTTACATTCGAAACGTTCGCGCTAAATATTTAGCACAAAATTCCTAGGGAGCAAACAAAAACAATAACAGCAGTTTTAACAGATTCCGTATGCTTAACACAAAAAACTTTGCGCTCCATTTAATACGTTTGTATACATATGCCTAAACTAGTTTGCCCAAACACGCCCCTAAGAGCAAAAAATAAAAATAAACCCTTACTCTAGGAAGAAAACCCCTAAACAGGTAATACAGAAAATGAATAAAATTTGTATCAAAAATATCATAACGTGTTTTTTAAAAATGGGCTCGCACTTTGGCAGATGAAAAGCGAAGCATAAAGAAATAAAATTTAAAATAACAAGGATGGGACATTTGCGTTGTCCGTGTTTTTGTTTCGCATCTTCTCTCGGTGAAAACTAATATTTCTAAACAAGCCGCTCGCCGTCTGTCGGCAATGATAAACGAGCTTGTAAAAGAAATCGAGAAAACATGTTCGCCGTGTGAACCGAGCCTAACATTTTCAGTTCTTGCTCTACTCTAAATTACAGATTTCCACCTGAGGATTTACGAAAGGCTATCTTAGAGTCATGTCAATTCTTGTTTATAGTACGCTCTTTGTTTCACTTTGATTAATCGAAAATAAACGCCTATTAGATCTCCAGCTATCAATTACACTGGTCAGCAAAAAAAAAATGTCGGGAGCCAGATCTTTTTATGCAGTTATAGTTGAAATTAATGTGACACAGCCAACACTGTTTATAGATTGATTCTATCAGTTGCAGTTTTTGAGCTTTTACTACAAATATTACTAATATTGGCACACGCAATCACTAAATCGGTACAACTAAAAATTTTGCATTTCTCGGGCAAAGAGGCAATAACTCTCGACGCCTGTAAAAACAATTTCTTTTCTAAATTTATATTATTCCTCAATAACTGCAGAATCAATAAATATATATTCTAATTTTCCACGTGCTCCTTTTCCTGCACTAAAATGATGGGAAACATGAAAAAAGTGATTGAAAAAATGTTGAATTGTGCCGGTTTAATGATTACTGTGCGATATGTAATACGTATTTTTGATGGGACTAGCGGATCCCTTCGTACCACCTCAAAAGAAACGAATGTATTAAAAATCAGTAAATAAAAATATGCCATCATCCCTTGATGTCCAAAGACACATGATTCACTTTTTACAAATTACATATACGACGTATACGTAATGCTACGGCCTCAAAGTTTTTTCGAAATAGCGTTGCGCATACGTCGGGAGGGTACTCAAACGAAATTTTTAGTGGCATGAAAAAAGATAGGCATTTAAGAATCGGACCACCCGTTTCGAAGGAGGTTGATAACGAACAATGAGGCATATATATATATATATAATATATATATATATATATTATTTTGCGTTTGTTTGCCGACCAGTGTTGTCATTCAATCTAATCTTTTAATTTTATCTTTGGCTGTAATAGTTTAAAGCCTTCTCTGGCATTTTTTCGTTTATTGACATCTGATTTGGGGTCTATGAAATAACTCCCACGAAATAAGTCCCACTTTTAAAAACGAAATAATTCCCACCAAAAATTGCTATTTTGAAAGTGGGAGTTATTTCGTTTTTAAAAGTAGGACTTATTTCGTCAATTGGTGGGACTTATTTCGTTACGCGTTTTTATAAATTCGTTTTGTAAAGTGGGAGTTATGGCTTTATTTCTCATTTTTTTCTGATGCAAAAAGATATATATTGGGCATTTCGTAAAAGGGACAACCATAATTTTTTGTCCTTATCTCTCATGGCTCTCCTTTTTTGTTTATTAATTACTTTATACTTACTATAATAAAAAAACTTTAAAGAAATGTGTACAAATAGGTACCGAATATATTATTCAAGGGGGAGTTATTTCATTTTGAGTGAGAGTTATTTCATTTCAAGTAAATTTTTAAATCATTTCATTTTGGTGGGACTTATTTCGTTTTCAAAAGTGGGACTTATTTCGTGGGAGTTATTTCATAGACCCCTGATATGGACTATTCTTAGTTGTATATGTGCTCCCTACCATAGCACATGATATCATATTACGGCTTCTACATCATCTACTTCTGGCTTGCGCTCCTGACTCAAAGTGTGTTAAAAGTCGAAGGGAAAAAACAGAAAAAATTTTTGTTTTAAAATTACTTATTGCATTTATTTTTTTTTGGCAAGGACGATGGTATTTCTATTTTTACGAGCCCATACTTTTGCTTTTCAAAGCAGACTTTTGAAATGCCAAAATTATTTGAAAACTAATTTCGACTATCTTGGACAAAATTTGTCTACCGCGCATGCATGGTTCATGCATAAAATTCGGTCTCGTGGTCGAAGAGCATTATACACCTGTGCGAATCGACAGATGGACTGAAGGGCAGGGGCGATGGACATGCCACAATCGGCTCTCTCCGTAAATAGAAATACGCAAAACTACGATATCCTCTGTAGAAGGTAAAATGGATATAAATGTTGTGGGTGAAAAATCTTTTCCGTAATGTCGACACACGAGTATTTTCGAACGAAATGATGTTGGATCCCAGCATACGAAGGCAGATTTTTGGTATGGCCACCCGCAAAATAATTTGATCATTTATAGATTAATAGACTTTAGTGTTCATTAAAGTGAAACGAAGGCACTTTACGGTGCATGAAAGCTTTGAAAATTGAATGTGCTCCAAGAAACAAATCCAGTGTGGAGAGATCACTGGAAATGCATTTAATCCAATAACTTATATTTGCATGTGTATTTTTCTTAAATCCAATCATGGATATAGGGAAATGGCTTTTTTAACGGAAAATTTTTTCATTGAATTTCAGTTGGTCGAGGCGCTTGCCTATTTGCATTATTCGGGTCACGTAATCCATCGGAATGTGTGTCCATCATCAATTTTAATAACCAAAAGGGGAACATGGAAGCTGGCTGGCTTAGAGTTTATAGGTAAGTGCTATTGGATATGTATCTGCAATATTCTCGCACGCGCTACATCGTAGCCTAATTAATGATTAATGGACTGAAAGAGCATGTTAGAGAAAATAGTTGCGGGTATACGCCAACAATGGCGGAAGCAATGCAGCAATGTGACGCTTTATAAACGGAGCAATCGAAATTCAAGTGAAATAGAATTTAATCAAAGTTTTATTGTTTATTTGCAGAAAGAATGAATGAGACTGATTTGAATGATGCGATTTCTTGTCAACCATGGAGCAACAGGGTATCAAAAATGTCTCAGCCAAACTTGGATTTCATGGGTAAGAAAAATCTGATATTTGTATAAATTTTAACTCGAAGGCTGTCGCTTGATTCTGGAAGAGTCTGTTGTTATTTTGTCGGGAGATGTTTGAATTGCAGCCTTTATCGATGAATTCGAATACTTATTTAAAGGAAAAAATTTACTTCACGGGCGTTTCTGGGACCCCCAAAAACGGATTGCAGTTTTGCTATCAGGGCGTCATTTTACATTACAGGATGAGAAGAAAACAAAAAAAATCCCAGAAACGCCCCTAAAGTAAATATATGCATATTTGAGAAATTTCATAGCGTCCCAAGAAGTATCAGTGATAAATGCAGATAACTACGAGAGAGAGAGAGAGAGAGAGAGAGAGAGAGAGAGAGAGAGAGAGAGAGAGAGAGAGAGAGAGAGAGAGAGAGAGAGAGAGAGAGAGAGAGAGAGAGCGAGATAAGAATAGGGAAAGGGAGAAGGAGAAGGAGAGAATAAAATTAGGTTGAAGGAAGGTCTAAATTTCTTATCGATTCTTTTCTTGCCTTAAAGACAATAATGGTGGTAAATTTATTAACTTATTATTCACTAAGCTACCCCTGATCATGCTCCGAAGACCGGTAACCTTCCTGGTAGAAACGCGAAACGTACACTGAAGTGCAAAACTGTAACATGTTGTTACAATTCTAAGTTTAGAAGCTGTTATTTTCTTTTATATAATTATTCGTTATAAGTTTTTGTTGTTGTTGGATTGGTCCACTATTATTCTCTCTGCAGGAAGAGTGTGAGGTAGATTGACTGATAGAATAAAAAGTACCAGAGCAAAATGTAAGAAAAGTCAAATGTTACAGTTTTGCACTCGCGATATTTTATAATATAAAATTTAAAAAAAGTTATAAATTTTATATTTTCTACAGTATCTTTCTGTTTCATTTGATTCGCTTATATGGTCTGGTATACTACTCGTATATCTACGTACAAATTAAGCCGGAAACGTTTCCTAAATTTCCTTTGTTCGTTCCCAGAGCTCAATCATTTCTCTCGGTGGACTTGAGTACGTGGAAATTTGTGATTTTCTATCGGATTTATATCCGCAGATTGAAGTGGCCACACTAAAACACAAAACTTTTGGATTTTATACCAGATTTGTTCGATAGGAACATCCATGTTTCTGGCAACATCGGGAATAGTGAATAGATTGGTACTGCTCCTGACAAATTATTCGACCGATGTGTACCAATCAACCGACACCATTATTCGAAATACGTCCTCAAACCATAATCGAACCACCTCCGAAGTGGAGGTTCGAGGTGGATTGGGAGATTGGCCAACTATCGATGCTCACAGCTCTTTGTTGCGAAATTCTTCGAGCAAAGTTTCTTCCTACAACACAAAGTGTTATAAATTATCTCTCTAATTCCGTTTTGTTAGTGAAAACAGGTTCAAGCCCCGATTTTATATGAATTTTATTAAAAAAAAAAAACTATTAAAACAAAAAAACAAAAATTTATTTGAGATTTTTCACAAAAAAAGTTCAACTTCGAAGAGAAAAGTGTCTTTTTTAGTAATTGCTAATTACTAATTGGATAGAAAAATCTTTACGGATCCATGATATTGGAGAAATTTCCATTTAATTGGTTTATCATTTGGTGCAATTGGAGACATAAATTTTTTCTACGTCGCATTGTGGGATCGAAATTTAGGATTCAAAAATCAACTCAATTGCAATAAACTTCCTGTGGAACGTTTTAAAGGGTATAGCACTATAAGCATTGTGATTCGGCCCCCCGAAGCTTATTTCGACGAAAATTGTTATTTTGTTTAGGTCAATGCAAAACAATTAATTTGCGCCGAGTTTTGGCTCTCTATCTCCTATAACTAGTCCTTGAATATCCTTGAAAAAATAGTTTTTGCAGAGCAATTTAAAAAAAAATCATATCTAAGACAATCATAAAGATAGAATGTTCATTCAAAAGCTCATATATAGAAAATTATTGAGAAAATATTACAAAAATATTTTTTGTAGCAATTTTGCTAAAACCAATACATGCTCCCGTGGAAGGATATTTTTCCATGACAATTTTTTTGTTGTTCGAGGTATGCTAGTAGCTTAATTAAAGTTCTCGAAAATAGAGTTTTATACCAAGATTAGGTATGCTAGGTTTCAATACGCTCAGGCGGGTTCAACATTCTTAAAAATGGCAAGTTAAAAAAAAGTGTTGCATACTTCTCGGGTAACCTGTGATTGATATGCATCAATATGATTTTTCCGTATAGTCATATCATGTGAATTTGTGTAACAAACAACAAAGAAGAATAAAAAGTTGCCTAATCTTACAGAAAATTCGAGTCACGGTCCAAATATTCCCTAATTCCACTGAAAAATTTAACCCAAATAAAAATTTGCAAAACAACTAATCTACGAAATATGTAAACAAAGCAATAAAACCCGAAATCGAACCAAATCGATCTACGTGTCTATCTTAAACTGGAGAAGAATTCACCCCTGCACTGTTGCCAATTTGAGGGAATCTTTCATTTTCTTGTCGTTAGCAGATACTAAATGGAGAAAAGTCTTAAGGGAAATTTTTAAGAAGCCACGTTTTTATTTCTGTGATCATGTCGACAGCAAGCTTAAGCCGACATAAGCTTCAATTGAGTAAATAGTCTAAGGAGCCATAATGAAGTCAGGACGCTTTTAAGTATAAAGCGTTTGCATTAATAATGATGTTTTACGAAGGCATTTGAATTTCTTTTTAAATTCATGTCCCTATGTATGTATTTTGAAAAACGTTTGCTTCGCAGCAGAATATGTATTATGAGGGAATCTTTGGCTTAATTTAGGGCAATCAGAGGACATTTTTAAAGGAATTGCAGGCAGCATTGAAACGAACAAATTGAAAACATGTCCTTATGCCCGGAAGTGGTGTCCGCCAACGGAAAAATCGCGATACCGAGACCACTCCAATGCGCACAAGCTATTGCACCTAATTCAATACTTTCAATGCTTTACAAAATTACCTCCTTTCTTTTCAATGAACTTAAATCGTTGATTTCATACAAATTTTTTCCTTAAATATTTTTTTGTCATCCTCATCGTTAAAAGAAGTCAAGAAGTTACATTTCATCCCATCACTTCTTCATTTACAGTAATTCTTGATGATTATCTTAAAATTAATACAATCTCATTGCCGCGAATCTGTGGCCCTAAAGCAGCCTGAAGAGCTTCAATTCAATTCAATTCAACTTTTTTCCTTTTACAGCGCCCGAAACACAATTTCACTCAAAGTGTAGTCTGTTAAGCGATATGTTCTCGCTGGGCATGGTCATCTGCGCCGTTTTCAACAATGGACGTCCATTGATTCAGGCCGGAAACTCGTCGGCGCTGTACGCCAAGCAAATGGAAACGGTTGGTATATTTTAAAATGCTTCTGCAGCTATTTATTGTTTATTTTTCCCACTTCACTGAAGAACAATGCAAAATAACTTTTTCATAATAATACCGGGGTAATACCGTAGCGAGAGAATGTTGAAACAAAAGCGTTATCTCACAAACCGTAACGCTCAAGCCGCAATGGATGCATTTTATCACAAGTCCGCAATTAAGTTTAAAACGCTCATCGTTAAAAATTTTATTCAAGTTTTGGTTAAAAAGGCAATTGGCCTGCATTTAATAAGAAAATTAAGAAGAGATAGGCCAACAAAAACAAAAGAGCAGCCACAGCACAATTTTTCTGCAAGACGCATTCGTGCCGGTTAGCCCCATGGCTTGTCTGTCGGAGATGGTTGAGATAGTCAACCCGCTTGGTCCTATTTTCATGGATAGCGGTAAAGACCGACATTTTTTCCTAAATCAAATCCGTACACAGCTTTTCCTTGGCAAAGTTCATTTTATTTTAAATGAATTTTCTACAAAAATCGTTGCATTAACCGCAAACATTTAAAATTATGAAGACTTAAAAGTGGAGAAAATTCTTAAGATGGTCGTCTGCCTTACCGATTTCAGTACTATTTCTACTCTCAGGAAAAAAAAAAAAAATGTAAAATCAACAACGTTTATTGGTTGAAGTGTGCCCAAAAATTTTTTATTCTCAAATTAAGAGTGGCACTGTTGTTGCATCCTTCTTGTTTGTATATGAGACGCAACAACAGTGGCACTCTTAATTTGAGAATATAATGTTGTGGGGCACACTTCAACCAATAAACGTTGATTTTTTTTTTATCTCAGAGTACTTATTCTGTCTTTTCCCAATGCAATTTATACAATTATTCGATTGTCTCATTTATTTTGTAATTGTAAGTGATTAAAACCATTATCTTTTAACCCATTATCTTCGAACCAAAGAGCACAGCACAATATACTTAATCCCAATATGGGTCAATAACTTTCCACTGAGTTTTCTCCCTAATCTTTTCAAATTTCCTTTCAAAAACAAACTCAAACAAAGTACAATCTGCCAAAGTAAATTCGAAGTCTATCGGAATTAGATTCTGTGAGCAACTTACTAAAGCTTTCACCAAAATAACACTTTTTGAATAGAAAGAAAAGTTTCATTTTATCGATTGTTTTCATTGTTCTGCTCCTTTTCAATAGACGCTTTCATTTACTTCCGTCGACCAACGTAGACACACAAAGGCACTAAAACTAGCATCCATTCAGGCACACACACACAAAAATACACACGCGCTCGCACACACACGCACACACACACACACACACACAGTTAAACGAAACAATAAAAATGTCAATAGCTCTGTCGAAATTTCGAACCGATGTCATGACCTGACTTTGTCCATCGATTAACCCAATAAAAACTTTCAAAAATATTCGCAAAATTTTCATTAAGCCCCCCGCTCCGCACTGTATTCCGAACGCCCTCATTTCAAAGTTCCACTCACAATGAAAACCAAAAATTCAATCGCGTTCGAGAATAAATTTCCTTAATTGAGCAATTCAAAATATCATCTTGCTCTTATGAAATATATGTAAGAACGAAGATTTATACGATTCAATATTTTAGTTTTATTTTAAGTATTTCAAGGTAAGTATATGTATATGTTTTAGTTATAAGTAGGATATTTTACGTTATACTTAGATTTAGAGTAGATTTAAGTTCTGACTTCAATTTAGTTTACTCATCAAATACAAAAGAATTATCTGGCACACGATTAACAGCTTCAACGACCGACAAATTGATCGAAACTTTTTACAACTTAAATTCGAGATAACTCTCGACGACGTACTTCTTGCGACATCCATTCTTTTGCTTCCTTCCCGCTGGAGCTGCTATACTTTCGGGTATTCGTTACCCATCTTACATATATGTACCTATATATTTTTTTCTTACAGGGAGTAATCTTATTTGATTATTTCGTGTGAACGCATAATCTCTCAGTAACAGTTGGACTGATGGTCGGTCACTGTCTCATGGACCCATACCTATGCTAGAGGGTTACGAGCCACTGCTTTGATTTTTGCGAAGATCTGTCAGTTTAAAGAATAAGGGGAAGAGGAAACGCCTCAGCGTCTTTTCCTGCGTTTACTGGCCTTTGCTAAACTGAGATTAAGAACCGTGGGGTGTTATTTCTTTCGCTCCCTATCGGAACTCGGGGAAAATAATCCCTGTAAGACAGCATGCTTTATTGACCGAACAAACTGGTTTCTAAAATAGGTGTCCGAATCCGCGGGTATCGCAACGCGCAAGTGCGCCCACCTTGTGGTGAACAGCCCCTGAAATCTACCCTTACCCTTATAAAATATTTTTTATATTTATCCACCCACCGCAAAAAAGGAGGTCACTGGCGAAAATGATAGTGGGTCTTCATGTTGTCTTGCCGGCTCCAGTCATTTGGCCCCTGGCCGCTGTCAGGGTTTCGTTCCGTAGCGACAGCGGCAAAAACGGAAAAATCATATATGTCAAAAATTAAAATTAAACAATTTTTTTTTAGTGTATTCCCGTTTTATGTGCAACTTTGGGGCAGTTTCTATAAAGTTCCTCCAAACATTTTCCTTCACTAAAAAAAAAAAAAAAATAAAAGTTGTCGACGCAGTCGTGAGTTCTTAGTTTAAAACTCGACGTATGAGCAATGTTATTTTAAAAAAAATCTTGCAAAAGCGTTGTTCATTTATAACTAACGAACGGTCAGATAAAATTTTCACGGTTTTTTCGTATGTTCGTGTCGATGGTTTATATTTTACATACCCGTCGTATGAGCAATGTTATCTACAAAAATTTTGTTGGCAGTAACATTACGTATACGCAGGCATGGCATTTCCGGTTCAGATTAATGTTGCATTTTCATTTTGCCACTGATGACATATCCTTTCAAAATAAGAAAAGAAAAAACCAATCTATTCTCTTTGTTAAAATTTATATGCATTAAACTTCATATGTGAATGCGATTTAAAGCGATTTTATAAGTGTGTCCACAACTGGGTACAAATCTTTCCTTTTGTGTGCATACCACTGCATAATATTGACTTAGAAAAAAGTTATTAGCAAAAAATAGAGCCGTAAATTCCACCTTACCTATTGAAAACTCAACAAAGCTTTATAATCTCTTTCAGAGGACCGCAGTCGGCTATAGGAACTCTTTAAAAGGGGGCGATAGGTTCTGGTCAAGCACTAAAATGGGCCGATGGGCCACAAGCAGTTGAGAGCCAGCCACCCTGTTTTATCATGAAGTATGTCTTGAGTATGTTTTTGTTGATTTTGGGTCAATTGATTTTATCTTCTTCCTAAAATAACGTTTAATTCGTACCATAGCGACTTGCCATGGATTAGATTGCCTAGCATTTTTGGAATCCCATTTGGCCAATCCATACAGAGATTCTAATGAGTATTTGAAATCTTTTCAAGTTTTTTTTTTTGCTTATTTTGTTTTCTGATTTTGTTTATCGATAGAAGCTACCACTGCAACTACACCGTCTCCAGTTCGTTCGGTCTTGTTTGTTGCTCTCTTAAACAAATCATTTCATTGTCTCTAGGAATGTACAAAATTAATGTATGGAGCGCTTCTTATGGCCATTGAAGCATACGCAAATCAAGCTTTTCATTTAAAACTTAAATTGAGACATTCCCGGAAAAATTGTGTTTAGCGCCGTGCACACACACTAACAAACTCAAGCAAAAAAAAAAAAAAAAAAATACACACAAACTCTCGCACAGCTTCAGCTCCATGGTACTGAGTGATGTCAAAAGTCAAGTGAAATGTCGTACGATGGAAGTTCAATTTTGTTGCTAACAAGCTGTCCATGAGAAGGCAAACTTGATTTCATCATGCTTGGCTGATATCCTGGCAGCCTGACTGTCTGACTACCAAAGTGTCTGCCCGCCTACCTGCCTACCTGGCTGAGGGGAAGGTGAAGCTTAAGCGCTTCTGCATGGCGGCATCAAGTAGCGCAACATTGGACGCGTCCTTTCAATTTTGCTTCCGTTGAGCCTGACTCTGGGTCTCGGTCTGAGACTATAGTCGAGGCCAGAAGTGTTGTAGCTCCAATAAAACTCGAACATCGAGTACAAAGGCGTGATATGAAATGCTTCGAAGAGCTCCGACCACCACACGCCAATCATTTTGAACCGTGCGGTGTCACAGTGGACGGATGATTTTGGCTTTTTTCGCCTTCTTCTTCTTCTTCTTCTTTCTTTAAAGTACAAATTCAATTAGAGTTTCAAGTAGACTTTTGATTATATTTGCATTCGTGGAAGCGCGCTTGAGCAAGAAAATTACAGCACAAAGTTCCACAATGACGCCCAAGCAATAACAATGTTGGTTTCAGCTCACACGATAACGAAAAATGATTGGAAAAATAAAACAAAATAAAGTTCACAAAGCGTAGTGTAATGGAGCGGAAAAGAGATTCTCTCGATTAACTGACCAAAAGCAAAAAAAAAAAACAAAACAAAACAAAAAAATGACAAAAACCGAACAAAGGAAAATCCAAAAATAAAAACAATGCCGGATTTTCATTCTTTAGACTCAACTTTAAGGAAGAATTAGGCACGCTAATGTTTAAAGGGGGCATGAAAATTTGTGTTTTCGAAATGAATGGTAGAAGAATTGTACACATGTCTTTGACACTTTCAAGATATTAAATTGCGGGCGGCAAACTCTTTATTATTATTGTTTTCTTGAGAAATATTTTTTCCCGTTTTCTTTTTCGAACTTTTCATTGATTTTTCATAACATTTTTCTTCCCACATGTGTTCCCGAAGCTGGAGGAATCAGTGCAAAAGATGCTGCCCCGCGTTCCAGTCCCATTGCAGGAAGCCACATCGCGTCTTGTGAGCCGGGACCCTACCGCAAGACCCACCGCTCAACTACTTCAGTTGATCAAATATTTTATGTGAGTAGATTTTTTATTCTGCAGGAGTTGAATATTTTATAAAACACTTACGTTACGGTCACGTAAATCACAAGAGTTCAGTGTTTCACTGTTCAGTAAAAACTTGCACACTAAAGAAAAGTGGATAGGCAAACACGCTAAAACTTCGTAAAGTTGGGGAGAGACGGCTATATTCATTCGTCTTAAATTTTTCAAGGCAATTAAAAAAACATCCACAGTTTGGAAGTCGATTCATTTTTTCTCTTTTCGAGTCAACTCCAATCAGTTGTACTTTGAATAAAAAATTGACATGTTCAAAGCTCTGGCGAAGTAAAGCCGCATGCAAGTCGCACGCAACCCTGCGCACTCAGTAGGTACATCTTGATTAAATGACAACTCATTTCTTCTTTCATATCTTTCATATTGGCAATTTAATAAAACGACTTTGAGAATTTGAGCCGTAATGCCTAATTGACAAAAATCACAAAAAGAAAAAGTGCCACGCTCCTTCGAATCATTGAATTTTGAACTAATTTTATAGAGAAGCTATAGAAGTCAAAATCACAATCAAAATCAAAGTCAGGCCTTTTCCACTTCGGTTGTGCTTCTTTCGTTTTATTTGAGCTTAAATATTTTACAATATTGAGTACTTCAAAAGCACTTTCAATATAATAAAGCGTAAAAACAGTATAAGCAACGACAACAACAACAACGCAGACCACCAACAGCAACGATTACGATAGGACTGCAATGACAATAACGGGAAATAGCTAATATGTACAAACGTAACGTCGTAACACACAGCAAAGGACATTCAACAGATATGAAGAGCGTTATAGATGGAAACCGCCTGCCACAAAGACAAGTTGTAATCATTTCACAATATAACGACATGAATGATCCCGTTTCGTTGCTGCCTTGAAGACTTCAGAGTTTTCGCACGTCAACGTCGGCTGATTTCTTCGTTGTCTGTCGTTATGTTTGTCGCTATTTTACCTGCTGTCCACGCCATCATTCCTGTTGTCTTGAGGCTTATGCCGAAGAGCCTGACAATGGCCGTTGAACAGCAATCGTTTTGGTTCGAAAATTATTCAGAGAAATGGGACTGTTGTGCCTGCTGCCAACAATGATGCGTTCAAAGAGTCATTGCACGTCCTGTTTGCCTTGTATTCTGCTGTTAAGTGATTGAACTCACACACACACAATCTTCCCAACCAACACAAACGTTTAAGTGTATATATATGTGTGTGTGTGTGGGTGAGCGAATATATTTCGATAAAATTAGAAGAGTGTAGTACCAATGCTTTGCTTGAAAATGATTGAAAATAAATACAACAACATAAGTTCTTCTCCTCTTGAATTTTATTGGGTTCTTATTTTTACTCCACGTTTACATTTTCTTCCATGCAATAATTCATACAATTTTCTAGCTCTTCAAATATGAAATAATAACCATTTTCGATACGAGTACGCTATTTGAATGGAATCAAACTGCCTCCTCCACATTGCCCTGGAATTGAAGATTCATATTTCGCGATAATCGTCAAGACCTCTTTTCATATAACAACTTATTGAATTGATTTTTCTTCTTTCTGCAAAATCCACTTGGATATAAGTCTTCAATGGCTTCAAACACTACAGCTTTCCGATAATATTTGTACTCTTACGTTGTGTAGAGAAAAGGATCACGTACATCTGTAGATACTGTATCTGTATCACTGGCACAAAAGTCTACCTTTCTATCCGTATCCCTGAGAAGGAGAAGGCTCCGCTTAAATGCCCAATAACTTCTCGTTCAAATTTGATTTTAAGCATCGCCATTTAAATCGAATTGCCAAATTGAAAGAAGATTCCCATAGTTTTCCCAACGGTCTTAAATTCATTATATGTACTTTATCTCTTAACTTGTCTTGTTTGTGCTCTCTTCCCGAAGAGCACATAGCAATAATAACAATAATAATAATAACAACAATAATAATAATAATAATAATAATAATAAATTCCAATTTCTTGAAGCTTATGCTGCTTCGGAGCTGCCGTCCATTTGCACAGACACACTCCATCTGTTGCTTTAATGCGGAAACGACTGTTTGCTGTCTCAATGTGATTTCATATTCTGCTGTGTAGCTTGCTTCGCTTGATTTTTTATTCTACCACTCGCCCCATTTGGTGGAAACAAGCAGAGTTAATCCAATGTCAGGAGATATTTTCAAAACGTATCCATTTCAATTCATTTCATTTCAAATGGCAACTCAAGTCGCGTCGCACTTACGCCTCAGTGAAAGCGCTAACGGCTCCTTCCTCCTTTCGGCTGCCGCCCTGTCAAAAACAGCTAAACAATGCCTCTGCCACGGACCCGAAACAAACTGTGAATATCGTTGAATCACTAAGGACAAAACGCTATACGAAGACTAAATGCTAAACACCTATTCTTGCAGCTTCTATTTACAGTCATTAGAGTTACAGTGCTATTTTATTGAGCGCAACTGTAAAAATATGCGCAAAGCTTCAACCGAGAATTGATGATGTTTGTATGCGGCTGCTTAAGACAGTTTAACGACCTTGCAAATCGGAAGGGCGAGCAAATATTTACGCGCTAGATCTAGCGGATGATTAAAGTACTTTGCAGTTAATTCGAACGCTTTCGAGCAATTGATTTATTTATTTTATTCTTGTTCTCGTCAAGACGAATTGAGTGACATTGTCGCCCGAAAGACAATCGCGTAGATACTTAGATCCATGCGCAAATTCATGCATGGGGGCATCAGAGCGCTTTTCTCAGGCCATTCGAAAACACTAACCGGATACTGAGTTTCAAGTGTCGAAATACAAAATGAACATTCGGCCAATTGGACAACTCGAGCGGTAATCCCCTTGACCGTCATTCATGCTGTCATCATAGGCATTTGTACAGTATTGCTCGAAACCTAAGCATTTTTTCTACCAAAATTATAAAATCAGAATTTTTAAAAAACAAAAAAACAAAAAAAAAACTAAAGATGCCCTGCAGGTAGCCTGTCGCCATATGGCCCCATGTTTATATTGACGTCAATATAGACAAGAGAACTAGTTCCAACGTCAACAGTATTTATAGGCGGCGCGTCATTAAAGAAACTGTACTGTCAAGAGGTATAGTTCATCTTTATTGACCATGTCAACAACGTGTCTCCTTATAAAGCGAAAGAGTACCTCATTTTGTCTACATAATAGTACCGACGTCAGTATTTTCTCAATACTTCTTCAGTCTACTTTTGACATTCAATGACAAGTCAATGTTAAATGTCAATAACGTGGGTATAAGTGGTCAGTAGTTCTGTTGACCGAGTCAGTCGAGAAAGAGTATAGATTCACTATTGACATTTCCTGTAGGGTGTTTTTTTTTTTTTGTTTTTCAATTACTACAGTACTGGATAATAAATACTTGCGCAAAACTTTCCAATGTTTTGTCTAAAATCCTTTACTGTCTAAAACCTTCTGACGACTTTTCGGCATGGATTTGATGAGGATATTGGGTATTGTTTTCATTGGAATAGAATTCCATTCTTCTTTTATCATTTTTATTTGAACTTTGCGGTTGCTGAAATGTCTTTCACCAACTTTGAGCCTGAAGATTCCAAAACGATTTTCAATGGGATTCAATTCTGGTGATTGTGCCGGCAAATCAAGGACTGAAATCCTTCCCATTCCTAAATAGTCTGTAACCAACTTCGAAGTAGATACATATGTTTCGGAAAATTGTCGTGTTGAAAAACATATCGAAGTGGAAAGTTCCACTCTCCATACGGAATCATTACTACTTCTAAAAACTTTTCGTACACGAAACGATCAAATATGCCATCAACTACACGAAAGGATTCGATAATGTTACCAGAGAAACACATCAAGACCCACACAATTCCCCATCCATACTTTAAAATTGTATTAAAAATGGTTCGAAAGGAGCGCTATCAGTTCCAAGATCTTTAAAAAAAAATGTTTGTTCCTTTTCATTCGTCACCAAGCAGCACTGTTTTCCATTTATTTTATTTACTTATTTGCGAGTTCTAATAATTCTTAGAAAATTCCATTCATGAATGGAAAATCATGAGTTTTGTTTTGTTTTCCAAATATTTATGTTGTCATAATAACAGTAAATGAAAAACCATTATATTTTTTTTTTTAATTTGTTTTTATTTTTAACAATTATTATTTTATAAAACTGTTAGAAAAGTCGCTTAGGTTTCAACTACTACTGTACATATATGACAAAATACTTGAATGAAACTTCTGGTGTTCTGGTGTTGTATCAAAGAAAGAGAAAGCCTTTGACGCAATGGTAAATCCATGCGAATTAACGTCCAGGTAGGATGAAATGTTATCATGTGATATTTTCAACTCGTTATTCCATTTTATGATTGTCTTACCCAGTTATTTCTTTTATGAAAGTACATATGCTTGTAAGTGTGTGTAGGTTAGATTTTATTAACCGCAAAGCGTTCATTTATTCATTTCGGCCATACAAATCCATTTACGAACTGTGTCATACCCATCGAAAAGACTAAAAAAAACCAAGTAAAGGTGTTATAATCAGCCAGCGAGTCTGACAATCAAATACCCGACACAGACACACATATTCAAATAATTTTTCATATCAAGAGATGTTTAAGGCCATTAGGGACCCCATATGCCGACTTTTGTTAAATTTCTTTATGCCACGCCCACTTTTCCAATTTTTTGAATTCTAATCGGAGGCTAAAATATACGCTCAAATTCTAAGTTTCATTGGAATAATTCGAAAAAGTCCGATTTTGAGGCAGTTTTGAGATTTTTGTATGCCAGACCCTAGTACTGGAGGTACCCTTAATAATGGACTTATCACAGAAATTTTTGGAGAGGATGTTTATGGCTAGAAAGGAAGAATAAGTGCCAATTTTCATTCAAATCCCATTTGAATTTCGGGTGTAGGAGACAATTTTCAAAATCGGCCTTCTGCCACGCCCACATTTCCAATTTTTGGAGATCAGATTAATTGCCCTAAGATATGTGCAAATGTCAAATTAAATCAAAATATTTTGAAAAACTCTGGTTTTAGAACAGTTTTTGTGATTTTCGTAACAGATCCTAGTAGAGGAGGTACCCCTTAAAATGGTCCGATCGGGTCCACTCTCGAACTTGTTCTTACTCATGTCCTTCGATAAGAAAACTGTATACAGATAGACAGACAGACAGACAGACAGACGAACACGTCTAAATCGAATCTCCTGATGACGCTGATCATTTCATATATATATTTTGTATGGTTTGTCTCGACTGGTTCTGGGTGTTACACACAACCACGCAAACGCAATAAAACAGAGTGTGTCGGGTATAAAAAAACAGACACAAAATAGAAGGATTTTCCCCTTGTTCCTTTTGTTCAACGTAGCTATTTCGTTCGATTAAAACGTTGTCCTTCCTCCGTTGTCCTCAGCTTCTCCGCTTTAAATGAAAGAAGAAGGAAAATGTATTCCTTACTATCCTTTTTCAATTTTAAAATTTTTCTTCTTCTTTTTTGTTTTCATTCCAGTGATACAGCTGTTAATGCTTTGAAATTTTTGGATGTCGTGAACATGAAGGATACTTCGCAAAAGTCGCACTTTTACAAAAATACACTAATGGAGGCGATGCCACTCGTGCCGAGGGTAAGCATGCGTACTTGCATAAATAATTCAAAATTAATTTTCAACACAATCACCACAACTCAATTAAATTATACGAACGTCCACTTATGTATGTAGCCGTATGTATGTATGTACGTCCCCATTCAGTGTACCTATGTATGCCTACATGATGAGTAAAGCAGCCAATTAGAGTTCAAAATAACACTGATGATTATACCAATTTAAAGAACATTGAAATTGCCAGAGCTAATTTCTGCAATCATGATAGGCTTTGATAAGCTATTGGCTTTATTCATTGTGCGCTGCAGTACGTCGCTTTCCCACAGAACACAGATGTATGTATGTGTATCAAAAACAATTTACATTTTCATGAATTCGTGTGTTTTCTGCGTAAATAGATTGAATCTAAAACGATGTATGTAATTGTTATTTGATTCAAATGATACCCATTTGAAAAGCTTAACTATTTGAATGCCATTTATGATGGTATGCCATTGTTTCGAACGATAACACCTGCAAAGCTACAGCTTAAGTGGAATATCAATCATGGATTTTCAAATGACCATTCGAAGGCATTCAATACGCCAAATTCTATTGAAATTGGCATCCTTTGAATTTGATGCCATTTATCGTTGCGCGATATTGATATGCACACATACATACATACAGACATACATACAGACATACATACATACATACAGGCATACATACATTCATACATACAGACATACATACATACATAAAACATACATACATACATACATACATACATACATACATACATACATACATACATACATACATACATACATACATACATACATACATATGTACATACATGCATACATACATACATACATACATACATACATACATACATACATACATACATACATACATACATACATAACATACATACATACATACATACATACATACATACATACATACATACATACATACATACATACATGCATACATACATACATACATACATACAGTCGTGTTCGAAATAATAAGAACAAACATTTTAAGATTGCAAACAGGCTCATAAGACTTTCCAAATGACTTTTAAAAATATTTCTTTATTTCTTATAAACAGTCTCAGATATTGGGCTCATAAAAATGAAAGTTACGACAGTCTGGAAAGTCTAATTTTTTTTAGGAGCAACGTTAGCGCTTGAAGTCAAAAACTGCCTGTTCGAAAAAATAAGAACAATGGAGGAAAAATGAGCTTTGTTTGAATTGTATGTTTTGGAAATGGTAACAAGTTACCTCACATTTTAATATGGAGTGTCCCCCATCATTTCCAATTACTTCGGCGCATCTGGAGCTCATTGACCCTTTAAGGGTTGCGGCATCTTGCGGACGAGATATTTTTCGCAGTTTTCTTCCCTGTTTGCCATAATTCTTTGGAAGTTTTGAGCCTAATATACTTAACCCCTTTTTTAACATCCATCCAAATGTTATTTTCGGTAAAAAAAAAATAACCGGTGATATCGCCGGCCATTTCAAAACGTTTATTTTTTTATCGAAGGCAACCTTTTGCTTTCTTTAAAGTGTGTTTTGGGTCATTGTCTTGTTCAAAAAGCCATTTTGTCTTCAAAATTTGGAAGGACATTTTGAACATAATAGTTGGCGTTCATATTGCGCAGGATATTAGCAATCGGTCGAATTTCATTCAGTGAAAAACTTCCCAAAAACATAAATTTCCGGCCTCCGTAATTCACTGTCTCGGCAGTAAACTTTGCCTTCAATTCTTGCTTCTGGTGATGTCTACCGTATTGCTTTTCCTAACCGTGATTAAGCTGCACAACCTCAGTCTCATCAGTCCACAATATGTTACGCCAAACTGTGTCGGGTTCCTAAACAAAATTTTGATTCTGCTTTTCAAATTTCGTGAGTGTATCACAGCTACTTTTCTTGGAGTATGTGCTTTAAAGTTAGCTAAGGTAAAACGTTACCTTATAGTGGAAGTAGCTATGGGTAGTTCTAGTTCGTGTTCGATCTGCGTAGTGGTAATAATGGGGCTCTGCGTGAAAGTTCAGCTGATCAATTTGTCTTAGGTTTCATTGGTTTTTTTTTGTCTACCACGATTTTCGACCTGTCGTGTACGTTTGTTGTCGTTTATCATCCCATTAGAAATGACGAGAGTCTCCCTAATAAAATCAAAAGTTTTCCGTTTATGGAGCAGTTTTTTGATGGATTTTCTAAGCTCAGGTCTACAATTTTTGTTTTATCTCATTGTTCAGTTAAAATCACAATTATTTTATAACAATAGCAACTGAAAACTATGCCAACTGCACTTCTAAGGAATTGCCAATATTCACTGCTTGTTTTCAAAACCAAATCTTTGCAATTTTGGAGTTGTTCTTATTTTTTCGAACAGGCATTTTTTGACTTCAAGCGCCAAAGTTGCTCCTAAATAAAATTTAGACTTTCCAGACTGTCGTAACCTTCATTTTTATGAGCCCAATATCTGAGACTGTTTATAAGAAATAAAGAAATATTTTTAAAAGTCATTTGGAAAGTCTTATGAGCCTGTTTGCAATCTTAAAATGTTTGTTCTTATTATTTCGAACACGACTGTACATACATACATACATACATACATACATACATACATACATACATACATACATACATACATACATACATACATACATACATACATACATACATACATACATAAATACACAAATACATACATACATAATATATATAGAGCAATATACGCGTACATACTCGTATCGTCGTTTGTAAATTATTTTATCGTTTATGACGAAAACTCAATTTTGGGAAATCGACATTAAAACTGAACTTGAATTGAATACAAATGAAACGAAAAAAACTTGAGTTTACACTTTGACCACTAAGAGAAGAAAGCCAAACATTCGTTAGATTTAATTAAGTCGAGTGCCGTTTAGAATTTAAGGGCATTTCAATAAAACTGTTTTTAATTGTCGTTTGAGCGAAAGGTCCACCGGCAGCAAAAACTTCAAATTTCTTAAAAAGACTTGATTTTAGCATAATTCCATTGAGAAACAATCAAATTTAACTGATTTAAAAAAAAAAAAAAAACAAATTTATAGTATTCGAAATTGAAGATATTAGAGAACACATATTTTCTATATGAAAAAATCTTCAAAACTTTCCGAAGAAAAATTGTGCTAATTTTTTGCGTCTCCATAGGACAAG
Source organism: Chlorops oryzae (assembly GCA_020466095.1). Taxonomy (NCBI): domain Eukaryota; kingdom Metazoa; phylum Arthropoda; class Insecta; order Diptera; family Chloropidae; genus Chlorops; species Chlorops oryzae. Next base: position 159,530,134 of record CM035806.1, read on the forward strand.
AAAACTCAATAGCAAGGGGTTAAACTGATGTAAGTACCTCTTATTTGGATTTCTTGTTTTTTTTTTTTTGTTTTTTTTTTGTTTCATATCTAAATATTTCAATTTTTAGCATCGAAAGAAGGCAAAAGCATTATATCAAAGAAACTTGCTGGAAGACTTAAGGAACCTTTATTCAATGCTCGAAATTACTTTGACACATCACCCTCTACTCAATAAAAATTATCAGCCCTATTATGATTGTCGACTACTGATAGAGAATCGAAAAAGTTCTATCTTCGACAAAAAATTTTAATTTTCCACATACAAAAACTTGAAATTTGGTGAGACATACGTTCAATTCATATAATTCTAAAAAAAAATGTGGACATTTAAAAAATAAAATTTGAATGCCTTTATTTGCAGGGTATTACACTATGTGGAATGCCCATAATTGCTCAAAAATTTACTTGCAAAAATTCAAAAATTTTCGAAAAAAGGAAACAAATGTTGATTACGCAATGTTTAAGGTTTTTTTTTAAAATTCATGAAGAAAAATCTTCACTTCTGGCAACACTGCCGAAGATCGCGGGTTCGATCCCTGGCTGAGGCGAACAAAATTTATTAAAAATCGATTTTTCAAAATATTCAAAGAGAGGGCAAAAAAGAGAGTTATCAAACTGGTTTCTATAAACTGATATTAAGAGAGAAAAGAGCAAATGTGCTGCTCTCAAATGCTTTTTTCGCCATCGCACCCCCTAGCTGATTTCATCGATGATGTCAGGAGGACATTTCCCGCTGGATTGTTTACCTATTATTTGTGCTATTACAACGGGCCCGTATAAGGCTTATGTGGGGGACACCCTTAAAAGTGGCAGCCACACTAACCTAACCTTACCTAACCCACATTGTTACTCTCAGAGAAAAATGTGAAACCAACAACATTTATTGGTTGAAGTAAAGGCGATTTTGAGCTGTAGGGTAAAGTCACCTTAAGTGGACTGTCACTTAGAGTGGACCACTTGATGTTTACAATGTTGTGACAGTTGAAATGTCAAACTAATATCACAGCTAACTCCACTTTATAACATTGTGCCTTCTACGAATAGTGCCAAAAACGACTTGTTAAACTTAGCAAGTATATTTCTTGTTAGTTTGGGCATGGAACTAAATAGTTCAAAATTTAAATAGATGCTAGAATAAGTTTTGCTGGCCCACTGGAAATCGTATGATTCCCTTAAGTGGGTCACTGCATGCAACCTTGAGTGAACTGTCAAAATTTTTCATTCATAATATAAATTTAGCATATCGCACACTAATCACTAAATCGGCACAACTCAAAATTTTGCATTTCTCGCGCAAACAGCCTATAACTCTTGACGCCTGTAAAATCATATTTTTTAAAAATTTTATATTATTCTTAATTAACTACAGAATCAATAAATATAAATCTGAATTTTCCAAGTTCTCCCTTTCCTGCAGTAAAGTGTTGGCGAACATAGAAAAGATGATTGAAAAATTTTTGAATTGTGCCGGTTTAGTGATTAGTGTGCGATATTAATGGTTATAAATACACCTTGGAACAGTGTTAGCTAGTTTTATGAGCCTTATTAATTTTTTTGGCATGCCGTCGTGTAGTGCATCTTTATCAAAGGCTTTTTACATGCAATCATTGTGACTCGGATAATGACACTGAATCCGATGCTGCGTAGGCAAAATATTGTAATGATTATACTTAAACCGATTGCCTTTCAATAAAAGTTCAAAAACTTTTCTAAATATGTGGTTGTTTTGGTGTTTCGACTGTTTTTTCCTCGGATGGTCCACTCAAGGTTGCATTTCCCCCCCCCAAAAAAAAAAAAACAGTGGAAAACAAAATTAAATTGAACAAATTAACCTGGCGAGCTCAACTACATATATATAACATATTCAGATAACATGTCACACAAAGTGTTAAAAGAGCAGTGTGGAATGTTTTTCTAACAATTAGCAATGTTATTTAAACTCCATCAACGCTATTGCAGTTTCGATACGAAGTTTATGTTTTTTCGATAAAAAGAAAGTCAGTTAACATTAATCGATTGATGATCAGCAGACCTAGAAACCATTTTGTTTCGAATTTTCTAGAATTTTTGTAGCAAAAATTCAACTGCGTGCATTCAATTAACAGAAGTCGAAACAAGTATTTTGCTGAATCATCAGGAATCTTCTCCTATGAATTACTTTCGTAAACACTGTTTTTTTTTTCTTCTTCTAATTACGGCCAAAAGCCTTCAGCAGGAAAATAAAATTAAGAAAAAAGGCCGAAACTACAATAACATTAAATAAAAATTTTTTTTTTATAACGAACAAGGTCGCCTTTAAATTCAACCTGCTGAAAGTTTGATCTTAATAATGTTAATATAATATAACATGTCGTAACTGTTCCTTTAACATTGCAAAATAACTGGTTGAGATTACATGTTAGCCATGTTAAAACAACATTCCCTTTAACATTTTTTTAACCAGACGCTATGTTAAATTATCCTGATAAAAGGACATTCTCCGCTGTTTATATTAACATTTTGAACTGTTGTTTTAACCTAAGCTAGCCATGTTAAATCCCATAGATTTAACATGGGAGATCTGGTTGAAAGGAATTAACATGCATAATAGTTAAAAACCTTTTGGTTTAACACGTTTTTTCCACTGAGTGTAATTAAAATTGATTTTTCGTTTGAATTAAACGAATGAATATTTTCGATTCAAATTCGTGGAAACCAATTAAAGTTTTTCGTTTGAATCTCATTGGCTGTTGTTGAACTTAAATCTGATATTTTCTTCAATTGATCGAAAGTCTGCGGTGGCGTAGTGGATAGAATGAACGTCAAGCAATCCGAAGGGCTCGTGTTCGAATCCTGTCGAATCGAGAAAAATTTTCAATGTTTCATTATTAAAACAAACCAACAAGTTCAAGAATTGCAATGCGTCCGATTGAAATCTTGCTATTTTTTATTTGTTTGCATTACAAAAAAATGTTGGTTTAAAGTTTTTTATTCCTTTGCGATCCGTTTGCATCTGTTCCTGTTAATGCTTTTCCTCACGATATCCTCTTAAAATTTCAATATCAGGGGATATCGTGACTAAAAACTTTAACGGGCATGGTAGGAAATGGCCCTAAATCTTTTAGATATTATTTAAATGTAATGTTATTTTCAAAACCAACGCTAGTCCGAGCGGGGATTTTAACTCGAAGACTATCGGATTCTTACGCTCTCGCACTATCTACTGAGCCACGACAGACCTGTCTTACTGTGTTGAAAAATAATTCCTTCTAATTTCTACAAGGAATTATTTCAATTTGAATGCAAACGATAAATTCGATAGGTTATATCACAAAACCCATCTTAAGTAGGTTATTGTTTCTTACGCAGATATATTCTCATTTTGGTTTTGTTTTATTTTTTTTTTTTTGGCATTTTGCGTTACACGACCAAATAATTTATCAAAGACGATATAACAGAGACATAAACCTAATTAAATTAAATTCTAGAAATTAGTTTGCAGTCATTTTTGGAATTTCGTTTTTGATATTAATTGCTTTAAGAATTTCATTTGTTGTTCGTCTTCATTCGTATAGAAATTATGGTGGCAAAATGTTTGGCCAATGCTGCAAGCCGAAATAAGTAACGGGGAGGTTCTCGCCGCTGTACTCCAACCTGTCATCATGCTTATACAGGAATCATCTCAGATGGAGTATGAAAATATTATAGCGCCAACAATGAAGTAAGTAAAAAAAAAATCCATTTGAAAACTTTTTTTTTTTTTTTTGCAATATAGTGCTGCCATCGGGTCAAAGGGAGGATTTTCCCCTAACATTAATTTGTTGAAGAAACTGAATACCCAGGTAGCACAGCTATTCGCAACATATTCTTATCGGATTTGTCGTTCTATCCTTATTCTTAGTAGGCTCTTAATATATTGAAATATCAGGATAACTTTTTGTGCTCTTGCAATGATCTTAAAATTTATTTTTGTTAAACTATCAAAATGTCCTATTTGTGTTCTTTAAAGCGGCAGGCTAAAAGCTCGATTAGAACAACGAATAGATAAAAATTTGATTTGATTTTATAGTTATAATAGAAAAAAATGCTTGAGCTTCCATTCGACAAACACGGTGTCATGGGTGAGCACATGACTAGAAATCGAGAGTACCCAAATTCAAATCCCACACAGTCGCACAATTTTTGTAACCTTTTGTTTTTTTTCGCCAGCTTAAAGTGTAATTTTTTCAATCGTTTTCTAACTGTGTAAGAATTGAGTAAGGACTCTCATCGTGCTCTTAATGAAGTATAGTTATGAACTTATAGAGCTCGTTAAGAATTTAAATTCAATAATTATTGAGAGCATGCATGGTCATAATTTGGGGGCCCTTTATGCACTCCCATTGACCTATTGAGTTCTTATTGTATTCGTAAAGTGTAACTTATGCTACATTGAAACATGATAAGAACATATGTACCTATAATGAAAAATTGTGGTACCTGGGATGGTGCTTTTAATTGATTAGCAGTTCTAACCTCAGCTTGGCTTGCGACTATTTTTTTTAGGTACAGAGCTTCAGCACTGTATACTTATTCATTGTTGAAGATATTGTGAACCGATCGTTTTTTCGTCTCTAGTGGCATCTCCTACGAAATGACTAAACCAATCAAGTCGAAATTTGTATAGTGTAAAATACTTGGAGCTATTTTTTAAGACTGGTTAAGTACTTGTAGAGACATAACCCTGAAAAACGGTCCATGATCCTTTCACAGACACGACTAAAAATTATGGTTTATCGTAACTTGAATACGGAAAGGCGTTATTACTTCAAAATCAAATCATAATTTATCTATAAAGCAGCAATCCTATTATGCGTCTCCTGCGTTGCGTCAATTGACGCACATATTCAACACATGCAAGCATATGAGGACAGTTCAAATCAACTGCGTGCGTGCGGACGCAGCGTCAAATTTCCGAAAAGTTGAATATTTCACGCAGCGTGAAATTGTGACAGCTGCGTATAATAGTTGAAAAAAAAAAAGGAGTTAAACGGTGTCTGTAGAATTTTCCAATTACGCGTCAGACGCAAGGCGCATGACGCTGCGTCAAATGCGTGAAAAATGCAATTTCCAACAGCGCGTGTGCGTGAACATATGGGTTGCCTTGAGAATTCTTAGTGAAGCACAATTGTGAAGAGTACTCCACTCACTACATTTTTGATTTAGGGTTGTATTTGAGACGTTTGAAAAAATATCAACCAAAATTTGATTTTGAACGATAGAATAATGACATTAACTAATCAAATATATAAAAGATATAAGAACAAATTCTTAATATTTCAATGGAAAATGTGTTCGCACAATTATGAAGTACTTAAAATTAGGTACTCAATAGTTTCTGCAACACTTTTATATTCCTTTTTTCAACTTTTTTCAAAAAGAGATTTTTGGCGTTTTCTGAAAAATAAAAAATTTTGAATTGTGCCACTTTAGTTGCCGTGGTGCGATATGTATTGATGAGACTCTACTACTAAGTATTTTGCGGAAGACTACTGCACGTCGGTGTCGGTTGTCGACCGACAAGCAATAAATTCGATTAAAGCAGAGAATCCTTAGACTATAAATACCGCATACTTACATCCTTATGTTCATTTTTCTAATTCAATGAGACTTTCATTAAAAAAGTTGATAAATATATAAATATATAAATGAACTCGGTTGCTGGACGACCTGAATTAACAGAGAAGTGCGAAAGACCGCGTTGCACGCCGGATGTGCGAGCGTTTAATGGACTCGGAACGTGCTCTGTCCTTTTTAGCACTAATAACTATTCGTTACCGTCTCGCTTGTTGTCTTATTTGAAAATGCTGTGACAACGGTCGAATCAACAACGAGAGACCGACAATTGACGCAACTAGACTGAATGCACTGCACGAACTAAATCGGATCGAATTAGAAGGGACGGCACGGCACGGGACGGCACGGCACGGGACGGCACGGCACGGCACGGCACGGGACGGGCTGGAATGTGGCGGAGCGGTATCGGGCAAGATGAGACGGAAATTTTCATTTCTAAGAACTGTCGTTTCATATCCGGCAAGCGTCGAATTACTGCAGATTGTTTTTTTTATTTAAGTCCAAAGCCCGATGACAGTGATGTAAGTACAAAGCAAAAAGTGAGCAAACAAGAAGAAGAGGCAAAACAGAGGAAGGAAACGATGACTTTTTGCTATTTTGCCGTCTATCATTTCCTCGGACACAACCTTTCATTCATGAAATGTCTTTTCGATGAAGTATCTCATTGCGTTGTGGCTTTCCGCCTTCTATCGTTACGGAGCCTCTTGGCATGGATTTGACTTTCTTCTTCTTTTTTTCTATTCCACCTTTTTTTTTTTTTTTACATTTTAACGCCACTTAGTTTTTGCTTTCAGTCCATTCTGCTTTCGGATAAGTATCGCTGGCACCTTTCATTGGCGCCAACTGCTCCTAATGGGCTTTTGTTGCGTTACGTTCTTCTACGCCTTCAGGCGATATCTGCTTGAGCACACCTCAACAAAGATTATTTACATAGAAACACAGAAAAAGGCTTTTAGCGTTCATTGAAGTTGAACAGGAATGTTTAAAAAAAAAAAAAAAAAACTGTTCACTCGAGAAAGTCACGAAATTTGAGAAATATCATACATTTCGTTCGATATTAGTTACTGACATCATTTAGGCCTCAGGCTGTTTTGCAGTAATATGTTTTAATTGCTAATTTATACGTATTCGACCGAAACTGCCACGACTTATTATACACTTCGAGACTTGTATATGTACTTGTGTAAGCATCTTCTCGAAGCAGAGGTCGGCACGACAGTTTTTGGTTTCTTTAAGCTCATGTCTCGGCTTGAGCTGAACAGCCAAACAAGTAACATCTCAAAGGACCTGCAGCTATTGTCCGTCAAATGAATTTTTTTTTTTTTTTTGCAATTTTTTACTTTTATTTCTCGCCTTGGTTTTCCTTTGTTTACCATGTACATTGTAGGTACATTCAATCTGTCTATGGCAATTCGTTGGTTTTATTCTCTGTATTCTCGCGTTTTCAAGGGCATTTCTCATTTCACCGATCCCTGATTTAAGACTTTAATTGCAATTCATAATTATCGATAACTATTTTTTATTGATTTTATTTTATTTTCTTCGTCATTTTGAACTTAACCTTCGACCCGCCAGACTGTATTATTGCGACGATGGCCATGGTTTAAGCTCGTCTTATATTTGTTAGCAATCGCAGGGAAACGCATATGATACATAAAAAGCAGTTTCAAGAAAAAATTTGTCATTTATAACGTTGTTCGCGCCTCCGCTCCAACTGTACAAGAGGAGAAAATGACCTTTAAATGCGTTGGTGTATACAAACAGAAAATCAATGAGAGGGTTAAATAAAAGGATCATAGCACGGCCTCTATTTAAGCGGACAAATTCAAATAAATTCCTATGAAAATTATTCTATTTAAGATTGAGATTGGGTATCATGTTAGCACTGAAAACTAAATATAAAACCCTGCAAGTATGCAACGTATTTTTGTAATATTTTTGAGGACAAAATCGGACATAGATCTAAAAGTCCAACAGCAAAATTTTTATTTCTTGTTTCAAAGTACAAAGGATTTCGTGTTCTTTAAAGCTGCATCATTACTTTCAACCATTTTCATATAAAAATTTGGAAATTATGAAGCATTCTTGTTTTCTGGCGCCCAGTTTTATTGAAAAAAAGTCTAATTGATGACGCCTAATGGCATAAAATAAAGGTATATTTTCTAGTTTATGTATATGGAAATAAGGATTGGATGCTTTTCTACTGATAAGTGCCTCAAAATGTTAAATGACATACCATATAAACAAGCTATCACAAAAAACTGAGGAAAAAAGGGCCGGTTTGGAAAAACCATGTTGAGCGACCTCTAAACCTTTTACAAAAAATCTGAAAAACTTCTCAAAATTATTTTACGATATAAGCTTTCAAAAATCTCACGTTCTGCTATGAAATTGGAAAAAAAATTTATTTTGGGACACCCTCATGGAGACGACTACTTACACTTCATGAAAGCTATTCTTAGGCGGAAAAAAAAACATTCTTGTTCATTTCGATGTTTTTTCTTTTTCTACTTTCCAGACTAATATTAAGCTCCCCGAAGTCCATACAGGCAACTGTTACTCTCCTTGAGAATCTACATCTCATAATTGAAAAGACACCGCCCGCCGATGTGACCACTGACATAATGCCGATGTTATTTTTCGCATTCGAGAGCTCAACGATTCAGGTCCAGGTAATTGAATTATATTTTCCTTTGCAATTCTGAACTTAATGATCGACATACACGTAGAAATTATACACACAATTTTACATACATTTGTAAATCTGAAAAGAGAAAAAACTTCATACAATCATACTTAGATGTATATGGGTAAACCCAAATGTTAGGGATGCTGCTTTCGTAAACTTAGAGGCAAGTGTTCAATAGGAAAAGCATGTGATAATTGAGATTTTCTTGACGCAAAAGTGTAGTTAAGATCAGGGTTATTAAAAATAGAGAGAGAGAGAGAGAGAGAGAGAGAGAAGAAGAGAGAGAGAGAAGAGAGAGAGAGAGAGAGAGAGAGAGAGAGAGAGAGAGAGAGAAGAGAGAGAGAAGAGAGAGAAGAGAGAGAGAGAGAGAGAAAGAAGAGAGAAGAGAGAGAGAGAGGAGAGAGAGAGGAAGAGAGAGAGAGAGAGAGAGAGAGAGAGAGAGAGAGCGATTTTTGAGTAAAATACGTGTTTAGGACGCTGCGTTAGCGACGTTGCAAGAATTTCCCGTATGTATTTTTCACATTACGGACGTCAAGCAACATTCATTTCATCTCTTTTCCATTCAATATAAAAGAAAACAATACAATGGAGCTTTAGGAACGCTTTCAGCTCCGTCCCGTCGTTGTTCTATAAAGCACATTGCGAGGAGCACCAAATAGAGTAAAAAAAATTCACAGAACTGCTTACAATCATGACAATTTTCGTTGATTCGCCGAAATCGTACAAAAAAACAAGCGGACAATGGAAACTGAAAGTTCTATTTGAAGGAAGATCCATTTTACTCATAGTCTGTGAAAAAAAAATTCTTGAAAAAAAAAATTTTTAATGAAACAAAAAAAACAATGGTTTTTTTTTTGGCGCTTGGTTTACTTTTCGCTGGATTTGTCCATAAAGTTAAATGAAAAGTGCCCCGGGAAGAATTGAAATGTCAAAAAATTTGCCAAGCGAAAAATTTCCTGAATCTCGAGCATATTCAAAGGGTACACGCAGAGAAAAAATATCACATACCCAATTATATTTTGCATACATTACAAACATATGTTATTGGGTATGATGTAATTATATTTTCATAGTTACGTCCAATTATATTTTTCATTACCTCCAATTATATATGTAATTGTATCAAATGATAAGAAAATTATTTCAGTTACATATATAATTCCGTCTAATTAAATATATAATCGGCTGCAATGATGTATGTAATTTTATCGAATTATATACATACAAACAAATGCAATTACATAAACATAATTGCGTCTAATTAAAATTGTGATCCCCTGCAATTTTAAATATATTCTATTTAACAATATAAAAAGGGCATTCTCCACGATTGGGCGGAATATATTTCATGTAGGAGTGTAGGACTAACTCTTCTTCTTCCTAATCCCTGCAATGTGTTAGAGCTGCGCTGCTTCAACATAGGCATATAACATGAGGAAAAGAAAAGCATGCTATGGCAGCGAATTATTTAGCTCTGCTTTGGTGAAATGCATTGCGACTTTTATTTTTAATTTTGGGAGATTTTCGAGTTCATTACATATAAAATATCTACCAAACTCATAAAATGATATGAAAAGCTTGAAAAACATAAAACTAATCAAGGAAACTCAATATCAAGGAGAAATATAAATTGTTTTTTTAGTTCTACCCTGTCCGCATATCTTTTTGATCACGCAATTTCAGCAAAAATACTAAATTCTATGTAACATTAAGGTGGCCGCCAAATGTATGGAAAAAAATAAGTGCATTCGTATTCACGCTCCTTGTGATTTAAAATCTTGGTATCTATTGAAAACTTACTCGTGCAAAATTTTGTGGCGATTGGGTAATGTTTAGAGGGCGCTCATGGCCCCCGAAGTTGAGATAAATGTTGTTTTCATAACTTAAAATTGCCATAACTTGAGATGTGTTGCTGCTAGCTATAGACAATGTTCCGTGGCCCTTCGTAGTTTTTAAAACTACATATTTCGTTCTCATGTCTCAAAGCTCTATCTCAACACATAAAAAAATTTTCCTAATACGACCCGATTTTTAAAGTAAATTCGTTTTTTGTATTTTGCGGGTTAATCTGACCTCTGACAGAAATAATATCTGTGACCAGCCCCCCTTATTTTTGTTTCAGCTAACTTTTTTTCTTAGGCTATGAAGCTCTATCTCAACAATTTAAGGGACTTACCATACAAAAATGTAGAAAATTGCGATTTTTTCCCTCCATGGGTGCAATAACAATCCGAGAAAGTTAACAATGAGTGGAAACCTCTTTTTTATGAATAAAGTATAATTTCTCATCATTCAATATGCTGATCTATCCTTCATGTTCAAACTAGCTGTCATACAAAATTTCCCATGTTAAAGGTAGCTGGAATTTGATGAAGACAACATTGCTCAAAGTTGCCCTTCTTGGAGATGGTTAAATACGTAATAATAGATATATTTACATCAAAAGACATGTCATTATCATTGGCGTTTTTAAATAATTAAAAAAACAAAAATTGATGCTACTAATTAAAAAAAAAAAAGTTTTAAAAACGGGAGCATTTGTAGTAGCACAAATATGCAATAATAACCCTAAACGAGCTTGAAAAATAGAAAAAAGTTGAAAGTATTGATGATCAATTTCAAAACATTGTAACATAAACAATTCAAATTCGTAAGCCAGTAGTCAAATAATTTTATGTCAGTTATTACAAAATGAAAACATTCGTGCACATTTAAGCAAAACAATTACTAGCAAATTACATTTATTAAAAGAAACTTTCAATTAAAAATATAATACTTTTAGAGTCATTTAATATAATTAAAAAAACCCGAGCTGACGCCGTGTTTCTTTGATAATTTTCTTGCAAGTGGCATCATAGTGCCACTTTGTGTCCACCCGTATTGTTGTTGGTAGCTTTTTGGTGAATTTCTTGAATTTGTTAAATTTCCTATTCCTGCTTAAGGTTTTTGTTGGTAGCTATTTGGTGAATTTCCCCAATTTGTTGAATTTCCTATACCTGCCTAATGGTGTATTTCCCCATCGCGGCAGAGCCTTTTCGACGTCGAGAGTTAGACCTACACTCCGACATGATATATTTCACCACATCATATTTGTGGTCCACCTGCCCCTTGGAGTGCCTAAGGATTTTGAAAATTCAATTACCTTATATACGATCGAAATTATAAACCATTTGAAAATATAAGAAGAAGCTGTAAAATAAATACAATCACGTATATAATTGCACCAATGCTTTAAATTGTAAAAGTAATCAGATGTAATTACATATGTGTTCTGAACGCAATTACATATATGATAAATTTAAATGCAATTATATATGTAATTGAGCACAATTAGTATATTTTCATTTTCGAAATTTTATTGTAATTGGCTCCAATTAATAATCCAATCACATATGAAATTGGTTCCAATTATATTTCGGGCACTTGTTTCTCTCCGTGTAATTTTGAGCTCTTTCTTCTAAATTTGGGCAAAAAGGGTTCTGCTTTGCAGTGGTAGAACTATATGAGCAAGGAGCGCTCAGATGCAATTGCTGTACAAGAAGAAGTTGACCAGCTATAAATTTTCTAAATTTTTAATCAAAAAATTCTTACCGTCTTGGAAGATATAGGCCAGAAATGTTAAAAAGAAACTATTTTTTCGTGTCCAGGGCTATAGCTAAGTCATAGATAGGAAAGAGAAATATTGAACGCGTAACGAGAAATAGCCATAATTAAGTGCCCAACTTAATTCTCGGCCACACGATTTGACATCAATTTAACAATGAAATTTAGGCAATCCAACTGAGAGAAGTAAAAGTGAAAGTCCAAAAAATGTGTCCAAAAAATGTGTCCAAAAAATATGTCCAAAAAATGTGTCACTTCAAACGTTTTTCGCGGCTCCGCGGAGCTCCTCTGAAATTATAGAGCACAATATTTGTAAATTTATATACAGTCTCTACTTTAAAAATCATTAAGTCCCGAGAGAGATAGAGTGAGAGAGATAGAGTGAGAGAGAGAGAGAGAGAGAGAGTGAGAGAGAGAGAGAGAGTGAGAGAGAGATAGAGCGAGAGGAAGAGAGATCTGTCGCTATGCTGGTAAGGACTTCCTTTGAATTGATTTTGAGTTTTCGGGACTAAGTAAACACAACTGAAACTTTTGAATATTCATTCATTTTCCTTCGCGTGTATATTTCCATATTTTAACGTACTTTGAGGAAACAAGGCTCGAGCTCTTAAAATAACGAAACATTTAAAAAAGCCCAAAACAACAACGATCACGAAAAAAAAAAAACCAAAAAAAAAAACAGATTCGTTAAGCCGTCGCAATTACGTTAATTAGTATGCAAAATCTTAACCGTATCAAAGGAAAAAGTTGAATTACCAAACACAGCCCACAGGCGACTCGGTAATGAAATCGCCGTCAAGGCGATGGCAAGCTTTTACTTTTCGCCGATAACACTTGTTCCATCGCTGTGCGAAGCGATTGTCGCGGCTGTTATTCGCCCACTGCAATTTGGCTTCGAAAATTCTTTTACTGCCTCGTTAGCTCTGGGATCTGACCCGCCGGACCGCCTTGAAAACCAAGAAGAAGGAAAAAAAGACCTGAAAGACCATCGCTTTCGCTTCATACCGTTGCGTTTTATTTCATTCGTTGTTGCTTGCCATCCGCTTTCGCGCCAAGCCCAATCGTGTTTGTCCTGAGGCATTGCGCATTTCACTAATTTCATTCCTAGCACATACACACATACACACCTAGACGCACAAACACATACAACAACTAAAAAAAAAAAAAAAAATGGAAATTAAAAGCAAAAACTGTTTATGCAATTTGTTGCTTTCTAAATACTCCAATGGGGATATTGTTCATTCTCATCGCAATATTCTGTTTGATGAATTTCACAGAGCGCAGCGGTAGTGGCCGTAACGAATGTCTACGACAACATTGACGAGCTGTCCATACGGCGTATGGTTCTCCCGAAAGTCAAATCCGTGTTCGAGAAGAATCTTGCCGATCCGAAAATCATTCAGAATGTACTGATTTGCATCGAACGGACCATGGACAAACTCGAGAAGGCGCAGGTTTGTAAGACTGCCGGTGATAAGACACCTGACATTTTTTTTTTTTTTTTTTTTTTTACTTTCAAACTTCAACTTTTTAACTTTCCTCTTTCCACTTTCTATATTAACTTTCTCCCTTTTACGCCGTGACGTATTACGACCTTCGAATTCGACATTTGGACCAATTTGAACTCGAAAGGTTATGGAAGAAGTGCTGCCACTGCTGAGCAACGTTCGTATAGCGGAACCAGACATCGTCATGCGTACCGTGCGTAAGTAGAAATTAATTCTGGTCTTAAATGCTTCAAAATTAGGATAAATAGATGCTTGTGGGCGTTTGAGAGATCAATTTCGGTTGATTCTTTTTTTTTTTCTCTCTCTCTTGACACATCGAACTCACATAAATGTCAACGATTCCGATGAAATATTATCCTTTGAACATTGCAAATAGACCTCCTACGCTCAACAAGTTGAAGCACGTTTCTTTATATTGATATTATGGGAAATTGACAAGCTTCACTTAAAAGGATTTCAAGGATTATACAATAAAGCGTCAATTGAAATGTCTTTTATTAAATAGAATCTTCATATTATCAATGTGTGAAATACATTGACATCTTCGCTCATGTTGCAATATACTTATGTGTACATATTATATGTATTTACGTGTGTTCAGTTTAAAAGGAAATGCTTCAAATGTAAATACTGATTGTTAAAATCAAGTAAAATTTAGAAGCGCAGTCAAACCTCCATTATTAGAATCATGATTATCCAACGTTTTTTTCGACGTTGTAATGATATTTTATAATATTATATTTGGCACTCCAGATAATCGTAAATTAATCGGTATTGCTCCAGATTAATGCACAAATGTGTCACAAATGTAGGTTATTGAAAAATTTATTTGAAATAATTTGGAATTATTTGGGAATAAATTATACAGGCTGTACATTCCTTAAAAGGGGTGGTAGGGGGGTCCAAGATGAACAAAAATCATATTTGAGGGGGAAGGGGGGTCCCAAATGCACCCTCGAGGAGTTATGCGGCCTTAAAGTTTTTTGGCACTAAGTCCAGAAAAACAATTCTCCCACGGCAATGGTTTATTGTAGAAAACAAATTTTAATGCAGTTTGAAAGCCAATTATATCGTCGCCCGGGGATTCATGTGCTCTACGTGCAAAAAACACATTTCGAGTAAATCGAAGTTGAAGTTTGAAACTATTTTTTTCAAAAACTGTACGATAAGGTTTATTGTGTGTTTCACTATTAATTTGTGCGAGAATAGTTATTCGAAGAGTATATTTTCGAATCCTTAACGTAACGCATAAAAGGGTATTTTATGGCTTTAAAAAAAATCCACTTTGCTCTATACGCCATTTCAAACATATTTCGGTGAAAATGTAATACATAAAAAAAAATTTGTCAATATAAATATTTTCTTTCAAAATCGGTTGAGAAAATTTGGTGTACGAGCTCACCGGGACATGAGTAAGAACAAGTTCGAGAATTGACCCGATCGGACCATTTTTAGGGGTACCTCCAGTACTAGGGTCTGTTACGATAATCACAAAATCTGCTTTAAAATCGAAGTTTTTCAAGGTATTTTGATGAAATTCGGTATTTGAACATGCTTAAAGGCGAGTAATATGATTTTAACAAATTTGAAAAGTGGGCGTGGCAGAAGGGAGTTTTTCGAAAATTGTCTCCTTCGCCCGAAATTCAAATGGGACTTGAACAAAAGTTAGCACTTATGCCTTCTTTGTAGCCACAAATATCCTCCCCAAAAATTTGCTTGATCGGTCCATTATTAAGGGTACCTCCAGTACTAGGGTCTAACACAAAAATCCCAAAACTGTCCCAGAATCGGACTATTTCGAAATATTTTAATGAAACTTAGAATTTGAGCGTATATTTAAGCCTCCAATTATAATTCAAAAACAAGTAAGGGTGTTATAGTCAGGCGAGCCTGACAATAAAATACCCGACACAGACACACATATTCAAATAATTTTTAATATCAAGAGGTGTTTAAGGCCAAAAGGGGCCCTATATACCGACTTTTGTTAAATTTCTTTATAAAAACCGTCCCTTTGCCACGCCCACTTTTCCCAATTTTTTTTAAATTCTAATCAGAGGTTTAATATAGGTACTCTCAAATTCTCATTCAAATATTTCAAAAAAGTCAGACTTTAAGGCAGTTTTGGGATTTTTGTGACAGACCCTAGTACTGGAGGTACCGTTAATAATGGACCGATCAAGGAAATTTTTTTGGAGGATGTTTATGGCTACAAAGGAAGCATGAGTGCCAAATTTCGGTCAAGTTCCATTTGAATTTCGGGTGTAGGAGACAATTTTCGAAAAACTCCCTTCTGCCACGCCCACTTTTCAAATTTGTTAAAATCATATTACTCGCCTTTAAGCATGTTCAAATACCGAATTTCATCAAAATACCTTGAAAAACTTCGATTTGAATGGCGTATAGGGCAAAAGATCACAAAAATATTGTGTTTCAAGGGATATAGAGCAAAATGGAGATGAGTTATCTCAGTAACTAGAAGATATAGCCAAAAATGGATTGCGGATTTAAAAAATTTGGCATTGAAAATGGGGGATGGCATCCTTTACTCAAATTCGTTAAAATGGCGTATAGAGCACATGAATCTCCGGGCGACGATATGTGCTTTTAGGAAAAATTAAATTGGTGTTAAAAATTTGACCCATTGAGGGAAAAATAAACGGTCCAAGTGAAAAATTCTGAAAAAACTTTCAATTTTTTTTTTTTTTTTACTTTGGAAGCCATTTTGGTATGAAAAGTGTCCAATTAACATCCAAATTTTTTATTTTATTCAAAATGCTGCATCGATTTCCTTTAATTTGGTCCCCCCCCATATGTCGAAAATTTGAACAAAATTAAAGAATTGAAGTGACTTTGTTTAGTACTGACTGACTGGAATGAAAAATTTCCAGAAAAACGAAATTTGTCACGTTATTCGTTGTTCCGCATCAGTTATGGGCCACATAAGTAGATATGTATGTATATATATGCATACAAAATCATCATTAAAAATCAGTTCTTGAACCGAAAAGGGAAAGTTAATTTAATTTACACAGCTTAAAAAATACAATTAGGTATGTGATTGCTTTTCCTTACCTGGGGAAACGTAATTCATTTCGAAAACTGATGTGATTTATTTCCCTTTATTAAGTTTGAGGTGAGATTTTAAATACGTAATTCAGAAAATTCATTTCCCAAGCGTAATGTCTCAGGCAATTCAAATGATCCCTCAATTTTCGTAAAGGGAAATAAATCACACATCAATTATTGAATTAAATTATTACCTTTCCCCGGGAAAGGGAAAACGAATCACATACTCGAATATTTTATTCTTGTGCCGCGATTTCGTTGAGGGCTTTGGATTAAGGTAGCATTAGTAAATTAAAAAATATTTATTTCAATTTTTCCAAGGTGTAGTTTTGGTCCATCAAGTTTTTTTTTTGTTTTTTTGGGGAAGTTTCACAGTTATTTTACTTCTACACCCAAAAATTTATATATATTAGGTGTAGTAAAAAGAAATCCATTATTTTTCCAATAGATGGCGTTATTTATCTGCATCTCGCGTTGTATAAGTCCGATCGTGTTCCGCTAGGGGGCATTAAAAAGATGACAGTTCCTACTAAAAAAGCTTTTTTGACACTTTTTTGATTGATTGATTCAGTTTTGTTTGAGAGCTTGTCAAAGATGGACATCAGCAAAGAGAAAATTCGCTACATTTTACAGTTTTTCTTCGATAAGGGAGAAAACGCAAGCCAGGCGGCTGAAAATGTGAATAGCGTTTATGGACCTGATACTGTAACAGCCAATCATGCGCAATTTTGGTTTCGTCGATTCCGTTCCGGTAACTTCGATGTCAAGGATGCACCACGCACTGGAAGGCCAATTGTCGAAAATGTCGATAAAATCATGGAAATTATCGAGTCCGACCGTCATGTTAGCACTGTTTCGATTGCAAAACAGCTAAAGATTGCACAAAAAACCGTTTGGAACCATTTGAATAAGGCTGGATACACAAAGAAGCTCGATGTATGGGTGCCACACGAGTTAACGCAAAAAAACCTCATAGACCGAATTTCCATCTGCGAATCGCTGCTGAACCGCAACAAAATCGACCCATTTCTGAAGCGGTTGGTGACTGGTGATGAAAAGTGGGTCACTTACGACAACGTCAAGCGAAAACGGTCGTGGTCGAAACACGGTGAACCGGCGGAAACGGTGGCCAAGCCAGGATTGACGGCCAGGAAGGTTTTGCTGTGTGTTTGGTGGGATTGGCAGGGAATTATCTACTATGAGCTGCTCCCATACGGCAAAACTCTTAACTCGGAACTCTACTGTCAACATTTGGACCGTCTGAAGGAAGGAATCGCCCATAAGCGGTCAGCTTTGGCCAATAGGAGAGGAATTGTGTTCCATCAGGACAACGCCAGGCCACACACATCGATAGTGACTCGCCAGAAGCTCCGGGAGTTTGGTTGGGAAGTTCTTCTGCATCCACCTTATAGTCCGGACCTGGCACCAAGTGATTACCATCTGTTCCTGTCCATGGCGAACAATTTTGCTGGTGAAACCTTCGTTTCAAGAGAGGCTTCTGAAATTCGACTGTCTAAATTTTTTGCTAATAGGAACGAGGGCTTCTATGAGAGAGGCATAATGAAATTACCTTTAAAATGGTAACAAGTTATCGAACAAAACGGCGCATATTTCACCTAAATCGGGTCATTCTAACTATCTTAAATAAAGCCCTCAATTTAATGCAAAAATAATGGATTTCTTTTTACTACACCTAATATTACGAAACCGTGGCACCGAAACCGATGTTGACCTGTACAATCATTGTTGACTAGAACCGATTATGGACCAACAGGTCTCACCTTTCATAGTCTCCAGACCATTCTAAGCAGAAATCATATTCTTTTAGCTCCCAGCTTTCATCTAACCTTCGTTTTAGACCCCGCCGTATTTAAAATTCAACACTTTTTCGACGTCTGAAACGCCCTAATGTCCTCCGCTCGAAGATGACACGTTCTTTTTTTTCATTTTTTTCGTTTTTACCTGCACAAACAGCTTCTTATAATATCAGAATTTTGCTGCCATACACATAAAAATACATACATATAGTCGTATCTGTGAAATTAGCTATCCCGCAGAGTGCATCTGTAGGACATTAAAATCTTAAGTTTTAAACAAGTTATTCCATATTTTTCTATACTAATAATTCGGTTTATATTTTTCGATAGGAATTTATCACAAAATGATCATCGATAAATCGTATGGACTTACTGTGGAAGAGATGGCAACTGAAGTTCTACCGCTCCTGATTCCGCATACTGTGAATCCTCTTTTGAACTTGGAACAATATTGCTTGCTCGTTGAGGTGAGCATTTGAATTCATTTTATTCGTAGCGAGTTGTATTTTGCCCAATGTCAGCAGGTTATACCAATTAGTTTTATGCGAATCTTGTAACAGCTGGAGCCGATCTCCGCAGGTATAGATCAATCACGTATAGAAAAATCTTGATCGAAAACTGAATCGATTTAGATATGTCTGATTGTCCGTCTGTCCGCCGCCGCCTATTTTTGGTCTTCTCCTTCCGAACGTCAAAATTTGGCACACATGTATTTTGGGCCCCGACGATTATCCTAATTAATTGAATGTGTGACGAGTAAGATTCTTATAACTGCAAAACATATTTCATTCATATTTAGTACAATTGTTAATGAATAAAAGAGACGTATCCTCATAAAAAACTGGACGTCGCGACGTCTTCTTGCAGCCAAGCCCGCCCATGCGCCCAAAAATAATCGTTTACCCCAATAATAATGCTACAGTTCCACTTATTCATTACCGACCTCCTTCATTAGCGCTAATGAAAAGTTAATGAGAAGTGCTTCCACTGGTTCCCATTGAACGAGGGTGGTCTGAAAAGTTTGTGACCCAACAAGGACACGCGTCATATTTTTTAAAATTTATTTATATTTTTCTACATAATTTTCTTGTAAGTCTACACACGGCGCCAAAACTCTGATTTCTTTTAACGCCTAAAGTGCGGTAACAGAGCGTTGAAAATGTTTATTTCAACAAGTTTTTGGTCTAATGTAAGCAAATGCGGCACACAATACGCGGAAAGCTTTTTTCATGCCTAAGTCTTGATTCAATATGTGACAAACACGTTCTTTGGACTTGTTGATGGCCTCTGGCAGCTCTCTCACTTTAATTTGACGGTCGTTTGGCACTATTTGGTGAACTTTATCGATGTTATCATCAGTGGTTGTAGTTTTTCGACGTCCCGAACGCTCATCTTCTCTCAAGCTATTACGGCCAATAACAACTGAGAGTCCAAAATCCCTGAAATATTGGTGAGTACTCGTCAACAGAGGCGCCATCTTCACGTTAAAGTCGGAAACTTTTCAGATTACCCTCGTACAAATCAAGAAATGGCAGGTTGCCAAAGCAAGGTAACCAAAATGCAAAGGGAAAAACGAAATCAGCTAACCTATAAGTTTTGGCCAGCGAAATCTCAATATGGGCTTTTTGCTTGACCACTGGCAGGGCGAAAACAAGATGTATTTCGGCAAAAAGCTTTAAATTTTTTTTTGGCGGAATCCATTCCTTTTGAAAATCAGCTGATCTTGGAAAGTAGAGTTGCATTTTCACTTACTAGAGATGGTGATACACTCGATAAATGCAAGAATATGAAATGCAACCATGTCAATTAAACCTAATTAAAAGTTAATGTGTCATTATCAGGGCTCGGATATATATGCATTTATAAATTTAAAGCATACTTTATGGGGGAAAAACTTTTCTTACCAACATTTTGCGATTAAGTCTAGTGAAGTTGAACTTCAAACGGCTTTTCTACCTTCATAAAAATTCTTATTGAAGTTAAAAATCTGTTTGAATCTTAACTTTATGTGAGTTGAACAAAATTTTTACTCCATAAAATATGCTTTAAATTTATAAATGCATACATATCCGAGCCCTGGTCATTATCGTCTCATTATCGGCCAGCGTTTTGTATGAGTAATGACAACACTTGATGGCTTCATTGGAACGGTAATAAGAAAATCCGCTAATTAGCCTAAGTGTAACCGGGGCATAAACTTGCGTATGGAAAGACGTGTACGCAAAGAAATAATTCGTTTATTTTTCATTTGCATGAAACTTATTTTTTTAAGAATTTCGTTTTATTGGGAAAACACTCAGCGAAAAAATAGTTAATATGACACATGTTAAATTAACATATGAAAACATGTAAGGAAAACAAAATTAAATTAAACAAATTAACCTGGCGCGCTCAACTATATATAACATATTCAGATAACATGTGAAACAAAGTGTTAAAAGAGCACTGTGGAATGTTTTTCAAACAATCAGCAATGTTATTTAAACTCCATCAACGCTATTGCAGTTTCGATACGAAGTTTATGTTTTTTCGATAAAAAGAAAATCAGTTAACATTAATCGATTGATGCTCAGCAGACCTAGAAACCATTTTGTTTCGAATTTTCTAGAATTTTTGTAGCAAAAATTCAACTGCGTGCATTCAATAAACAGAAGTCGAAACAAGTATTTTGCTGAATCATCAGGAATCTTCTCCTATGAGTTACTTTCGTAAACACTGTTTTTTTTCTTCTTCTAATTACGGCCAAAAGCCTTCAGCAGGAAAATAAAATTAAGAAAAAAGGCCGAAACTACAATAACATTAAATAAAAATTTCTTTTTTATAACGAACAAGGTCGTCTTTAAATTCAACCTGCTGAAAGTTTGATCTTAATAATGTTAATATAACATGTCGTAACTGTTCCTTTAACATTGCAAAATAACTGGTTGAGCTTACATGTTATGCTATAAACAGAATAAGGGCTAAGCGAATATTCGCCAGCGAATACGCAAGAATTCCCGGTAAACACAATGACAGCGAATGGCGAACTCATGTTGTTTTCAGAATTTCGAAAAACTATGATTGAAAATATAAGTCATTGCCAGCAGAAAGTACAAACCTCATTTTCGAAACAAAATCTAAAGATTTTATACAAATGCATATGATTTTTGATGTGTAAATTCTGCGATTCGCCAGTTCGCTACCATTAGAATTAGAGCTATTGCGGTTTGACGCGGCGAAATTCGCTGTTGTGGGCAATCGTATAACCGTGTGCATTTTAAACAACGACGTCGAGCGAATATTCGCTGACGCCCTTATTCTGTTTATAGCATTAGCCATGTTAAAACAACATTCCCTTTAACATTTTTTTAACCAGACGCTATGTTAAATTATCCTGATAAAAGGACATTCTTCGCTGTTTATATTAACATTTTGAACTGTTGTTTTAACCTAAGCTAGCCATGTATAATCCCGCAGATTTAACATGGCAGATCTGGTTTAAAAAAATTAACATGCATAATAGTTAAAAACCTTTTGGTTTAACACGTTTTTTCCACTGAGTGTAATTAAAATTGATTTTTCGTTTGAATTAAACGAATGAATATTTTCGATTCAAATTCGTGGAAACCAATTAAAGTTTTTCGTTTGAATCTCATTGGCTGTTGTTGAACTTAAATCTGATAATTTCTTCAATTGATCGAAAGTCTGCGGTGGCGTAGTGGATAGAATGAACGTCAAGCAATCCGAAGGGCTCGTGTTCGAATCCTGTCGAATCGAGAAAAATGTTCAATGTTTCATTATTGAAACAAACCAACAAGTTCAAGAATTGCAATGCGTTCGATTGTAATCTTGCTATTTTTTATTTGTTTGCATTACAAAAAAATTTTGGTTTAAAGTTTTTTATTCCTTTGCGATCCGTTTGCATCTGTTCCTGTTAATGCTTTTCCTCACGATATCCTCTTAAAATTTCAATATCAGGGGATATCGTGACGAAAAACTTTAACGGGCATGGTAGGAAATGGCCCTAAATCTTTTAGATATTATTTAAATGTAATGTTATTTTCAAAACCAACGCTAGTCCGACCGGGGATTTTAACTCGAAGACATCGGATTCTTACGCTCTCGCACTATCTACTGAGCCACGACAGACCTGTCTTACTGTGTTGAAAAATAATTCCTTCTAATTTCTACAAGGAATTATTTCAATTTTAATAAAAAGGTTTGCTGCTAATGTCTATGAGATCACCTTCTTAGTATTACCAGGGTTTCTTCTTAGTTTTATGGGCTACCTACTGAATATAATTGAGAAGGAGCTCCCCGTTTAATACGGACGGACCTCTTCCCGGATAGATAATCTGTAAAGAAATCTTCTGAACTTGGTTCTGATTTATTATTAGAAGGGTAGGCATTTTATGGGGTCTTTTGCTGCTGTGAAGGAGTTACAAAATTTAAAATAAAGATAAACCAAGATGCATCAGATATGTAAGGGCAAAATATGCTGGGTCCGTCAGTTGCCACGCCAACAAATCGAGATTTTTCGTAACTTCCGAAATTGAAAGCGTATTCAGGCTTGACCGACTTTAGATTTCTTACTTGTTTTTAAATTTTGGTGTTTTTTTTTTTGTGGTATCTATATTGTAGGTAAAAAATATTCGCGTATATTTACTCTGGTTGCAATTATTTCGAATTCATTTGATAAAGTATTCCTCTGTGTTTCCGTATTTGCTTTCATGTTAATAAACACTCACGGTCGATGGACATCGCAACTGAAGGTTTTGCAAGAGATGCTGGAGCAAATTGATCGACAACAACGCAATAAACTCAAATTGGACAATTTATCCATTCCGTCGCCGGAACGGCACCGCCCTTTGAGGCATCAATTTTCATCGGACAACATGAATGCGCCGCCCTTTAACATACCAAATTTGCGTATTGACCAGCGCAAAACATCAAGCGCCGAGGACATGGCGCGCAAGAACTCGGGAGGTAGGTATCGTATGTATCACACACACGCAATTGATGGTGTACATCATGTCAAACAAATTGTTTTTGTTGTTGTTTTTGTTTTTGCTGTTGTTGTTGTTGCTGCCGGTGTTCCGTTGATTGTGTTGATTTCGTCCTTTCGCATTATGTTTGCTCCATGTGCGACGCGCCGAACATGAACTGCGAATATTTGCAAGATTTTCAATTGCTTGCTAGCGAATTTATGGCGTCGCAGCAGCAGCAGCAGTCGCTTCCAATATTTGCAATTCATAATTGATACGCCTTTAGCGGCAATGGCAATTGCAAATATGTACGACCGATATACATGCTATGGCGTAATTCATCCGAACAGTCGGAAAAAATGATTGGACACACAATAATTTTTACTGAAGCTAACAAATCGATAAAAAGTTTTATTGAAATCGAATGAAGATGGGCACGCGTCACAGTTCAGCGAGCCCATATTGGCTCGCGACAAAAAATATAACGATCGCTCGAAGGGTAATGAAGTTTTTCATCATGGCTCATTTCGAACCAATTAACCAATTAAGAAAATTTTCAATTTTCGTGAATATTGGTCACGACCATCCCCCCAACATGTGGTCTGAAGGGAATAAAGGTGCAAGTACCTACATGTAGGTAGGTAGGTAGATGTGGCAGCTGCTTGCTCACGTAGGCACAGTAGGTTGGCCCGTTGTGGTACCACAAGAATGTCACGACACTCCCCTTACACATCTAGTGGGGAAGCCAATTTGACTTCCTAATAAACCGAGCGATATCCTTGACTTTCCTACATGTCAATACCCCAAAAAATATTAAAATGCGGTTGGCTGCTTTATATTAAATTAGCGATAAACGTATTTTCTATCGTATAACCTAAGGTAAAAAAAAAAGCAAAAAAAAAAAAAATGGAATTACATCTGCTATGTAAAATGGCTTTGGGAGCTATGGACAAGAAAAATTAAAAAGACATGACAAAATCGTTAAATTTTTGAGATCCTTGCAATTTGTAGCTACTAGATGGACTTTATTTGGATTAGTTAGTCCGAAGGCGATTTCTTCGTGTCCAGGGCTGAAACTTTGTCAAAGATAGGAAAGAGAAATATTGAACGCGTTACGAGATATAGCCATAATTAAGTGCGCAACTTAATTCTCGGCCACATTTTTTGATATCGATTTAAAATAGAAATTTTGACAATCTAGCTTAACCAAGTATGGGGAGTTGCTGTACTCGCCGAGCACTTTCAGAAACTGCAGTCAAAGTTTTTTCAACATTCGTTGACCACAAAAATGTGTCACAGTGTTAGTATTTATTTTTCATTATTTTTTAAAACTGTATGAAAATTGGGCGAAATTGGGAAAATTTAGACAGATTTGTGCAGTATGGGAACAGCAGAGCTGTAAAATTCAATTACAATTACAAATACTCAGTAATTGAAAAACCTAAATACCAAGTACAATTACCTTTTATTTGTATTAGTAATTAACTACCGGTTTTCTTGATTCTTTTCAAATATTTTCAACTACTTTCAAATACACTTTCAATATTATTGAGTAATTTTGTAAGAAAAATTCAGTTTTTTTTTATATTCCCAACCGTTCGTTAATCCCAATAACATTGGAACCTCGATTAGTCGGAGGGTATGGGACCAGCTCCGTGCGCGCTAATCGGCATGACTGTAAGTCAGTGACAGTGTTCGGTCGGTCCATTATTAAGGTTACCTGTAGTACGAGGGTCTGTCACAAAAATCCCAAAACTACCTAAAAATTTAATTTAAGGCCGGATAGGCCAGATACCGGATAGTGGTCGGATATCCGTTGCAACTCTACTCAAAAGAGAGTACACTGTAAATGTTATCGTTTTTTTCGAATAATCGTGTTTCAATTTGTTGCCACATTTCACCAATGCGATTCATAAAAGCTCTCAGATGATGTAAAGCGCATTCTGAAAACTTTCAATTTTTTATTTGAACATTATTTGAACGAATACTAACAAAAACAGACAAGACAAAAAAAAAAATAAATAAACCAACAGAACGGTGCGTGAGTACATGTTGTTCGTATTGATGTTTTAATAGCAAAAAAAAACCGGCGTAGTAAGAAAATTCGCCGCCAGGGGATCAATGGGGGCCGTTTCCGCCCTAAATAAAAAGAGCTGTGTAAAAATTTTAATATGATTTGTGCGCCTTGAGCGGCAGCCCACTTCTTCCCCGCTGACTACGCCACTGTAGGAAAGAGAAGCCTTCGCAGAACCACCCACATGCAAACGCGCTGCTGTTTCATCGCAAATGGTATTGACATTGGTCTTGAAAATCACTGCAAACCACCGGAAGTTTTTTTTTATCTTTTTTTCTTTTTTTGTTTGTCTTGTCGAAGCCTTCATTCGAATGCAGTCTTGGCCCATGCTTGGCCGAAACAATCTAAATGAACGCATATCGCATGTCAATAGATTTTTTCTTTTTTCCTGTGCAAACTTTCAGCGGCACAAATTCTCGGAATAGCCGGCAGGTACATACATACAAGTATATTAGGAAAACAAAGAGATAAAGATCGAAGGAGTTTCATCGATGCTGCGAGAACGGCATTAATCTGAAATTGGGAAAATTCGAAATGACTTTCAATCATCGTCTTCAATACGTTAGTTATATTATAGCTGGGCTGGTCATCTCTCTCAACGCTCTGGTTTCGTATGGCATACGTTACGCATACGTCAGGCATACCAAAAACAGAGCGGTGATTTTTTCATATGAAAAAACGTGAGGTTCGCTAGCATTTTTTGAACTTTTCTCTATAAATCCTTGTCGGCTCATAAATTTTTGTACATAATTTTAAAGGTAATTAAACCAGCATGATTACAAAATTAAAAAAAAAAATATTATAAGCGTCCCGGTCATTGATATATTGCCAGATTTATTTTTTAATATAAAAAAAAATAATGCATTTAGAAAAAAAAAATTGCGATGGCACACCTCGCCACTGGAAATAAAATTCAACATTCCGAATCATCTTATTACTTGAAAGAATAAATAATTTTAACATTTATGCAACAGTGCTGCTTTTCAATATTCTAAGGGACGCATGCAGATTCCGTTGTCATTTAAATTTGAGCACAAAAGTGGTTACAATGCTCGACCAACTTTCCGATTTGAAATTCTTGCCGTTGTGCGCCTTAATCTTTGGAATCTTTAGTAGATGAGTTCAATGTTAACTGTCTTGACGTGTGTGTTTTTGTCCATTCGATTTGCAACTCCCATATTAATTGTTACACTTTGTATTTTGTTTTTGTATTGACTTTTAAGGTTCTGGTATGCTTGGAGGTTGGTGGTTCGGCGGATCGCCATCGTCGCCGGATAGTAATTTCCTTCGTGTTTCGAATGCGTTCCCGAACCGCCGGCTCTCGGACAATACGCTAATGACACCGAAAATACGGATTGCACCATCGTGCGTATCATCGCCCGGTGGTACGCCTGGTGGCAGCGGTCTACCGACAAGACGTCACTCGAGCATTGGGCCACAAGAAAGACGTGGATCAACAATCAATCTCTCACCACCGACTGTAAGTGCCCCTAATCGATTTTTCGCCTCCAACAATATTTCTTTGCAGAATAACTGTGCGCGTTCTTATCTATTAAAGCATCGACTTCCTCTTCAATACATTTATCATCATCGCCATCATCATCGAATCATCAGAATCATCAGAATCATCATCAGAATCATCATCATCCTCATCATGATAGTCATTATCATTATCTGTTCATATGCTTTTATATTAAACATATTAAATTATATCGCACACTACTCACAAAATCGGCACAATTCGAAAATATTTTTCATCAACTTTTTCATATTCGAGGGCATTTGGCCGCAATATCGAGAAAATAAACATTCATACTTATTGGTTCATCAGTTCACTCGGAATTATACATATAAAAATTTATGAAAATCATTTTTCTTGCAGGTTTTGAAAGAGATTCGATTGGGGGCAAATTTTGAATTGTGTCGATTTTGTAATTAGTGTGCGCGCAATATATTTTTATAGGTACCTCGTCTCTATCAGAAACTCTTGATTTTCGTAGTAAAACTCGTGCAGTTTTTATTCAAAATTTTTCAATGAACTCGAATTTTATATATTTTCTTTTTATTTTCTGGAAGAGAGCCTAGCTATGTATTTGCTCTAAATGCTATATTAAATCGCTAACACGTTAATGCAATATGGATATACGCACATATACACAAACACATACGAAATTAAATGAAACTTTTTAAGGAGAGGGACTTGAAACTTTAAGAAGTGGAACTTTCAAAATATCTTATATGTTTCTCTTGATTTAAAAGGTACTCTAGAATATTTATGTCTTTATATCTAAGCTTTCAATTTTTCAACAACGCCTCTCAAGTTCATTGTGTATACCCTGAAATCTTCAAACTTTTAATTTGCTTTTCGACTGTCGTCCTTACCGATCGATTTCATTTATTTAGGCCCGTTTTCTCATCCTACTTTTAAGCTCTATCTGCCAGTTAAATTTCAATTTCTTTGATTTATTAACCAAATTTGTATGAAATTATCATCCGGATAATATAACTTACAGATAAACAAAAAGATGAGAAAACGGCCCTTAATATAATATATGGGCATTTCCACAGAAAGGTCTACCGGAAATGAAAATGCCCCAGTTCCTTAAAACAATTTTTAGGTATGTACTATCATAGTAACACATCTGAATTCCACTATTTAAGAAGATTGGTGGTTATAGTCAGCCCTCATTTCTGTAAAACATAGGTAAAGGCTTATTTTGTTGTATTTGTATTTCTTAAATTACCTTTAAAAGTGCTTTATCTATGAAATTTGGGCCATTTTAGTAACCTGATCAATGGAAGTTATCGTCCTTAATAATTCCATTCAGAAGAATCAACCAAAACAACAACAACAAAAATTCTTTAACGAATAAGTTGATAATTATCTTTTAATTACGCAAGCTCAATTAGATATTGTTTTTGATAAAATTTATTATTGGCCCTTCTATTTATAATACCAGAATTTATGAATTAAAAGGAAAAAAGGTTAAAAAAAAGACTATTTTCATGACTAAAACCCTTTTGAAATTTTAGTAACGTAACGCCAGGTAACGTAACGCCAGGTAATTAAGGCCAATAAAAAACGAACGACAAACGATTTTACAATTTTAATACTTGGAAAATTAACTCTTATATTTTCCAATCTTATTGCTATAAGTTTAATACGAAAAGTTTTGCGAAATTAGCACAGTTTTGCAATCTTGTAATCTAAGTCAAAAACCGACTTCTGTTTTTCGTAACGAAACGCTAGGACACTTTTTTGCTTCAATACTCAAATCCTTATGGTCTATTGGTCTAATTTTTTTACTGAACATAGTGCTACTTTATTAGTATGCAAATATTAAAAAACTTTTTTTAAATTTGCAATTCTTCATTTAAAAAAAATTTTGTTTTTCGTTCGAATGTCACGTAACGTCAAAATGGAAATGCCCATATATGACATTCTTCAGCGATGTACATATCGCACCCTGGCAACTAAAGCGACACAACTCAAAATCTTTGAATTTTGAGTTATGGTGTGGATCTTATTCCTAAGTTACCTGTCTACCTGCAGGAAAAATTCCATTCTGTTTTTCCTATTATAAAAGGCCGAAAAAATGCCGTAATGCCTTTCTTCTTGCTTTGATTGACACTGCGATGCATTTTGTTTATCGCGTTTTCTGAAAAATGGCAATTTTTGAGTTGTGTGTCTTTAGTTGCCGGGGTGCGATATGTTGGTTTTTTTTTCATACCCAACACACTCTGTGTCGAAAGAGATAGCCCAATATGAATAGAAATGATCATCGTGACCAAAAGTTTAAATTTAGTCGTATCCGTCTGTCTGTTCGTATATAGAACGTTCTTATTAGAACGGTATCAAGTAGTACTCGGATGCAGTTCGTGTATATGAAGAAGTTGTTTAATTATAATCTTTCTAAATTTGCATCAAAAAATTTTGATAAAATATTTATTGCCTTTGGAGCTATAGGCCAAACAAAATAAAATATGATAAAAAACACGTCAAATTTTAGGAATTTTTGCAATTTGCACCTACTAGATAGAGTTTTTTCTGGTCGGTTTGTACTAAAACTATTCAAAATGAGTTCAGAGCTATAAATTGTGATAGATACGAAATTAAAATATTGAACGGATTACGAGATATAGCCACAAGTAAGTGAGTAATTTAATTCTCTTGAAGTCTATTTAATAAAATAGTAGAGGTGACTTGACAAAACTGAGTATGAGGCGTTGTTATACTCCCCGAGCACTTCAAGGAGTTGAGCGAAATGTTGAGGAAATTTGTTTTGCGTGTTGCCGGAGCAATGAGTACGAAACAGTTCGAAAACGGACCTGATCGGACCACTTGTAGGGGTATCTTAAGTGCTAGGGCGTGTTATGATTATAATAAAATCTGCTCAAAAGCATGAGATTTTTTTTTTTTTTTTTTGTGATTAAATTCTGACATGTGAGCATATTTTTTTGAAAATGTTTTTTACACCTGAAATTCAAAAGAGACTTGAACGAAATCGGACACGTATGATTCCTCTATAGTCATAAGCAATATAGTCTTCTACAAAAATCTTTCTCAATCGGTTCATTACTAAGGGTATCCCCGTACGAGGGTCAGCACAAAAATCGCAAAAACGGTTCAAAAATCTTAATTTCTCGAGCAATTTTAATGACCAGCAAATGATGTCCCTATAGTACCAAAAATCTGAAGAATACTTTGAATTGATGGTCGTGATCTTGGGGCTAGTGCTAAAATGTTTTAAACGAATCTTAAAAATTATTCATGTCAAAAAGCGCGGGAGTTGTGTTTCCAATCGAAAAATATCCCCACCGGAAAAATGCGGCACAGCCGACATTTTGTAACAAAATAACTTTAAAAAAAAAAAAAACTGTTTTTTCTTCACAATTAGTTTTAAAAAACGCATTTGAAAGAAATTTTGATTCAACTTTTTTTTGCTTTTGTGCTCTACTGGGGTATAATTTCACATAGGTACTCGTACATAAGTATACATATATGTATATCGTTTGAGAGGCAATCTTAGGTGAAAAAGTGTAGGAGTCCTTTTTAAGAAGACGTGTTCATAAGGGGTCTCAATTAAAATGGTCCTTCTGTACTCTTCACATGGAATAGAGTTGCTGCTATTTAGATGTCCAACATGTTTGTCGATCTGCTATCAAGAGTTTACAACTAAATACTTATATACATTATTTTTAGATATAGCTATAGCCACCACTGTTCCGGATTTGTCGAAATTAAGCGAAAATTGTTTTCTCCCAAAAGAGATTGCAAGCACAAGGGGGAAAGCCTGAATGAAACTTAAATAAACATTAGGGTGTCTCAAAAAAATGAAGTGATTTGTCTTTAACGCATATCCTCTATTTTTTTTTTTTTTGTAAATGGTCCTTTTAGCTTAAATATTCAATATTATTGGCTTTGGATCACGATAGCCCGTGCCGAATCGCGCTCGAAGTTTGGCATGAAGTCTCTTCGAATTGATGCCCCCAAAAGTATGCATCGAAAAAATCTGATATTTAAAATCGTGGGATGTCTTTGATGTAGAGAGAGAAAGTGAGAGACAGTGAGAGAGGAAGAGAGAGAGATAGAGAAAGAGATAGAGAGAGATAGAGAGAGATAGAGAGAGATAGAGAGAGATAGAGAGAGATAGAGAGAGATAGAGAGAGATAGAGAGAGATAGAGAGAGATAGAGAGAGATAGAGAGAGATAGAGAGAGATAGAGAGAGATAGAGAGAGATAGAGAGAGATAGAGAGAGATAGAGAGAGATAGAGAGAGATAGAAAGATAGAGATAGAGAGAGATAGAGAGAGATAGAGAGAGATAGAGAGAGATAGAGAGAGATAGAGAGAGATAGAGAGAGATAGAGAGAGATAGAGAGAGATAGAGAGAGATAGAGAGAGATAGAGAGAGATAGAGAGAGATAGAGAGAGATAGAGAGAGATAGAGAGAGATAGAGAGAGATAGAGAGAGATAGAGAGAGATAGAGAGAGATAGAGAGAGATAGAGAGAGATAGAGAGAGATAGAGAGAGATAGAGAGAGATAGAGAGAGATAGAGAGAGATAGAGAGAGATAGAGAGAGATAGAGAGAGATAGAGAGAGATAGAGAGAGATAGAGAGAGATAGAGAGAGATAGAGAGAGATAGAGAGAGATAGAGAGAGATAGAGAGAGATAGAGAGAGATAGAGAGAGATAGAGAGAGATAGAGAGAGATAGAGAGAGAGATAAAGAGAGATAGAGAAGACATAGAGGGAGATAGAAAGAAGATAGATAGATAGAGATAGAAAGAAATAGAGAGAGCTAGAGAGAGATTGAAAGAAATAGAGAGAGATAGAGAGAGATAAAGAGATAGAGAGAGATAGAGAGATAGAAAGAGATAGAGAGAGATAGAGAGAGATAAAGAGAGATAGAGAGAGATAGAGAGAGATAGAGAGAGATAGAGAGAGATAGAGAGAGATAGAGAGAGATAGAGAGATAGATATATGTACAGAGATATACAGAGATATATAGATAGGGCTCGGATTTGGTTGACTTTTAAAAATGTAAAGCATACTTTATGGCACCAAAATTTTTCTTAACAACATTTTGCGAATCAGTTTGGCAAAATCGAACTTCAAACAGCTTTTCTAACTTCAAAAAAATGCATATTGAAGTTAAAAATCGATTTGAATCTTAGATTTATGTGAGTTTAAAAAAATTTTTACTCCCGAAAGTATGCATCAAATTTAAAAAAGTCAACAAAATCCGAGCCCTGTATATAGAGCTACAGATAGATAGAGAGCTATCGAGCGATATTCAGAGGTAGAAAGATAGAAAGTTCTAAGTCACCACAACTCGAATAATCTAAGGTAGAAGAACGCATAAGCCATAACCTTCCTTTCTACTTAATACTGAATTAAGGATAAAAAAAAGTCCTTTAAAAATCATTCGTTTCAGCAATGCGTCCAGGCTATACCGTAAAGACTCGTTCGTTCAGGGCCAGCCTGCAATTTCCTTCCAATACTTACATATATATACATCCATCCAAAGGAACAAAGCAACATATATTCGGATTCGCACATACATACATATATGTATATGTAGTATCTGATTGTCAAGTATGAAAACCAGTCCTTAGAAAGGCCACAATATTCAGTGTAACTAAGCACAAGTAGAACGGTTCCGGGGTTCGGATGTGTGTACATAAGTACATAAATCGAAGAAGAAAATAAAAGAAGCCAGAAGCGTTTGGAAATGAAATTCAATAGAATTTCATTATTCTAGCTTAAACGCATAATTCGCCGCGCGACGACTCATTTCAGGAGAGTTGAACAAACAGCACTCGCATGAGTCTTCATTTTGCTTATATTCCAAAGGTCTGCGC
The DNA here is from genome assembly GCA_020466095.1 of Chlorops oryzae. Lineage (NCBI taxonomy): Eukaryota > Metazoa > Arthropoda > Insecta > Diptera > Chloropidae > Chlorops > Chlorops oryzae. The sequence continues at coordinate 159,562,859 of CM035806.1, forward strand.
TTGGATTTCTATAGATTTTATAAACGTTAGCCTTCTTGGCATACATATAATATGTATGTAAAATTGTACACAGTCATATACGCAGCATATGAAAATGGGTATGTACCTACATTTGTGTTTTCAATTTTCGAAGGAGGAAATCATAAAAATCGAGACGAAAAAGCAATGTCCCAGTTAATGCATTCACCTCTAATTACTGGTTTTCTTTATGGAACAGTGGGTCGGTAGAGAAGTACTTTTATACATCATAATTAGGAATATACATACATATAAAAATGCAGGGCTTTAAATGGTAAAACGAACAGATATGTTAACAAGTAAGGGTGTTATACTCAGACGAGCACGACAATACAGTACCCGACACAGACATGTATGTATGTTTGAACATTTTTAAAAACAGGCCCCATTAAGATAGGGTACTCTGGAGATTTTTTAGGCCATTTAAGGCATCATATTCCGATCTTCGTCTAATTTTTTTTATTTTTTATTAAAATCGCCCGCCTGCCACGCCTAGTGTTTCAATTTTAGGAAATTTAATCGGAAGCTTTAATATAAGCTCGAATTCTACATTTCATCGGAATATCTCAAGAAATTCCGATTTTAGGACAGTCTTTGCGGTTATCGTGACAGACACCCGCACTGGAGGTACCCTTAATAATGAACCGATCAAGAGGAATTTTCGAAGAAGATGTTTATGGCATACATGCCAACATTTTGTTCAAGTCCCATTTGAATTTCAGGTCTTATAGTAGAGACAATTTTCCAAAAACGTCCTTTTGCCACGGCCACTTTTCCAATTTTTGGAAATTACAGTATATTGCCATACTATTAGATTCATAAAGCAAATCTACTATTTTAATGTTTCTTACTGTTCTATGATACTTCTGTTCTATCGAATCTTTACTGACATGCGATAACTCGCTAAAACTTAATTTTTTTTTCTTTTTTGGCATGGATCTAATAATATGGCAAGGGAACCATAACATATGCTCACATATCGAACTTCATTAAAATTTCTCAAAAACGTTTGCTTTTAAAGCAGTTTTTATGATTTTCACAACAAACCCTAGTGCTAATGAACTAAACCCTAATGGTCCGATCGGGTCCATTCTCGAACTTGTTCTTACTCATGTCCCCGCAAACACGTATACCAAATTTTGTCTAGGCAGCTTAACTCCTTCGATAAGAAATTTGTATACAGACAGACGGACTGACAGACGGACATGCCTATATCGAATCTCCTGGTGACGCTGATCATTTCTTTACACATTGTATGGTCTATCTCGACTCGTTCTGGGTGTTAAACACAAACACACAGAGTGTGTCGGGTATATAAAAATAGAACCGTTCGAAAAGGATGATGACGACGACTATTGAGAAGGAGGCGCTCTCTTCCAAAAGCATTCAGTGTTTTTTTTTTCTTTCATTAAAAATAGTTTGATATGGTTTGCCATTAAATGAGTTAACGCCTTATAAATATGTGTGTGTATTACACTCCCATGTTCATCTATAATATAATCAAATATATACAAATATACATACATACATTTATATAGATCAAAAATCTCTGCACGCAGAGAAAATATATCACATACCCAATTATATTTTGCAGCCATTACATACGTAATTGGGTGTCATGTAATTGAATTTTCATAATTACGTAATTACATAATTCATACGTCCAACTATATATTTCATTATATTTTTAATTGTATCGAATGATATACAAATAAATACAAATTAGGTACATATATAAATTTCAATCGCCTGAAATTATATATTATATTGTGTATAATAATATATAAAGGGGCATTTGTCACAATTGGGCGGAATATATTTCACCACTTGATTTTTTTGGTACACCAGACCCTTGGAGTGCCTAAAAGATTTTAAAAATTCAAGCACCTTATACACGATCGAAATTATAAACCGTTTGAGCAATATACGCACAAACTGTAAATCGAATGGTAAAATAAATACAATTATCAAATAAATAATAACGCCAAGGGTTGCAGTCTTCGAATCGATTTAAGCGCTTTGAACGTTTAAATTCTCTAATATATTCCTATAGCATAGTCTTCATGCCAGTTTAAGTCAAAAAAAATACTTTGGCTATATTTGAAATTTTAACAAATTTTCATATAAAATTAATAATCCTGGATTGAACTCTCCTGACGACTATCATTTGAAAAGTTTAAACCTTCAAATAGTTTAAACTAGGTTCGAGACTATGAGCCTAAATTTAGAATAAATATAAATATAGGGGAAAGTGGGGTAAATCTGACGCGTGTCTAAATATGACCCCAGCTGTAACATGAGAATGAAAAGGATTCTAATGATTTTTTTCCACCGACTAAAAACACATATAATGCTGCTGATTTTTAAGAAAATTTTTCCAAATTTTTAATCCGTAGGCAAAAATTAAAAATTTAGAAATTTAAAATTTGTATATTAAAATTATAACTTTGATGTTTTAGAAAAGAAATCGGTAATCTATCCTAATTACGATTTTACTCATATAATATTGAAGGCGTGTGATAATAAGAGGTAAGAGGCTAAGAGGTTTTCAAGGAAAAATAAAAACTTGAAAAAAAAATTAATATATGTAAGATTTCTTAGAAAATCGATTTTTATAGAAAGTGAACCGTGTGGAAAATTTTTACCCCCCGATTTTCATACGAATTTGAAAAAAACGCTAATTTCCAAAAACCGAATTCTTAAGCGGCGTTATTAATCTATTTTCTTTGCAAGAATAAACTTCGGATATTGCTGAATGCAATAGGATATGAATTTGGTACCTACAGCATTTGTCTGGTTTTAAAACAAGAGATGGGGGTCATATTTAGAACACCAATTTTCAAACCTTCAAAAGTTAGTATACATGAGTTTTTCTAAAATAATCTATACTTAATAGATTCTTGGTGAAAATTTCATAATGCCCAAACAAAGGTAATGATATTATCTTGCTAATGGTATGTTAAGTTCTTATCTTGAGTATCAGAATTTTGAATTTATAGCAAAATTTCTTAAGGGGCCAGAATTCGACCACTTTTCAAATTACATTCGTGCAATTTGAGAGCGCAATTACATTCATCCTAAATTTTAATATAATTATTGTAGGAATTTCATTTATTTATTTATTTATTTATTTATTTGTCTACAGATAATAAATCTTACAGACTAATTAAAAATCTCAAAAAGTTTTAGCCTAAAAGTATAATTGCTTACAGTAAAGTCTACGTAGTTAGCATATTGATTACAGAGACGTATACATCTAGCGATAGGTTCATTGTAAGCATAGACTGTACGTTGAACTGAGCTTACAAGTATCCGAGATTGCCTGAGGAGACGAGGAGGATTGTAAGGAATAAATTTATGTGCTAATTCTTCAGAAACAATGTTCCGATTAATAATGTTAAATGCGAAAATTATTGATGCAGATATTCTCCGATCGACTAAAGATTGTAAACCGAGCAGTTTACGTCTGACAGTATAATTTGGAAGACCATCTGGCCAATTCAACTTTTTCAAAGTTACTTACTTAATTTTGAAAACACCTTTTGAATTCTTTCTATTATATTATTGTGGGTCTCATAATATGGATTCTAAATAATACAACAGTATTCAAATCGGCTTCTAATTAGGGCAGTGTACCTATAGCGATTTCAATGTTAGTGGATCTTCGAAATGTTCAGAGTTTCTTCTGATAAAGCCAATCAAAGCAAAAGATTTAGAAACAATATAATCAATATGTTTCGAAAGAGTTAATTTTGAATCAGATATGGTTCCAAGATCTTACAGAATCGTAAGTGAGATGGCAAGTTGTTTATAAATAATAAAAAGAACAATGGTCCGCAGTGAGTTTCTTGTGGTATACCGGACCATGCGTCAATGAATACACTGGATTTAACTGATACAATTTTAACTAGAAGCTTTCTGTTTCTAAGATAGATTTCAACAAATTTTAGTAAGGAGTTGCGAATATCAAAAGAATAAAGCTTTCTGAGCAAAATATCATGATCGACTTTATCAAGAGCTTTCGAAAAATCCGTATAAATCACGTCTGTTTGCGCATGATTTTCGAAAGAGTTAATAATGTAATTTGATACCAAAACAAGATTTGTGCAGGCAGATCTACCAGACATAAATCCGTGTTGCCCTTGGCAAATGTAATTTTTTGATATAGTCAAACAATTTTGTTTTAATGACTGAATCGAAGATTTTTGCTATGGTGCTTCTTTGCTTAACGATAGGCCTATAGTTTCATACATCATTCCGGTTTGCCGATTTAAAAATTTCAATAATGAATGTGCTACTCAAATAATTTGAATACTCAATGTTTAACGATGAACTACTTATTAGAATATTTCTCATATACTAATTGAAAGCATTTAGTAAACAGATTGCACGATTCGACAGTATTACTTGAAACCTCATCATTCAAATGCATAGTAGTGGGTATTCGATTAATTTTCCGTTTGGTCTTTATATAACTCCAAAAATACTTGGGATTAGTTCTTATAGTGCTTTCAACATTAAGTATATAGTGCTTAAACAAAAAATATATGCAAAACGTCGAACTTTTTCCTCAACGTGAGAAATCTTAACCGATCAGAATTCAAATTATTGTATTTAAATATTTTCAAAGCTTTGTTTTTATACATTTTTTAGATGGCAAAGTCTTGAATTAAATCACGGAGGCTTATTGTGCATTTTAAGACGTTTAAGAGGGACAAATTTGGAAATGATATGTTTCAATTTATTAGATATAAAGTTGTACGAAGCAGCAGCAGTTTGAAACGAATTCAAAAGTGAACAATCGGTACCATCTAGATAGGTTCTTATTGCTTGGCCATCAATGTTATGATAATTATAATCGAACAACCTTCTCGTCTCTTAAGCAATCAAAGGTATTAATTTCTAGTTCAATATCAAGCGCTTTATGATGTAAACTATTACATAACATATTTGAAGCAGATTCCGTAACACAATTTGGCACAATTATATTTATTAAATTGACATTAAGATTGTAATAATTGATTCTCATTAATAACGCAATCGGAGCGAGATCTTGCCCGATCGCATATGTAAATTGGTTGCAATTATTTATATTTCGGGTTACTCATTTCTCTCCGTATGTTATTGAACATATTTTGAACAAATTTTGTATACTATACATAATTCTCTGATTTTTTATTTCTCACAACTCGAATCATTGTATCGATCCGATCCGATCCGATCCGATCTGATCCGATCGACCGATCGATCGACCGACCGACCAATCTTCCCCCATAAAAGACATACGGTTTTGGTGCACGCGGTAGCTCGGGATCAAGTCTTTCGGTACCCTCAACTTCGATCTATGTTGTAAGTCTAAAAAACATTCAAAAGCAAAATGCCCGCAATGTATCTCTTGTGCGAGAGCGACATCCCGAATGAGAAGGAAGTCCGAAATCACTGTGAATGGCGGGACTTGCTATCCGAAATATGCGAATTACGCAATTTCGCGAGGCCTCAATCTTAATATATGATATGCTGCATTTGGCTTTGCCTTCGCCTTCGTCTATGCAGCACGTTTCGATGTATTTGGTTTTTTTGTTGTTTTTTTTTTTTTTTTTTTTTTTTTTATTGCAATCAATTGAACTGTTTTAAATATGTTTAATACTCTCTGATGATGTTACTGCTGCACCCTGTGAACAGAATGTGAAATTATTTTGAAATGTTTTCTGTCATTGTATTCGGTCGCTAAAGCATGTTTGACGCAAAATCAGTTTGCGAGCTTTTTCTCGCCCGTTCATGTAAACGTACTTTATTATAAGTATTTACGCTATTCAGCTCTTAAGGGTCATTTTTTATACAACGATACGATAAAGCAAACGGACAAACGAAACAAACGCAAAAGAACAATAAAAATGATAAAAACGGACCGTCTTTTATGGAAAATGTTAAGGTGTTTTTTTTTTCGTATTTATATAAACGTACTTTTTCTATTAACATATATACATTTATATATATATATATATATATATATATATAATATATATATATTTTCTTTGACGATATGATTGCATAAATCAAAAGAAAAATACACATTCGTAAATTGTACATCTCGTTGTGCTGGTTATACGTTTCTTTCTCTGTTATTTTTCCTCTGTTCTCTGTTTTTCATTTCGTTGTTCATATTGGGTTTATTTTTTTTATTTTTTCCATTTTTTTTTCTTGTGCAAACATCAACTTTGACTTCGTCTTTCTAAAGGGCTCTAGGCTCTAAAGCAGCAAGTAAATTTCCTATACCAAAATTATGTAGAAAAAACGAAGAAGTACTTTGGCTTACTTTCGCTACTTGAATGCATACGCTAATTACAAGTAATCGGACTCACAGGGTTGCATTTAAGTCATACATTTTCTATATTTCTGTCGACCTGTCATCGAAATTTCAACTCTGATTTCCTTTCTTCAAAAGAATGAGCTCGTTACATCCTTTCAATTTACTTTAACAGCGTTGAGCCCTTAAATCGGAGATACCCAACTTTAAGGTATGTAATATGAGCGTTTATATAATGAATGATTGAAAAAGTGTTTTTCCATGTGGTAAGAAAGCGCTATTGAAAGCATAGCATCAAATATTGAATACTCATATCTGTCCATGTCAATACTAATTAGGCTCTTTTCGCTTGTGACCGTAAGGGTCGTGGACTTGTATTCTAAAAATAATTTTACAGCCCCTCATAAAGTCATGTTTAAGGGTACCTTCTGGTCTAGAGCACGAAAACTTAGGGTATTTTCATGATGTTTTTTTGGTATTAAGCCAAATAAAAAACGATTTTCTAAGTATGCAGGCTTATTATATTCTTTATTGACAAAAAATAAAAAATGTTGCTGTAATTTTTTTTTTTTGGTACTTTAAAAATGGCGTTGAAGTGGACCCTCTTTGAAAAAGTACCTCCGTGGTGTGAAAGATTTTGGCAGTTCTGGTAATCGAAAAAAAAAACAAAAATATGTTATTAATCAGAATGAATGCGGCTATGGAAGGAACTAGAATAAAAAAAATTTTTTTTTAATTGACAAAATGGCGCAATTTTTTATTTCAACCATCAAAAACTCCCCTTTTTTGACAATTTTGTTGATGAAAAAATATGAAGTTCTTGAAATAAAAATTCGATTCTAGTTCGGGCCATAGCCATTGATGTTATGAATAACATATAAAAATTCCAGACAAATCGGTTCGATGGTTTTTTTGTTTTCATTCACACCAGGTCAAAAAAAGTAGTTTTGAGATAAACGCGTTCAAAATTGCTTTGATCAAGCGCGCTGCCTGCTGTCTCCACCTTCTAAAAAGGCTGTAGCAAAACAAATATTGTCAATATCTTCACGAAACTTTGCCAGCATATTCTTAAAAGTCTATTCTTCCGAAATATATAAAAAAAAAAAATCAATTTTCAAAAAATTCTAGACCAGAAGGTCCCCTTAAAGCCGAGCTAACATTTGTTTTGCCGAATAAACGACAAAGCTTACAAGAAGAATGGATAATTATGGATGTATATCTGAAAGTATTTACTCAATCCCATGTAAGACAGGCAAAAAAAAAAAAAAAATCATTTTTTTCATTTCATATTTTTTCTGAATTAAGTGCGTAACAAAATTCTCTTCTTAAGTCCCAATGAATTTTACTACAGGCACCATAAAAGCTCAATGAGGTAACAAGAGAGGTCTGACAAAAAAATGTTTAAGCTTTTTGTGAATACGAGAGTAAAGCCCAAAAGGTTTTCAGCCCTCAGAGCTCATAAAAGAAAAGCATCCTTCTAACACATAAAAAAAAAAAAAAAATATACCTACACGATTATGGAATGAAAAAGGGATTAGACTTTGTGCTGTTTTTCGTCGATAGTTATTCGATAAAATGCGAATTGAATTTGCTGTTTACTGTCTCGATAGCGATAGTATTTTTCGGGTTACCGGTGGGTCAAAAATTTCAATTATATTCGGCCTGATTATGTTTTCCGACGGATCGAATTGAAAAAGAGTTTTTCCATTCATAAAAATGTGAAAATCCGGATGGAACGGATTCGATCCATCGGAATACATAATACATAGGATTAAGTTTTCTTGTTTTTATTTTTGTTTTTGTTTTTCTTTATTTATGAACGATTTTTCTGATTATTTTCTAAACGCTTAAACGCTCATCTCTTTAAATATACATTTTCTGTACCTACTGTGCTCTATTATATGAAATCTTTCAACGTTTTTGTGTTCGATGTTGAAGCGATTTGACGAAAAGGAAATGCTTGTGAGTTTTTTTTTTTTATTTTACTTTCTTACGGCTTACTTGTGCTATGCTCTTGATCGCAGGGTCCGAGGTTCGATTCCCGGCACAGGCGAAACGGAGTGTAATGTTCAAAGCCTAGCACTGGTTTTCCAAAAAATCGCATGTTAGGGGCACACTACATAATAAGACCTAAAACTCACACGAACACAAGAAAACCTCATGTGGTATCACAATGGGCCGATGAACGGCCTAAGTGGCAGCCACTTCAACCTACCTAAGTACGGCTTACTTTAAAATGCAAATCAAAACGTTTGAGTTCACTCGTTTATGTACATAAATACAATAAATAAATACATTCGTATATAAATACATACATACGTACGTGCAAACTTACGTACAAATGCATGAGCATTCATGTCATATCACACTTAAATGGCTTAAATGGGCGTCTTTGCTTTTTCAAATGGTTAATATTATTTAACACTTAACATACAGTTGCGTTCAATAAAGCAGTATTGCTATCGTATAATGTTGCCAACTCAAAATTGCCGATTGATCTGTTAATTTTCATGAATTTTCTTAATGCTTTTGTTAATTTGAAGAATATTTTTTATATACATATGTAGGCAGCTTGGATAGCATTGCTCTTATATTGAACACAAAATTATATGCAACAATCGATTAATTACACTTTGAAATCAATAAGAAAAATCTAACTAACTCTTCTCTCTCATATAATTTCATCGAGTCATTTTACCTGTAATAATGTCATGTTCAGACAGCATTATGAATTAAGTAATTAGCTCCATGAATTACAAATCCGAATTAACCCGTTCAGATGAGAGATTCCAAATTCGTTTTTGACGTTTTGCGTGAAAAGCAACAACCCAGTCGGAAATTTCACCAATTCGAACGTAATGAAACTGTCTCAATATAAATAAAAAATTCTTTTGACCATGAAAATTTCTTTTGAAGAAGGGTCTGTTGTAGCCAGCTCTTGTTTTTATGATATTTTTACAAGAACGACATTGGAAAGAGCACTAATTGATCTCTTATGTCATGAATGCAATAAATTCCGGATGGGAGTATTTCTTTTCTTGCTGATTCCTTCTTCTGGTTTCGATAAATTCCGATAAAAATTAGGGAAGGCACTGATTTTATCGTAATTCGGCTTGTCAAATTTTGTATGGCGTACTATGTGATTGACAACTTGATTCGGCTGTGAATTACGAATGGGGGCCGAATGACTTAATTCAGGTTGCCGTCTGAACATAGCATAAATCTAAATCGTTCGGTGAGACTTTTTAACCCGAATATTGGCTGTTTTTCATCAATGATGTTTATGTTTTGAACGTTCCAATCGATATAATTAAGACTATTTTTAATTTTTTGTTTTTTGTGGTTGTTTTTTTTTTTTTTTTTTTTTTTTTTTGTGAAATAAGCGTACATATATGTATATCCGTCTTTTCGAACACTCTTCATCAATGTCTTTCTATACACAATAGCATCAAGCGTCGACTGGTGTACATTAACAAAAACATACATTATTCATATGTGTATTTCCTTATTTTTTTCATGTATGGTTTTCTGAAATGTTACGCAGCTTGCACGGAGCATGATCGTGAGTACACTTCTTTGCTTTGAGAATACAGATTCAAATTTTTTAAATTGTCGAATTCGGTTAACACAACTCGCTACACACTAATTGTCACATACGAAGCATTCCATTTAAATCCTTCACAAAAAAAAAAAAATTAAAAATAATAATAATAATTTTAATAAAAATATGTTTCCATTCACTCTGGAAATATATTTTTCTAATGCATACTTTCGAAATCTCATCAGTCAATTTAAATTGAGAAAGAATGCACATATGTATCTATGTATTACTTGTTCAGTATTTCTCGGATATTTGTATCACGAATAGAAGTACCTGAGAATGGCGCCTTTTCATCATTCTTCAATAAAATGAAATCGTTTTGAATACAAAAAGATTTCCTGCCTCAAAAGAACAGCTTTGCATACACTTTTGCTGGCTTCCTATATCAATGGTATACTGTTAGCTCATATAAATTGAGAACCACTTAAGACAATTCCACTCGTACCAATCGATTCGATCGGTATAACGTGAGTGGCCAGCATTATGCAATGATTTTTGAGATAAGAGATTTTCGGGTCCATATATTAAATACCACGAATAAAAATTCATGGAAGCCAGACGAGAGAAAATTGAACAAGTTTCACATCAGTTATCAGCCCAAGTGCAAGTTAATAATGTTAAACCAAAGACAATAAAGATAAGAAGATAAGAAGATGTGCCACACGCCATCTAAAGAGTAAAATAGCCAAAACGAGTGTCGGATTTATTGATAAGTCCTATGGCGAGGACAAGTCTCAAAAATTGCTCTCTCGGAAATTTCGTAAATCCTACGTTCGTAGGCTCGGCAAATGCTGAATCCAATTAGCATATGGGTGAAATTTTTTCAAGTGGGCCACTTTTGAATCGATAGTCTCAGATTTCAGTGATTGATACGGCATTCGATTGCCTTGGAGGTGAAAAAAAGAAATCCTTGCAAACTTATTTTTTGAAAAAAAAATTTTCCCGTTATTCATTAGCCGTCAAAGTTTTCGGTAATGGTTTTTTATACCCGACACACTCTGTGTCGAGGGTATATTGCGTTTGTGTGGTTGTGTGTAACACCCAGAACCAGTCGAGACAAACCATACAAAATGTATATAGAAATGATCAGCGTCACCAGGAGATTCGATTTAGCCATGAGCCGTCCGTCTGTCTGTCCGTCTGTCCTCCTATCCGTCTGTCCGTCTGTCTGTATACAGTTATCTTATCGAAGGAGTTGAGCTATCTTGACAAAAATTGGTATGAGTGCTCACGGGGACATGAGTAAAAACAAGTTCGAGAATGGACCCAATCGGACCATTTTTAGGGGTACCTCCAGTACTAGGGTCTGTTGCGAAAATCACAAAAACTGCTCTAAAATCGAAATATTTTGATGATATTCGATATTTGATCATATTTAAAGGCAAGTAATATGATTTCCAAAAATTTCCTTGGTCGGTCCTTTATTAAGGGTACCTCCAATACTAAGGTCCGTCACAAAAATCCCAAAACTGCCCCAAAATTGGACTTTTTCGAAATATTTTAACGAAACTTAGAATTTGAGCGTATATTTAAGCCTCCGATTAGAATATCAAAAAAAAAATGAAAAAATGGGCGTGGCAAAGGGCTGTTTCATAAAGAAATTTAACAAAAGTCGGTATATGGGGCCCCTTATGGCCTTAAATAACTCTTGATATGTAAAACTATTTGAACATGTGTGTCTGTGTCGGGTATTCTATTGTCAGGCTCGCCTGACTATAACACCCTTACTTGTTTTCTTTTAATTCATTACTCGCGAACGGTTTATCGCAACTCAACGTGCATTACATCAAAATTTTCGTAAATTATTGTACTTTTCCATAAAAATATTATTTTTAATAAAAAATTATTTTTTCCTAGAAAAAATACCGATTTTTCTTTTAAATTGAAAACTAAAAAGACTTCTCCGCCGGTAGAATTTTTGTTACAAATTTTATTCAATTCTACAATCTTTTAGAAAAATATCGGTGAAAAAAAAATCCAGTTTTTTCCAGTAGGTCAAAAGTTATGCATATTTTTGTGACCCCACTCCTACCTTTAGCGCTTAATAAAGTAGGTTTTCACGCGCGAGCGCTGACACACTGTGTGGCTGTACATTTGTTTAACTGATTTCTCATTTCTTCTGTTCCTGTTCCAGTTCTCCTTTTTCAAAAAATAAGTTTGGAAGGTTTTTTTTTTTCTTTTACCGATAGCAAAGAAAATCGTTTGATACTTTTTGCTACTTTTCAAATTAACTATTAGCACTTTTATGTTATAAGAAGCCTGCAAAATAGTTGAAAAATGGGGCAAAAAATATAGCATACTTTTAGGGTAATGTTAACTATAGTTAATATTTGTTTATTATAATTAATTATAACGAATTTTAGTTAGCAACAACAACTATATAAGTAGTAAAAGCTTTTTTAACGAATAAAAAGTAAATGAGAGGTTGGATGGCAATAATATACTTATATATGAAAAAGTCTTTTAAGGGTGTGCGGGTGGTGGGCGCGGCCGATTTTGATGATTTTCTCAGAGTGGGCTTATATTGTTATTTTTTAGGTTTGGGTTAAGTTTAACGATCTTAGGGCCAAAAATTAAAAGCTTTATATGAAAAAAACTTTCTAGGATGTATGGGAGGTGGGTGGTGGACGTGGCCAATTGAGATGAGACTTTCAAATTTTCTTAATATTATCTATAGACCCACGTATACCAAAGTTCATTGCCCTTAAAGGAATCCTTCTAATTTTTTCCAAAAAAAAAAAAAAAAAATGTATGAAGCCGAACCACTGTGGGGTAGGGATGGGCAAAAAAATCGATATATCGTATATCGATATACTTTTCCCGACATCGAAAGCGATATTTTGTATATGTCTGTCGTTGTAAACATGTACTTCACACATATTTCTCTTGGATATAAAGCGGAATTTTAATCGTTCATGTCTTATCTTATCGTATCATATTTTATAATTCCATCTGAGAACTCGAAAACGTCCTTTTCTACACTCAAATTTTGTGTAAAATATGTACAGTGTTCTATGTCTTAAGCAAATACCTACGGGACCGAAAGATCTGTCCGCTTAACAGAGGTGTTCGCTTAAAAGGAAAGATTTGAGAAGCAGGAGCACTAGAAATCCTGAAATCTGTCAGTTTAGAGTAGTGTCCGCTTAGGAGGGTTCTCCTTAAGCAGAAGGTACCTACACTGTACTGTATTTTAGTACAATAGTCATTTTTAATTAGTATTTATTATGTCGATATATCGAAAACTCGATATTTTTCCCCCGATAGTATCGTTTCAATTTCGATGCTTTTTAAATAAACCGATACGATATATATCGATGTATTTTCCCATATTGCCCATCCCTACTGTGGGGTGTTTGTACTGCGTATGAGTAATGTGGATTAAGTATACGGTGTATGTCGCGTTGCTAATTTCGAAAATTTTTGAATTAGGATTTTGTATGAAGTGGCACATCTTCTTATTTCGATTGTCTTTTGTTAAACTTAGTTCAAATGATAAGATTTGGTTTTTAATGCATTCGTATGTAAAAGGAATAGGTATCTGTTTCAAAATCATACATATATCCCCATGGGGGAAATTATTTTGTTGATTGCAATTGAGCCTGCTATTTGGGGCCCTGCATAGCACATGAAAGGGCTACAGATGTTCCGTTCAACATGCTTTTGAAATCGCCGCCATTTAACACATACTTTCCCATAAGATTTTACACCATCTTGAGTTTTGTTCTCCTCGGAGTGCTTGTCGGTTTGATTGTTTTGTTGTCAAAAATAATTTTTTTTTTTTTTGCATTTCCCGCATTACTATCCTTGAATTTTTTAAAAACGCATAATTTTCAATGCCTAACATTACATGTATACTATTTTATATACCTATATACTCGTTAAAAAAAAAAAATAAAATAAATATTCTACATAATTGTTTCCTCATTCACAATAGTACTTCCAAGAACAATTAACAAACAATTTTTTTTTTTTTTGTCATCTATTAATATTAAAAGAATAATTTAAAAGAAAAATTAAAATGCAATCAAAACCAAAAATAAAAATAGAGAAAAAAGCACTTTAATTTTGAAAAATTTTCAATTGGCATTTTAAAGCAAAAAGTTCTTTTTTCCGGGCTAGAACGAAAGCGATCGTGATAATTTTTATGTTCGATGATGATTTATGTTAACGATCGCTTCCGTGTTCATTTCGCACAAGGACACGCCATAAACATAGCAGAAATTCACTTTCAAATGACTTCATAATCTTTCAAAGAACTCTCCTTTATTATGCTCCAAAAAACAGGGTGGATCGATGCCGAATACATCCAGCAGTGTGCCATTCTTCTTGTCGTCGAGCATGCAATCCATACGATCTCGCCGCATATCGACAGTATTGTCATCCGGCCCGATAGGATCCGGCTCTGGAATATTGCAACAAATCGGCTCTGGAATGGTAAGACAAATAACATCCGTTTCTGGCACTGTTAGTCCCGTGCCACAGTTGAACATGAATGGAACGCGTAACTACGTCCGAAAGTGTCCGTCACTCAATATTACGTTCAGCCAATAGACGTCGTAAGTGCATCGGCATTGAAATATAAGTATATAAATATATGCATACCATACTACCGTACTATTTTATATTATTTATTTTTATTATTTTTTTGTTTTGTTTTTTGTTTTTTGAACTACACACATATACATATATACATAAATATTTACATATATACGATCTAGTGAAAGTGAAATCAAATGACAAATCACATGTTTTTGAAACTATACAAATGCCTACCATAGCCGAATAATGAAAGCGAACAATGCTGTTCCAAACATGTACATACATACATACACACATATGGCCTAACCTAGTAGGAAATATCAGGCGGACGTCCGCATGAAAAAGGAGCCGTCACGACTCCCTTTGTAAATTAGTTGCGCGGTGATATTTCTACACAAATGGCATTACGCATCACGCCGGAGAAATTCATCGGCGCGGAGCGAGAAAGTCCGCAATGTTCATTTTCTTCAGAGAATTATATTGACAGGGGTATAAGGAAACACTAGTACTGGTGAAATTAGAACTAGTATAACGCTACAGTTACACTGGTCGCATTTCCTGGAGGGTAGTTTAAAGTTTAAGACACTTACACTACTTGCCAACACTCACACACACATACTCAAACACGCACAAACGAACAAGAACACGCACAATCAATGCATTTATAAATACCCTGCAGAAAGTTTGGGGTCAATTTCAACAAGGTCACTAGACCCCGGCATGGTCCTAATGTCACTACTTAAAATGACGGCAGTTTGTTGTATGAAATGTCATTGCAGCGGAACTAGATCCTTTTTAACCAGACAATGTCTTGTTGAAAGGATATCTACGGAGAGTGAGTTTGACGATTTCTTAACGGTTTGTGCTTTGATTGCGAAGTAGAAAAAAAAAAAATTGTCATTGTCTGCTGTAAGTTCGCACTCTGATAATTGATTCACCAAAGAATATTTAGCTGAATGGTTAAGACTCTCGCTCAGCAACGCGGCGGTGGGGATTCGATCCCTGGATCGGGTGGGTTTTTTTTTTTTCAATTACCTAAGGTTTTCTTATGTACATATTTTAATTAATTTTTTTAATAGTTTATTTTGAAACAAAAAAATGTTCCCCCTTAATTTTTAAGCCTTTTTTTCATAATTTATTTTTTTTTTTAAATATTTATTTTTCAACTAAAAAATTTTTGTAGTGTAAAATTCTATACGCGCGTTTCACAAAAACTCGAGCAATCAAAAACTCAAGTAAGCGTTTTGATCAACACATTAAATTTGCTTGTTTAGCGTTATGGTTAAGACGCAGACTTACAAACCCAGAGATCAGCGGTTCGAGGTTCGGCTAAGGCGAGAAAAAAGAAGATAAAAAAGAAGTACAAAAATATATAAAAAACGAAAAAGCAAAAAAAAAAAACAAACAAAATGCAATTTTTTTTTTTTCATTAAATTTACAAAAATACAAATTGACCAAAAATCGACCCAACTGTAAATACTCCCCGGTCTAGTCCACATGTGCAAAACCTGCGACTAGTTACTTTCCCAGGATAACGCAATGTTAATCGCGTCAGTTGAGCTCATGCATACGCAAATTAAGAGGGATGACTCCTAGTTACTTTTGGTCTACGCCGAGGACTACTCCCCGGACTAGTCCCACTTTCTGCGGGGTATGCATACATACGAATGCGTGGCTGTGTATGTCGCAGTTGCAACCGGATGTCTGTGCAATTGAGAGCTAAATATTGAGAGGCCTGCTGCAAATTGGAGCAACTAAAGTTCCTTTCAATCAAATTCCATTCATTTAAACTTCCTTGCGGTTATAATTCGCTTAAATGATAAAATTATTTATTGTGTTTTTTCAAATGCAATTTTCTGCTCAAGTGATCTGCAGTTGAATTGTGTATTTTGATACCCGACACACTCTGTGTCGAGGGTATATTGCGTTTGTGTGGTTGTGTGTAACACCCAGAACCAGTCGAGTTGGACGATACCATATACATATATGTATATAGAAATGATCAGCGCCACCAGGAGATTCGAATTAGCCATGTCCGTCCGTCCGTCTGTCTGTCTGTCTGTCTGTCTGTCTGTATACAGTTTTCTTATCGAAGGACTTGAGCTATCTTGACAAAATTCGGTATGCGTGCGTGGAAAAAGATAAAGGAAAGAAGCAGAGCGCGCGCGCGAGATCAAAAACCTCGGTCCGGCTAAAATTGTGTAAATTTAAAACTTTAATTAAAAAAACATTCAACCAAGCGGTCCTTTTAGGGCACCTGCAGACGAGCGATTGTTTACGAAACGTCGGACGTGGCGCGCTTCAAAGTATACAGAAATGAATCGCTACCGCTACAGACGAGCGGCACACTGACGGGCGGTATTGATATCGAACAATTGATATCATGTGTGAAAGAATATCCAGAACGATGGGATGTAAAAAAATGAAAAATATCTCGATATGTCTGCGGTTCGGTACCGCGCGGTAATTCATTTCAAATTTATGAGTAAATATGAAGAAATCAAGCAGATTTTCTTTTTGTACTTGTTTATTACATTGAAAATAACATGGAAATAATTTAAAAAAAACAAAACTTACCTTTGTTATCTCTACGGAATATATGTAAATAATGAAATATTTTGCATTATATAGAAAACATGAATTGTTTTCGAAACATAGTCGAAGAGTTGAGGGTTTTTAATTTAATATATAACGATATGTAGAAAATGTGGACCAAGGAGCCGCCGCCATCTAGATTACATCAATCGGGTCAAACGTTGGGATGCGCTGTTGCAAATTTTTTCACAAATGAAAGAAAAAGTAACAAAATTACAATTGAAAGCATAAAAAGCCAAATTAACACGACCAGAAGCCAATATTTGGAGGAGCTGCGGAAAATTGCTATCAGAAAGTGAAGTGATGCAGGAGTTGAAGTTATTCATACTCTTAAGCCGCGCGGTGTTTTGATGAATTGCAATTTTTTTAAATCATATTGCTGCACAATTAATTAACTGAATCAAACATTTCCACTGTAAGCTGTCATAATTATTATTATTTATTTTATTATTAAATGCATACATCATTTCAGTACGATATAGATGAAAATTGGTCCATTGCGGATGCGATGTCGGCTTCACCGGACTCGGATTTAATTCCAAGACTTGTCAACATCTAGAAAGCGAGTAAGTGACTACATTACGGTATAGATTCTTGTCACTCTAACATTCCTTGTTGATTGAAGCACACTCCTTCAAATCCTTGCCGAATAGACTGCGTAGCTCCTCTTGTATTTGATGGTTGTTTGCCACTTGAATCCACAGATCCTGTACCCAGTGTTGACGATGACAAAGACCTCGACATTCTCCATCGATGTATTAATTTTCTATTGTAATATTCAAAATCTTTGGGAAAGAATTCCAAATGTATTTTCTACGACATGTCGAGCGCGCGAAATACGAATGTTTTTTTTTTTTTTTTTTGACATTTCTACTAAATGGGTAGGTCTACATGATGTGCTTTTTTGCAGAGGGAAAGGATCATAAACAATTATTACATATGAAAGTTTCCTTCCGTTTCCAATTGCTTCGTCAGGTGGCAAATGTTTGTCTGCATCATTTATAATTTTCAGTCAAAGATTTATCTCCCATTTTTAGTACACAAATATGCCCTGAATGTTGTTGTCCACGTATCTGTGTTTGAGTGTGTGCGTTCTTGTCTGTTCCCAGCGGAAAATGTCCCGCGGACATCCCCGATGATGTCCTAGTGACTTCGGAGCCGGAATGCATGCTATTTCCGGTGACACTTTGTATGACATTTACACAGGAGCTGACAGGGTCTTCAGCGGTGACATTACATCACCGGAAGATTAGAAAATGTCACTGGTCGTGATAGGGGATGCGATGGCGAAAAAAGCATTTGAGAGCAGCACATTGCTCTTACTCTCTAAATGTCAATTTATAGAAACCAGTTTGATAACTCTCTTCTTTGGCCTCTCTTTGAATGTTTCAAAAATTTTTTAAAATCTATTTTTAATAATTTTTGTTCGCCTCTGCCAGGGATTGAACCCGCGATCTTCGGATTGTGAGTCGAGCACTCATCCTCTACGCCACCTCATGCTAACGCTAAACTGACGCTAAAACCTTATTTAAATTTCAGTAGCCAATGAGAGTCAAGCACATGAACAGCATCCCTCCACGATGACATGTCCTCCAAGATGTCATGCATGACAATGTCACCTATATGTCATCGATGACATCACTGATGACATTGTCATGCAGGAGATAATTTCCCGCTGGGGTGTGTCCGAATCGAATGCGCGGCTGTATGAGTTAACTATAATTGTGCTAAAATGGTGGATGATCTAGGGTTCATGGTGGATCGATCGATTGCCCAAAGTGCATTCAAAAAATTCATTTGGTCTTTTGTAACTTATCCTTGATCCTTGTCTGTCTCGCTGTGGCTCCGTAACTCCGTCTGTCCGTCTCTCTCTCTCTCTGCTTTTGCCTGTGTGGCTGTTTGTGTGTGTGTATGTTTGTAATCAAACGATTTCTGGTTGCTGTATTTGTATAAACCTATGTAACATTTATATGTATATAGAAATATATGTTTATATATTTATATAGAGTTATATACATAAAGTATTTCCGTGGACGTATATATATATATATGTGTGTATGTGATTGAAATTTGTCCAAACATATATGTACATACAAACATACATACAAACTGAGATATTTAAATCGCTTTGGAGTAAAACTCCGGCGTCATGCGTACGTCCTTTGCATCCTGCATCGATATACATATGAAACGGCAATTAGCGTCTACCAAAGCCAATAACACAATGCTCTTTGTCCGCTTATAATTGTAAAAGTAGGAGCCATCTAAGTATCTTGTGAGCTTAAAACGCCATATGTTTTCCATCTAAAGCTCCCAATCAATGGGGAAATTGCCATTTTATTGAAAATTCCGTAGTAATTGATTTCCTTTCATCCATTGTTGTTGGAAACTGTGAAAAAATAAAACATTTTTATTTTTTCAGAAATCAACATTGAATTTGGATTATAAATTGAAAAACGTGAAATCTATTGATTGGAAAAGTATACTCAATATGTTTGGCTAAAACAACAAGTCGTTATTGACATTAATTCAATTCAAAAACGAACAGATACGCAACAAAGTGCTGCATCTTCATCAGGTCCAGTTACTTCGCAACACTAAACACGCAAAACAACACTACATATTAATACAAAATATACGTTCTCCAGATATACTAGAGCAATCATAAGACGATTTGTTGGATGATGAAGGTTTGATTTAGCTTTAATTAGTTTTAATAATAAAAATTATATATACTTTCATATATTTTTGTTGGAAATTTTTCCAAATCGCGCAACAAACTTCGATATGGCAGCACCAAAAAACGATTCTGAGAGCCTGCTTTGATAATTTATGCTCTTCAAAGATTCGCCAGTAGCAAGATAGCACACAGAAAAAACTTTTGTACGTAAATACAACCAATTTTTTAATCAATATAACAAATTCGTTGTTAAAACTCAGCCTATCACAATTTTCGTTGTCCCAAGCAATTCTTTTGTCAGCGACAATTAATCGAAGTATTAACACTCAACAAAACTTTTTCAACCAACGTTTTGTAATGTATCAACAACCAAAGGTAGTAAAAATCAACCAATTATTTTAAATAAATAAAAATGGAAGAACTGCCTCATCTATATATTCCATAGTAAAAATTGGAGTCTGTAAAGTCAGTTTGCGGAAGATAATTTTACATATTAACATCATAAACATATCGCACACTAATCACTAAATCGGTACAACTCAAAATTTTGCATTTCTCGGGCAAAGAGGCAATAACTCTCGACGCCTGTAAAAACATTTTATTTTCTAAATTTTTATTATTCTCAAATAACTAATAAATATAAATGTTAATTTTTCACGTGTTCCTTTTGCTGCAGTAAAATGTTGGCAAACATGGAAAAAGTGATTAAAAATTTTTGCAATTGTGCCGGTTTAGTGATTAGTGTGCGATATGTGAGCTGATTTTTGATTATTTTGTCTCTTCTTCTATGTAAGTCCGCATAAAGCTATTGAGAATTTTAGAGAAAATATTTATATGCACTAATACTTTCATTAATTAATACAACCAAACAATCAAACAAAGTTTTGTTAAGTGTTAATATGTTTGCTGATTAATATAACAAAACAGTCAAACAAAAGTTTGATTCAAATTTAATATTTAATTCTTCGAACTTTACCCAAATTTTTTAATTTGTTTGAAATGTTCAATTGTGGCAATTAAAATGCCAATGAATCGAGTTTAACAATCACCATTAATTGGAAGTTTTCGTAGTGAGTTTTTCTGTGCAGTCAAGATTTATAGAAATTAAGATGACATTTTGCGCAGGTTCGTTATGTTCTTTACAAAAATCAGCTGTTAACGTGACGTCACAGAGCACAATAAAAAAGCAAACAAAAATTTTCCGAAAAATTGTGCTTGTCAAAAAATTGATATGAAAAAGAGTTTTCCCGCGTTTTTGTGTTCAATAAATTTTAAGTGCCTTGTGACGTCATGCGCAGAACGATTCATTATTATTATAATATATGCGCAATCTGGATTCTCTAAATCTTGGTTAGCAGCTAACTTCTCCGCTGGCGCTATTGATTGCCTCATAGGGGTGTAATTTTTTTTTTTTTTTTTGTATATCTGCTTCGATAGCCGCAAGAATATTGTTAGATGTTTTTCCATTCATTCGCATGTTTTGGAAAAATGAAGTTCTGTCAGTCCCCTGTGTTTAGTTTTTTGCACATGTGGACTAGACCGGGGAGTATATACAGTTGGGTCGAATTTTGGTCAATTTGTATTTTTGTAAATTTAATGGAAAAATTTTTTCTTTTTTTTTTGGTTTTTGTTTTTTTGCTTTTTCGATTTTTATATATTTTTGTACTTCTTTTTTATCTTCTTTTTTCTCGCCTTGGCCGAACCTCGAACCGCTGATCTCTGGGTTTGTAAGTCTGCGTCTTAACCATAACGCTAAACAAGCAAATTTAATGTGTTGATCAAAACGCTTACTTGAGTTTTTGGTTGCTCGAGTTTTTGTGAAACGCGCGTATAGAATTTTACACTACAAACATTTTTTAGTTGAAAAATAAATATTTTAAAAAAAAATAAATTATGAAAAAAATGCTTAAAAATTAAGGGGAACATTTTTTTTTTTCAAAATAAACTATTAAAAAAATTAATTAAAATATGTACATAAGAAAACCTTAGGTAATTGAAAAAAAAAAAAAAATCCCACCCGATCCAGGGATCGAATACCCACCGCCGCGTTGCTGAGCGAGAGTCTTAACCATTCAGCTAAATATTCTTTGGTGAATCAATTATCAGAGTGCGAACTTACAGCAGACAATGACAATTTTTTTTTCTACTTGGCAATCAAAGCACAAACCGTTAAGAAATCGTCAAACTCACTCTGCGTAGATCTCCTTTCAACAAGACATTGTCTGGTTAAAAAGGATCTAGTCCCGCTGCAATGACATTTCATACAACAAACTGTCGCAATTTTAACTAGTGACATTAGGACCATGCCGGGGTCTAGTGACTTTGTTGAAATTGACCCCAAACTGCAGGGTGAATTCAGAACGGTGACGGGTTCGATTAACCATAAACCGCATAAATTAATTTTTTTTTTATTTGAAAGAAATGCATTTTAAAATCGATTTAATGTCTTTAACATTTAAAAAAAAAAAAAACAAATAGAATAATTTTAACGAGCCAAAAACGAAATAAGTGGAGTAAATTTTCTGAAATTCATCGCTTTTATTTACTTGCTTTGCTTTGACTCGCTAAGCATCGAAGCTCTGAAATGCATTTTCCATTCTACTGCACCGAATTGTTTTGCATGTTTATGAACTGTTATTTGCATTCTTGCGAGCAATTTACTCTCTGTCCATCTCTCACATTTGCACAGCCGAGCAAGCGAAAGTAATACACAACATGAACTCAATAATAATATGTGTATAAGAAATATTTTCAAAACAATATACCATAAAGACAGCAGAATATAACAAAAAGAAAAACCTTATCGAGGAAAACTTTTATTACAAGTATTACAGTATGAGAAACGTGCTAATAGGCAATTCACCAAATGCAACAACAACCACACGGCATACCAGGCAATCCACCATGATTCCACTTTGGGCAATGTTGTCTAAATTTTTCAAATATTTTCATATAAAATTGTTTAACCCGGTTTGAACTTTCCCGAAGGCTATCATTTGAAAGATTGAACCTTCCAAAAGTTTAAACTAGATTGAAGACTATGACCCTAACTAGTAGAGGCATGTCAGGAAAATGCCCAGAGTGGCACAGTGAGGGGCACAAAGTTCACATAGTGAATGTATGTGAAAACAGTATCCAATAAGTATCATCATGGGGGCCGGCAAATGCTGTTTTTTCCCCCTGAGCAGCAAAGACTCTGGATCGGCCATGCCGACATCTTTAGTGGCTACTTAAAATGCATTTATGTATACTAATAACACTGTGGTAGTCGAAAGAAAAAGACAAGTTCGGAGTCAACGGATTCCCCTTATTTCGGGCACGAGAAATCGAACTGCATCATTAGTTTTTTGAGTTATCGGTAAGCCTTCATACGAATTGTTTTGCTTTTTAAGTTTTTTTTTTCCGCTTTTGGGTCCATATTTATGGATGTGTTGAGGTTTGGTATTCTTAACTGACATCGCAATGTACTCTGAGATACCCCAAGTAATTCTCCCCAAGACACTATTATAATAAAAGGCCGCGTTGGAGAGCTATAACCATTTAAAGCTCAAAAAAGATCCATAATTTTGTTAGAATCTTAAACATTTCGAAGCATACTTGAGGGTGTTTTCATATAAAAAATACTAAGCTTTGAAAAAAATCATCGATAATTTTCGAGTTTCAAAAGGGTATTTCTTCCCAATTCGGCACTTTATCATGACGATGTGTCCGGGAGAATTACTTGGGATATCTCAGAGTACATTGTCAGTTAAGAATATCAAACCTCAACATATCCATAGATATGGATCAAAAAGTGGCCAAAAAAATACTTTAAAAAAAACAAATCGTATGAAGGCTTACCGATAACTCAAAAAACTAATGATGCAGTTCGAGTTTTCGTGCCCGAAATAAGGGGAATCCGTTGACTCCGACCTTGTCACAGTCAGTGAAGTTGATTTATATTGTAAGTAATATTTTAATTATACCTGCACACAAATGTTCAGACGTGTTAATTATACAAACACACTTGTTATCTAACTCCTCTCATTACAGTGCTAACTATATAATAAAAACATCAAAACTATATTCCTTTTGCGATCGCATATTTAGGCAGACGAAAATTTGCATATTAAAGTTTTCATTCATATACATACATATACATATTATTTTCTGAATTTCATTTCTCCAAAGTTAAAGGAAGCAAATTCAAAGAACTATTCGTTCCTTCGCTAAAACGAAATTGCAAGCAACTTGCTGAGCGAGGGAAAACAAGTCCAAATGGTGCATAATTGTTTTGTAGAGCGAGAAAAAAATAATTTAAAAAAAACATACCTACATATGTATAGCTGTAAATAGTAAAAAATTGATTGACTGACACTTAGGGCGATTGAACGTTAATCGGAAATGATCGAATTATATGAATATTATAGTTGATGTCTCACTATGGAACAAATTTTATATGACAATTTATATTTTTTTATATCTGTAAAAATTATTTCTTCTTATTTCGAGCAAAGAAAAAAAAAAAACCAAAAAACAAACACTGTCTATAGTTATATATGAATATGCATTCGATGTGTTTAGTAAAATATTACATTTATTACTTCTTCGATTTATGGTAGTGCTTCTGTTATTCATGCTAAGATAATATTCTGTTTCATTTTCATTTTACCAGTAGAGAGTTAAAGAATTAAAAAAAAAAAAAAATATGCTCTTTCAGTTGGAATTTTTATAAGTTCTTTCTATATCGCTACAACACGACATCCGTACACGATCACGAAAAAAAATTGTTCGATTTGACCAAATATTCTCTGGCAGTTCTTCGAACATGTTATGCCATACAAACATACGTTGGGCAATATTTGCTGAAACTTAAGATATGATTGCATGAAAATATGACTAAAGCCTTTGTCAGATAGGCTCCGTCGTCCGTCATGCGTCACGTCATACGACTGACAGCAACGTGTTGACGTAAGTGACCGACACAATACGTAATGAGTACGTCATTGACGTATAAACAATTGTTCAGCTGTGTTATGAGTTTAAAAACTTGTTATCAAAAAATGTGGATTTCGAGGATATTTTCGACTTGATTATTATAGTCTCTCAGTAAAAACTTCTTGTTATTCTTCTTCAGCAAAATAAAAACGTGCAAAACAAATCAGCTGGCTGCTATCAAACAAAGCGACGTACCGTCGAAAGTTGAGAGTTGCCCAACTTTTGTGCGTCACGTCGACGCAGAAGTATTGATTGGGATGCACTTCATATAAACACATGTATTTGAACTTAGCTGTCAGTCATATGACGTGACGAATGACGGACGACGGAGCCTATCTGTCAAAGGTTTAAAACTTGACGTTCTGCCAGATCAGTATGCTTTAGCTAACTTAACCGAAATATAATGCAATGCTGCTGCACGTAGTTGGCACCTTTTTTTCGAAACAACCCTGTGACCATACATACAAGTATACTGTGGTAATGAGAATGTAATTAACAATTTTGAAAAAGTTTACCATTTTATCGATTGCAAAAATTTTGAATAGAAAATATTTAAAGCCCAAAATCCAACATTGCGAGAGCCCGATGCGAGATTGCGCGACGTAACGAAAATATTTTGCGTGACGCATTTCAATCTCCAATGCGAGTTTTGCGTCACGCAGATGATAGCATAATTTCGCTTCTAGTAATGCAATATTTGAACCAATTACCAATCTAACGAGTACCGAGTACTCATAAAAATTTTACGTTATCACTTGAGTTTAAATTTTAATTCAAAATTTTCAAAAAATTTTCAAAAAATTTTCAAAATGAACCAAAGCTCGCGGAATATTTTAAAAGCTCTTTTTCACGGAACAGTGAACAGTTTTTGTTTTATTAGTTTAAACGAGTACCCAATAGCAAGTACTCAAAAAATAGCTACATCATTAACCTGTCAAAATCGCCTCGCAACGAGAAATATTCAATTTTTCAAAATTTACTCGCTACGACGTCTCGCAGTGCGATACATTGGATCTTGAACCATATCATTGAATGTATTGAAATTTGTGTGCGTCTCGTCTCGCGCTCGCGCTCTCGCATCGGGCTCTCGCAATGTTGAATTTTGGGCTTAAAGCAAGCAAAGATGAAAACGTGTAATGCTACAAAGTGTTTAATTATGCTTAACAAAGGACAAAGACAAAAACTCCTAAGAAGATAAGCTCGCTAGCCTGCTTACGTTACAAAGCAAAGGAGTCCGAGTTCATGAGTCCGTCTTTCTTTCATTACTTATCCGCTTCTTAACAAGAATTTCATTCAAACTTTACCATTGTAAATACAAAGCAAATCCAAATGTTTTCAATTTACCCTCAGTACGCTGTTCGCATTATGAGTAAGCTTATAAGGTCTGTTCCCCGCACTGCCCAAAACTGTCCAATTTTACCGAAAGCTGCTGTTCTCGTACGCAGAGCCGTCTTTAGCCTATGCGGGGCCCCTGGCCCTAAAGTGTGTGGTCCATTGGGCCCGTGCGTAAGGACGGCACTGCTCGTACGTACCCGATTGTGCAAATGAGAAAAATTTTGACAGAGTATCTGTTTTCTTCTTCTGTCAAAAACTCTATCATTTGCACAATCGGTTAGTTCGGTAATCGGGGGTTTTCTCCCTAGATTTAGGGTTTTTTGCAGAGCTGTAATGTATTCATTGCATTTGTAATTAAATACTACACTGAGCGAACTTAACCATGATTTTTTTAAAAGGGCGCAATGTTATTCACAGTCCTTTTGATTTTCGAGCAGAACAAAAATTTCAAAAGAAAAATGGTTGAGTCAACAACATTTTTGTTTGATTTGAAGGAAATATGTTTAATTAGATTTCTTTTCGTTCGTATATTTCGTATAATTCTCATTTGTTTTATAAAATAGGACATATAAGATATTTATTCATCTTAGAAGTTTTTAAGCATTGCGAAAGCAGTCACGACAACGGATTGACTAAATCGGATGAAGTTCATCCGATGGCTATTTTTGGGGTTATGTTCAACAGAGGCCATTTGCTTTGAACGTTAAATAAACTTGTTTTGACATTTCTTCTTGTGAAGGTATTTTTTTTTTTGAAATTTTTTTTATTTTAAAAATTTTCTAGTCATTTCAATTATGTCCGTGTTTAGTTCAACAATTTAAATTTAAATCCATTTTTGAAAATTATTATTTCAATTCAACCTGAAATATGGTTGATTCAAAAGGAAAATCTTTGTTTTTTCCAACAAGAAAAATTGTTAAAATAAAATTATTCCTTTTTGAAGCCGTGTTGTATATTTTTCCTATTGATTAAACCAATTTTCTGATTGATTTTTTCTCTGTGTAGATAATTACAAATGCTCAGTAATTGAAAAACCTAAATACCAAGTACAATTACCTTTTATTTGTACTTAGTAATTAACTATCGCTTTTCTTAATTATTTTCAAATATTTTCAACTACTTTCAATTACTTTCAATATTATTGAGTAAGTGTTGACGAAAAATTAAATTTCGAACGTTTCGAACTTTTTTCTTAAGTTCATCTTTGTTATTTTATTTGGGCTCTAGGTCAGCCATTTTTCAATTTATTGTAGAAAACGTAAAATTTTTCTGAACTTGCGGAACGTGTTTGGCAAGAATGATAGGATATAAGATTACGACATGCGCAGATTTTACTTTTATCTGAAAAGCCTCATATAAAAACGCTTCAGAAATGAATCAGAAAGTTTTTTTTTTTTTTAATATGAAGTTTTTCATTTATTTTTTATTTCTGCCAGAACTTTAGAGAGAGCCCCTAAGGCTGAAAACACACCAAAGCCAACAAAACGTTGTTTCATGTCGAATTCGACAAAAGTATATTGCCTCTTATCTAGCAACACACACCGAGCACGACACAACGTTTTGTTGGTCGACTGAAAACGACACGAGCAAAACAGAAGCTTCGACAAAAAAGCATGCAGAAAGCTGTTGGCTTGGATTTTGTTTGAGTTCGACAAATTTGTTGGCGTTGGTGTGGGTTATGTCGAAAAGCGTTTTTTGCTGTACGTCAAAAAAACGTTTTGTTGGCTTTGGTGTGTTTTCAACCTAAGACAAAAATTTTAACAACATTTTTTCAAATTTTATCATTTTTCGGACATGCTTTTCCGAGCCGTAATTCTAACTTATGTTTTTTGTATGCATTTCAATTTGAATAACATTTGAGTGTGTAAAATTTTTGAAGTCTAATTTTGATTTTTTTTTTTTTTTTGTTGCAATGAACTTTCATCGATAACAATGAAGCGATCGTATGTTCGCGGTCAGACGTTGATAAAAATGAGGCTACAACAATGAAATGTGTATAAAAATACATATGTATGCCTTGAGAAGAGATAAATATATCGTACTGATTGCATGTTGCAGTAACAATTTTCGCTTCAATGTTTTTCCAAACAAAACAAAAAAATTTTCGCGACATTGTTTCTACGTCTGACCGGGTACTGAATAATTGCCATTGAAATAACTTCGATAATCGTAGCTTTCAAATGCTTAATTGTGATCGAGCACTTAAGTGTTATTTCATGTTCGTTCGTTTTCTGTTTTGTATTGAACTCTTTGAAAACAGTTTTATGTGATCTTTAATTTGAATTGCAAAACCAACAAAAAAAAAAAAAATAAATAAATAAATAAATAGATTAAACGAATTAAAAGCTAAAAAAAAATATAAATAATATTTATTCTTCAATGTATTTATTGCTTGTCATTCTTTACAGTATCAGCTTTTTTCCGGTCGATCCTAAATTTATTCCAAAATTTTGAGTCGAGTAACTTTAAACAGACGACAATTCAATTGCAGAATTTTTCAAAATCTATATAAAAAAAAAAACATAAACAAGAACTCAATTTTTATTGGAGCAATCAAAAAAACTATTTCAAATTAAAAATTAAGATTTTATTATTTATTATAATCAATCACAACCTTACGTTATAATCAATAACTTAAAGCACTAGCTGTCAGGGCTATCGGCTAAAATTAAGAATTAATTACTAACTATTACCGAGAAAGAAAAATAAAAACATTAAACCACACTAAAAAGGCCTAGTCTATATATTGGCTTATACACGATATCATAATCAAAGACGAACTTTAACGAACACCGATTGCTGGCCAAATAAAACAAAACAATTTTGTTTTTCTGTTTTAGTTGCGTTCATGTCCAAGAAAATAACAAAATTTCTGCACGAATTTTAAATTAAAAATGTTTTTATTTTTATTTTACAACTCACAAAACCCAAATGTCCATTTTTGTTTTTCTTTTTTTGTGATTTGGGTCACATAATTTTTAATCCTAAATGTACCATTTCAGTATATGCACAGTTGTGATCGGCATAACAAGAGTGGTTCCGTTGCCCTGCAGGAATTGCGAATAGTTCGACCTTAGCGTTTTACTAGTTCCAACTCCACCAGTACCAGTTCTTCGTTATAGCCCTGCCATTGGATTGCTCTGTAGAAAATTAACATTGCGTGTTTAAAGGCAACTAATATGATTTCGAAAAATTTGGAAAATGGGCGTGGCAGAAGGGCGTTTTTTGGAAAATTGTCTCCTACACCCGAAATTCAAATGGGACTTGAACGAAAGTTGGCACTTATGAATCCTTTGTAGCCATAAACATCGTGCCATTGATCGGTCCATTATTAAGGGTACCTCCAGTGCTAGGGTCTGTCACAAAAATACCCAAAACTGCCCCCAAAATCGGGCTTTTCCGAAATATTTCATTGCAATTTAGAATTTGAGCGTATACTCGTATTTAAGACTTTGATTAGAATTTAAAAAAAAAAAAAAAAAAAGGGGGCGTGGCAAGGAACGGTTTTCATAAAGAAATTTAACAAAAGTCGGTATATGGGGCGCCTAATGGCCTTAAAAACCTGCTGAATATTCTTTCTTAGTGGTCCTGTTTTTTATTTAACTATTATTATTTATTTAATGACTATAACAACCTTACTTGTTTCGAATGCTCTAGTGTTCCTGCTTCTCAAATAGTCTCCTCTTAAGCGGACACCTCTATTAAGCGGACACATTTGTCGATCCCGTCGGTGTCCGCATAATAGAGAGAGAGAGAGAGAGAGTACACTGTAAATAAATACTGCTTTGCCAAAATTTCAGAAATGTTTTATGGATTTTGCCGGGGGGCATATACAGGAATGGTTATCGTTGTATCATAATCCATTCGCAGTGCGAGGAATTGCAAAGGCTTTTAATATGTAATCACCTTTGTAATGCCTTAAGCTAAGATATGTAAATTCTTTACACATAAGTATTTATGTAAATTATTCAAAATAGTCCTTGGGGACATTTAGGCGCCCGCGAGTGCACACAATATGTACATATGTACTACCTACATATGTCTTTGCCACTTTGTAAATCGTGAGGTGAGGGCTATTTGCAAATTTTTAAATGGCAAATTTTTGATGCCTTTTTCCGCCCCCTCTTTTAATTGCATCTTCTCTTTCCTTTCGATGTTCTTCAATGCAAAATGAAAAGGGTCCATAAATTATGGAAACTTACAATCAGAAATCTTTTAGCCATTGTAAATTCTCTCTCATCGATCGAATTTTTGCAGAGCTCTAAAGGTACGTTTCATGTTGAATGGATTTTCTGAATTCCCTAAGTTCAACTTGAAAAGGCAGCAGGAAAAGCAGGATGCGCTTTTTGCTTTGCCCTCATCATTTTTAGCTTTTACCATAAATTCATTTAGATCAGAGTGCATCTGAGTGTAGTGCAATGTACTTAGTTTCGAGTGGCGTATCGAGAGTTTTTTTTTTTTTTGCAAGAGATAAATAAATTTGTTGCACTCACTCATGCAGGTTCATTCGAGTAAGCAGCATACATAGACTACCCAATAGGAAATTTCTAACAGACTGCAGCCATATTGAAACACTGTCATAGGGTAGCATGTTATCATAACTTTCATTTGGTGAAATGGTACTCACAGTATCTGAATGTTCTTGCCATAAAATATGTGACGTTTCCAGTTGGCTCCTTGCCGTCAGTTCTTCTGCATGATTTGTGCTCTTGGAATTCATGTTCAGAATGGCAAAAAAGGTGACTCCTGCTTTTTAACATTCGACATATTCTGCTTACAAACATACGCCTCTTTCATCTATGGCATGAAATTTATAGTTCGTTTTTTCCTCTTTTATTCTTTATATTCTTTTTATTTTTTTTTTCAATGCTTTTCTAATACAGGCTTTACATTACTTACTCAATTCCGCATAAGCCGAACGGAATGGAATGGAATGAAATGAAATGAATTGAAGAAAGCCATCAAGCTTCTTCATAAGAATCCTTGTTGAAAACTTTTTCCTTTTAAAAATCACATTTTATATGTAAATACTTATTTTTATTTATTTTTTTCAAGTTTTATTTTTCTTTTTACAAAGTAACTTTTTTCATCTTGAGGAATTGAGGCTTTTACTCCATACTTATGTATGCAATCCCTGTTTGTTTTGGCCTCAAGTTATTACGTTGACACAGAATCGGTATAAAGACATTAGCAGATTTCCATTTATGCCAGGCTCACAAATGCTGCCAGTCGTAAAGCAACGCCTTCAAAGCCCCTTTCAGATATATGTATTAAGTTGTGCCCTTCATAAATCAAGAGTGCGCCTTTATTTTATCCTTCATCATCCCTTTAACCATCTTTGGTTAATCACATGGTATTTATTCCCAAATGGTCAAGCCAATCGAGAACTATAACACGATCACCAAAACAAGAAAAAAAAAAACAAAAAACAAAAAAAAAAAAAAAAAAAACAAAGTGTTTTGCTCACTCCTTCTTCCCGTAGGAAAATGAAAAATCGATGTTTGAAATCTAATGGAAAAATATTAATAAATTACAAAATATATATATATATTTATAAAAAGAAAAGCATAATGCAATCACTTATATGTATACAAAGGAAAGAAAGTTATAAAGAAAAACCTAGTAATGAAAACTCTTGAAACAATTCATGTCAATTTAACTTACATATGTCTAACAAACATGGAAAATTTTTATAGGTATTTAATATTACAATCTAGGTGTTGAATGTGAGTATAGAAAATGCTCTAAATATGTTTTTTTATTTGTTTTTTGTTTTTGGTCTTTAATTAATTATAAAATATTAAAACATCTATAAATAAAAACTGAAAGTAAAATAACATATCAATGACGTAGATGGGACAACTTTGACTTATCTGTTGAAGTCTCAAAATTATTGGCACATTCAGCCATACGATCCAACGCTACTCAATATGCAATAAAGGAAAATCCATGCATACATATGTATGTGAAAACTTTGGGTGAACCTTATTGTGAATGTAGTCAACTAAAAGTCCTTCAAAATTATTGAAAAACAAAACAAAACAAAAATAACGAAAACTTTTTTATTTATTTTTTTTATTTGCAATCTATCAAATAAACTAATAATAAGCAAATTTCATAAAACAAGAACTTAAAACCGAAATTGGTACTTAAACTGCTAGTATGCGGTAACTATGAAACTACAATGTATCTCAAGACAGAACTTGCATTCTAAAATATTTTTTTTTTATTTTTATTTGCTACACAAAACTACAAAACGAACACTGCCCTGCAGGAAATTTCAATAGTGAATCTATACTTTTTCTGTACTGACTGCGTCAACAGTACTACTGACCAGTTATACCCGTCGCATTGCTTTACGTTATTGACATTTAACATTGACTTGTCATTGAATGTCAAAAGTAGACTGAAGAACTATTGAGAAAATATTGACGTCGGTACTATTATGTAGACAAAATGAGGTTCTCTTTCGCTTTATAAGGAGACACGTTGTCGACACGGTCTATAAAGATGAACTATACATACCTCTTGATAGTACAGTTTCTTTAATGACGCGCTGCCTATAAATACTGTTGACGTTGGAACTAGTTCTCTTGTCTATATTGACGTCAATATAGACATGGGGCCATATGGCGACAGGCTTCCTGCAGGGTATCTACGATCTACAATCTTGTATATGCTACACACAAACATAACTATTGTGTAAAAAAAGTCATTTTTAAACCTTTTTAGATGATATAATAAAGAAACACTAACCGAAAAAAAGCAAAGAAAAAACAAAAGCGAATGAAACACACTTGAATTAATCACAAAATGACAAATTTATAAATTAACAAATCAACCATGTCCACGTGCTTACTTCTACACACGTACCTCATGAATCAATAATTGCATATCCCCCTTTTAAAGTATTACATACATAAATGTATTTACATACGAGTACTTGTTTATGCATGATGGAACATGCTTGAAGACAATCAAAATCTTTTTACACGCATAAATACATACATATACATATACATATACATATATGAAACATACTTACCTGAATTCATACAAAACAAAACTAAACAAAAATCCACAACATCAACAACAACACATTGTTGACTTACTTTCCAATTGGATTTATAAGAGTGAATAATCTTAATTAATTTTTCAAGATCATTTGGCTCCAATTTAAGGAGGAACATGATCAATCAATCAATCTATCAATCAGTCAATCAGCTTGACAAGCATGAAAAAAACTGATTGTCCTTGTTTTATAGGCTATCGCCTTTTGGCTAACTCTATTCACCTAAATCACTAAGTATGGCAAATGTCTATTTCAAATCACTGGCCTATCTACTAGTACGGACGCACAACCATGGTTCTTTATCGAACTGTTTTAGTTGATATTTGCACATTAAACTTAACTACTAGTTTGAGAGGCACGACTGTAGACTATATATATATATATATCTCTCTCTCTCTTTTCTTTTCCCTATTTTCGATATTCAACGACCATCGTGGTCTGCAATTATGCTCAATTTATGGCATCAATATTAAGCTGTTATACTTACACGTATAACGCTTCGAGCTCATGTCAATCATGCACTTTTAACCTTAAGAAATTAATAAATCCTAACAAGACAATCCAATTGACATACCTGCATTTACCTTAATCTTTAAATAAACTCTTATAATAATTTATAATAATAATAATAATAATAATAAAAATAATAATAATAAAAATTATAATAATAATAATAATAATAATAATAATTTTTTTTTTTTTTTTTTTTTTTTCGAGGCTGGGGTAAGGAAATGTCTTCACACACTCATAGAGACAGCTCTCTATGAGTAGTGCAGGGTTTGCGATCCGAGTGGATCTCGGACTCGCTGACCTGCTAAAACCTTCCCCTTTTCCAGGATAAAGAACGCGGCCCGGAACAACCTGGTAGTGCGGTAATACTTCGGGCCACGCTCATCCTGTTTGAAAGATATTAAAAATATCTTATTGCGCTGCTGTTGTGCCTGTGTCCAGGCGCCTCTTTTTAACACGGAGTACTCTTTCGACGTGTTTTGCCACTGCAGACCAATTTTCCTCACTCTTCAGCATCAATGCTATGGCGTTTTCTGGAGTCCACATGCCACCGATCTGGGCCTCTAGTGTGAGCCTTTCTGCTGACCACTGCGTACATTGAAAGAATGTATGCTCAGCGTCGTCTTCGTCTGCATCACCATATATACAGGATTGCTCCCCGCAGATTTTCATACGGTACAGGTATTTGCGGAAATACCCGTGCCCTGAAAGCAGCTGGGTGAGGTAGTAATTTACCTCCCCGAATGTTCTCTTTACCCACGTGCGCAATTCAGGGATGAGTCTAGCTGTCCATCTTCCATCAACATGGTTTGTCCATCGATTCTGCCATTGCTCCATTGTGTGCTCTCTGGCGCTTGCATGTCCACTGTCGCGGTCGTCCTGGCGGTTTATCCAAATACGTCTTCTCTCTATAGCCATTAATTCTATGGGAATCGAACTGCTAATTACCAGCACCGCTGCCGCGGAAACTGTTCGGTAGGCTGATGCTACTCTGAGAGCGGCTGTTCTCTGGACCGCTGCCAAAGCTTTACACTTCTGCTTCATTTCCAAAGCGCTTGCCCATACTTCGGATCCGTAAAGCAGGACAGCATTTACGACCGTCATCAATAGCCTCCGCCTGCTCTCTCTTGGACCGCCAATATTTGCCATCAGCCTGCTAAGTGTCGCTGATGTCTTCGAGGTCTTTTCAACCGCATGGTTTATCTGAGCCCAGAATGTCATTCTCGGGTCGAGCCAAACACCCAGATATCTCACCGCCCTTTGCGTCATAAGGACCGAATCGCAAACTCGAAACTCGATCTCCAGGGGTATATGCTTCTTCGTGAGAATTATGAGTTCTGTCTTCTCGGTTGCCAACTCAAGGCCATGGGACTCCATCCAAATAATCGTGCGTCTCATAACCTGGTTCAACTTAAGCTGCGCTGTGCGCATGTCTCGCGCCTTAATGACTGCAGCTACGTCATCGGCAAAGCCAACCAGATGCGTGTCTTCCGGCATCTCAATAGAGAATATTTCATCGTAGCTCGCATTCCACAGATCTGGGCCGAGTACCGAGCCCTGTGCCGCCCCAGAGGTAATGACTTTGCGGTTCTGGCCAGCTTTAATAATAATAATAATATAATAATAATAATAATAATAATAATAATATAATAATAATAAAAAAAAAAATAATAATAATAATAATATAATAATAATATAATAATAATATAATAATAATATAATAATAATAATAATAATAATAATAATAATAATAATAATAATAATAATAATAATAATAATAATAATAATAATAATAATAATAATAATAATAATAATAATAATAATAATAATAATAATAATAATAATAATAATAATAATAATAAT
This sequence comes from Chlorops oryzae, assembly GCA_020466095.1. Lineage (NCBI taxonomy): Eukaryota > Metazoa > Arthropoda > Insecta > Diptera > Chloropidae > Chlorops > Chlorops oryzae. The sequence continues at coordinate 159,598,356 of CM035806.1, forward strand.
AATAATAATAATAATAATAATAATAATAATAATAATAATAATAATAACAATGAATGAAATTTTATACAAACATACATGCATACCTTTACATACATTTTTTCCCACTCGAAATCTAAAACGACTTAAGTGAATTTTCATTTTTATTAGCTAAGAGCTGAGCTAAGCTCATATTGTAGATACAAATTCAAATATACTATATACATACCTTCTATTTCGATTTATATATTTCAATAAAATTTCTTAAAAAATCTACACTTTTATGCGAATAAAAAAAAAAAAACAAAAATAATATAAATAAATAACATACATAAATATATGTAGGTATTAAGAATCGGTGTCGAAATCTCAATCAAAAACAAAAAAAAATTATTTAAAATTCATAAAGAAAAGAAGTTGAAGAAGTAAGAAACGAATTTATTATACTTATTTTTGATCAAATTGATGACATCTTATGCTTAAGGAATGTTTAGACGTAAAAAAATGATTTTAATTTTGACAGAAAGCTTCAAATTCCTAGCAATTACCTACGAAATTTCGTTGCGAAATACATGAAAAATATTTATCAATTCACAAACGCTCAACTATAAGTACAAACACACGTATTAATTATTTCCAACGATCTGAATGATAACGAGGACTTTGAGTTTATGGCATTAAATTAGTACAGCAAAAACCGATGGATTTGATGATTAATCTGCGGCCTTACTTGTCTCGGTTATGGTATATTCAATAGAATAGCATAGTGCATCTATTACATTGACCACAGCTGTATTCATAGCTAATCTTGTAAATTGAAGCTCAGCATTTCTTTTATCAAGGGCCGGTATTTTAAAGTCTGGTTAATAATAACCCTTGGTTATTTGCCAGTGTTAACTACAGATTGTGTCTTTCGAATTCTGGAAGTATTAACCGGTCGAGTTTTCTCGGTTACCCAGTGGCCAACAGTGCCTATTGCCTGCGAAGTATACGAGAACTGCCTATTAATACGAGTAGCTTACAAAGTATACGAGATTTTAGATGAACTTCCTACCAATAGCTTACTTAATGTGGTAGTGGTAGGCGGTCACTCCTGAAAAATGGCCACGCTCGAACAAAAAGTATACTAGGATGGTATATGAGGTCGTATGCAGTACCGCCTCCGCCCAGCGAAATATGTTGCGGTTCATCACTTCTAAAAGCAGCATTTTGGCCGCTGGGTAAGGACATTTAACCGAAGGGGTTTTAGTAAATTTTGTCTTTTGATTTAAAAGTTTTAAGTTTTGACATATAATAATTCTTCACAATTTTCACAAAATAACCTAAATCATCGAGATGGAGATATGTAGTTCTTTTCCAAATAAAAATTTGTTATAATGAAATTAGTTCAAGTGGGAACTGTGCTTGGAGTTTGTAGAATATCAATGTGAGTGCCGTAAGCGACAATGATAGCCAGTAGTTATTGACTCCCTAGTCCTGACTCCAATTCAATATATACATATGAAGGATTGGATCATTTTAAAAAATTTGATGATATCGACTTTTTCAGGCGTTTCAGATTTTAGAGACAATAGTTAATATAGTTCTATGCGATCGAATTTGAAAGAAAAATATATTTGAAAAAAAATTTCTTTTGTTCTAGAAAATTTTTCTGAATTTTGAATTTCATTGGTTAATTTGACTGAAAAATTATTGGAATTTCTGATTAAACCAAACACGAACAAGTGTTGAAAAGACGCAATTTCTTAACCTTTGCTTCATTAACACTGGTTAGACCAAATCTTTTCCAAACCAGAGATTTGATCAGACTTTAACAGACCGGCCCTATCATACAGTATCAAGAGAAAAATTCGCAAGTAAGGCCGGCATTAAATAAGAAAACAGAAAGTACAGAAAGTTGCTGTCGCATATTTTCCTTAAAAGAAAAAACATATATAAAAAAAATACGAAGATAAAACAATTAAACCTATCAATTAAATATCCTTCTTTCAGTTCAGACTAAGTGGCATTCACGGCCAATTAGAAAAAGGAAATTAATGCATTTATTTTTGGTAAAATTAAGCTCCAATTTTCGGTGCAATATTTTAATAGAAATTTTTGGGCACACATAAATAGTTTTAACGTAAGAAGCGAAAATATTTCAATTTGCATTTTGTAGTCGAAACAAACAAAAAAAAAATATTTCAAAAACTAAATAATTCGTTCATACCACAATGAAATTATCAAACGAATAAACCAAAAATACTATACAACAAAGGAATTAAGACAGCACTGCTACAAATATCAGCATCACCATCAATGTCAGCCAATGTCAAATTGCCTTAAAGGGATGGTATACTTTTAAACAAATTTTGGGTCATTTTTTTTTTTTTAATTTTTTTTTTCTGAATGTACAATATTTTAAAAGTATTGTGTAAAAATCTCATATATCGTGCCAAAACTAACGAAGATACAGCGTTTCAAGTGAGCGGACCTCATGCTCGATTTTCGATAAAAAAAAATTTTTTTCATCGATTTTGTGTAAAACGACTATTTTGGAATCGGTGAACGCGAGGCTGCAAAATTCACATAACTGATCGTCTTAAGCCTTTGATGCCCGATGTTGCCTATAGGCAATATTCGAACGTTACCTCTCTTTGTGTTATTATGACTGTATGGTACAGAATAACTTGTTGATTTAAATGGAGTTGGCTAGGTTGATGGCTTAAGAAAAGAACGCATTGCCATTTTTTGAAGGGAAGTCATATTTGTTACAAACTATTTGTAATAGAGTGTAGACATGTAGAAAAAAGTTCAAATTTCACAATTCCGAAGCGCAAATTTAACCAAAAATGAGGGGAAAGAAAAATTTTGTAATTTCATCGATTGTTCAAGGACTTCTAGGACTTCTAGGACAAGAAGTTCTAGGACTTTTTCTGTTGAAAACTTATTTCAACACCTATTTAATTGGTCGAACAAATGTTAAACTGCCCATGGATAAACAAAACACCATAATCCTGCGTTATATGTCAAAAAGAATAGTATTCGACAGCTGATTAAAACTCAGGCATGAATGGGTTAAAGAATTTTTTTTTTCAATTTTTCAACACATAAATAAACAGGTAACGCGGAAGCATTTTTCCCTATTTTAAAATAATAAAATAACCTAAATTTTTGAGCGAAAATCGAATTTTTGACTTCAAACGATGCCACAAAAAAAAAATTTTTTTTAGTCTTCGGCGTTACCTCGGAAAATAAATTTCCTTTTAAAAACATGTTTCCTTTTTTTTTTTTTTTCAAATGATGTAACCTTCAATCATATTCACCGCAAAACAAATTTTTTTTCGAGGCGCTTTTGGAGAATCGCTGCCACGGATTTTTTTATCGATGATTTCAATTTTTTTTTTTTTTTCAAATATTCTTGAGAGGTCACACTATAACATGTATATGAAATACAATGTTTTACACTTACACTTACACAATGCACTTTTTTGGAATGCTCTAGTTTTCCTGCTTCTCAAATAGTTTCCTCATAAGCGGCGGACACATTTTTCTGTCCCGTAGGTGTCCGCTTAAGAGAGACTACACTGTAATTACACCAACATTATTCATGTCTCCACAAAACTAGAAAAAAAAATCATGGAAACATGCCTTTTTTCGCCTTTAAAAGTATACCATCCCCTTAAGCTCTCGGTTATTCATCAAACAACTCAATTTAACATCATTTCGATATCTTCAGTATAAAGAGCAGATAGTATTGACTTAACGCAACTTATCTATTTTAGCCCATTGGTTATCTTCAATTCAGGCAAAATGAACCTTAATTTGCATTAAAATGGAGAGTGAAGAATTTTTAATAATTGAATTAGTACTTTCCCCCGGGGATAATTTTGTTTTGGCTTTTCGTTTTCTTATTCCTTTCATTAATTAATATATGGCGTATTCCTTTCAAATTTAAAAATGCTATATTTAATGGGGGGGAAATGTTATGTCGGCATAACTGAGCCGATTTTTATTTTTTGCATTCTTATGTCAAAAGTTTCAAGCTTTCTTCTAGAAGCCCCGCATAAAATGGTTTAGTCGAATAGCATACCGAAAATAGTATGAGAAGATTTCAAATATTTATTAACTAATTGTTGTATACAATATTACGAAATTTAAACACATCTATGTACAATCGTATAAATCAAAATGAGAAAAATATACATACTTTGCATATGGCAAACTTTCTTCATATATAAAGTCAGAAAAGAAACCAACAAGAAAATAAAAAATCCTTTTAAATGTAAAGACTTGCGGAAATTTTATTTACTCATTTCTTTCTTAAATGCAATTAGCATTGAAAAAAAAAAACAACTAATAAAATATACATATTGACGTCACAGAGAAAACACATTTTAAAAGTACATGTATGTTTATGTATGTGTGAAAAAAATAAAAAGCTTGCTAAAAGCAACAAAAAAAAATTGGTTGCATATAACCTAACAAAAACAATCAACAAAAAAAAAAAAAAAAAATTATTAAAATATAAAAGTCTTTGGTCAACAACTTCAATGGATGTACCTTTAACTTTAAATGACTTTGAAAATTCGATGTAGAAACAGTATTATAACTGTTGTTTCAATTAAAATTGTGTCTACATATGTATTACAAATAAACTAACAGAGAAAATGCATTCCGAATGGAAGTGTAGAACGCATGTGAAGACTTTCAATTTATCAAGGCAACAAACCAAATGAACAATCAAGCGAGCAAAGCCACCAACCAGAGCTAGAGAATATTTTTCTAGTCTTGGTAACTTATTGATGCGTGTACTTTAGTAGTCCTGCACTTCTGATCCGAGTGCATTTCAATCAAATAAATACTTATATATATATATATTAATGTCTATATCCGAAAATTTTAAGAATCAATTTTATGTACACTCTTTTGATGAAATCATTAATAAATGTATTATAAATGTGAACTAAATGTGTTATTTCATTCGTTTTCTTGCGTATTCAAATGTCCCGGCCTATCCCGTGGTCCGTTTCTGCACTTTATCCTATCGGTTGCGGTTACATCATTCGAGCTAATTCCTACAGCATCGAGGTCCCAGCGCTGTTTCGGACACCCTCCTTTTTTCTTTACGGATGTCCACGTCTGAAACACGATCAAGACGAATCAGTCCGGATATTACGCTATTTACACCTTAAGACATTTCGATAACGAAACACACTTTTTGTGGATCAGGGACACGCGGAGATGTGTTATGGTAGCGTTTTTCTCTCTTCCCCCGGCCTCCCTTGCCTTCGAAAATTTGTTTTATTATCGAAATGTCTTAACGTGTAAATGGCCTCTAAGAAAACATCGATATATCGACATACTCAGTGATGTCATGAAAATCGATCGTTGTCCAAATCGGTTTTAAAATCATTTATTTTCTGCAGGTGTCTTGGAAAAAGATACCGTTACGAAAGCCATCGAACCAAGGCACATGCACAAAATAAATTATTTTGAAACCGATTTGGACAACGATCGATTTTCATGACAACCCTGATTGACTTTAAATAAAAATTTCAACTTTGTCCATATAAAAATAAAGTTTTTTTTTTTCTTTAAAAGAACTTACATTATCAAACAGAAATAAAGAAATTTAATTTCTTTGTTTTTAATATTGTGGTGGTGTTTAAGATGTTTCCTCAACTATAATATTTAGCGCTCAAACAATATTTTTAAGAGCAATTTTTTGGTTGCCCTAGTTATTTCATTAGCTTTTTGAATTCGTTTTATGTTCCATTTCCCTTTTTTCAATTACCGTTGCATTGTTTGAAAACTCTTCGAGTTCAACAAACACTTTCCGATTGAACTATTAAAGGAGTTACATTAAATTTTTACCTAAGTTTTGCAGAAAAAATTTTATACCTTAACTCTAACAACGTAAGAGTAAAGGAAAAGTCGATTCAATTTCACGGTAAACTACTTGACTTTGAAGCCCTTTTGTCCACCCATGTCTTTACATCATTATTTAACTTTAATAACTAGAATTCTGAAAAGTGTAGTTCGAACTAGTAGGAAGTAATTCATTATTTGTCGCAACTTGCCTAAACCATGTTCATTACAACTTGAGGTGCCTACTCAGTAGGGCATAGCATAAATACCTATTACAAACTCTTCAAGTTACCCTCTCTTTTCTCGGCAATTTGCTTTATTCCGTTTCCTCTCACAAACACAAAACAATCCAAGGACAAACGCAAAACAAATCAAATAAACTCCGGCATGAGATCGGCGTAAGACAGAATAAATACAAACTCTCTCATTTATTGTTGCTGGTGTTTGAACCATTTGCTTATACCCTAAACAGATTACACCATTATTGCAAATCAACGGCTTAATTTTGCATTATGTCGTGCATTTGACTTGAATTTGATTAAATAAATGCACAGCTCGAAGCGTGAATTAGCCGATTTTTGTCTGGCAGCTCTAAGAAAAAGCTACCGAAAGTTATGGTATTTTTGGTATTTATTGGCAACATATGGCAAGTTTACTGTCAGTCACGGTTGCCACAGTTGATGTTTCGCGCTGTGGCTCTTTTTTATTTTATATGGCTCTTTTTTGGGTTTCTTTTGCCAAGAGAAAAATTACTCAACAACCAGTTCAAAGCTTGAGAACATTCCAAATAATTGAAGTCAATAATAATTAAGAGGTAAAATTGCAGCTTTAAGATTTGGCGGACCTAATTTACATCACAATATTTGGATTTTTATACATACAACAAATTTTGGCTTTTTTTTTTTTAGTCAAATTGGCTCTTTTTTCAATTACCATTATATTTTTTAAATGGCAACCGTGCTTTCAGCAAACTGCGAGAAGGTAATGCGCATTTACAGTGTGGAGACCTGTTTTTGTGATTTGCATTAGCGGTTTTTAATTTCGTATTTCAGCTGTAATATGTTTTGGGTATTAGGCTTTGTTGAGTTTGTTCCAATTCATAGCTGATCATAGCAACATGTATAGCTATTTATAGATGTCCATAGCCATTCATAGCTACATGTATAGCTACAAACTTAACAATAATCCAAATTGTCTTTACGTGGGTTGTTTATTTTACATTAAATTTGCTCTCTTTGCTTTGCTTTGCAAGTAAATACAAATCCTCTGAGACAAACAGAAGTGGTTCTGGATTTGTTTTCGTTCTGCGTTTGCATTTGCAAATGCATTTGAATTCAAACACACTTGATGCTATGACCTAGTAGGCAGTTCGCCTACAATCTCGTATACTTTGTAGCCAGTGCTCGGACTTCTGCTACTTTAGTGGTAAATCTACAACTATTTTCACTTTCTACCACTTCTACCACGCTAGGTCCAAATCTACCACTTTTTTTTTTTACTTATTTATACATTTGTTTTATTTATTTTATAATCATTTAAAATAATTGAGAACATAGAAATGTCATTCAATGTTATATTTTATTGAAAAATATGTTGGCACCTTCCTATTGTCAAGAATCTGGTCAAAAATGGCAATATTGGCACTTAACGACATCCAATAAATATTGACAAATTTATATTTAACAAGAGAAAATACCTAAAAACATGTAAGCTTTCCAATTTTCTACATGATCAGGTGTTATATATTGTATTACTATTTTAAACAATTTTAAATCTACCACTTTTTATATAAATCTACCACTTCTTGTTTAAAAATCTACCACCTTTAAAAATTTACAAGTCCGGGCACTGTTTGTAGCTGTTTATATTCAGGTCGCTTACAGTCTCGAATACTTTAAGTGGTAGGCACTCATGATACAAGAAAACGGTAGGCAATGTTGGCCGCTGGGCTGTTGGTATCTTTGGCTTCTTGAAAAGCATTATTTGAAAAATTTCCACTCGCTATGGAACGACTGAAAGAATTCATAATTCAAGCAAAAAATTAATTCGTTGTTAATAATTTTTAAATATAAAAAATTTATGTATCTTCTCACTCCATATGGAGTGATGTTCCATTTTGACGAGTTGCCTGTGCGTCTAAAAATAAAAATAGTGTTTAATTTAGGTTTCTTTCGGCTAGAGAAAAATATGCGTTTTATTAAAAGACAAATATATAAAATAAATTGACTTTTGAAAAAATTCCGACCGTGACCGAAATATGTTTGGAAAACAATACTTATTGTGGTAGCGGAAATGAAATGTGAAAAAGCTTTTCTAATGTTATGGTATATTGTGAATCGAATGAATGGTTGAAGACATAAAGGATATTTCTTCCGAATTTCTATCATCCCAATCCCAATGGATCATGTTTGTTAAAACGAAAAACTCTATTGAGCTTTTCATTTCGCTCCAGTGCTTCATACATCAAATAAGCTAATTCATCGCCTTTTTCGGTGTTCACTTCATCAATGAGAGCCTATTTAATCGAGAAATGCGATTATATTTTCTTTACTTGAAAGAGATAAATACATATATCTCCAGTATCTTACCTCCGTCTCTGTGGCAAGGAATTTCAGAGTTTGCAAATCGAGCGACGGTTGCGGTAAGCCAAGCAAACCATTGCTAATAAATTTGTAGGCGGCTCTGGAAGAGAACGATTAAAAAAACGTTAAGCACACAATTGACTACCTCAAGCAGCGGGATTATATTTGCATAAATATGTACATACTTCAAATCAATGCCGTTCAATTCCGTTGGACTAGGGAGTTCCTCTAAATCAGAAATTTCTGCAATATAAGCGGCCAACGATTCGACTGGACATACCCAATTAGCTTGCTCAAAAATAAGCAACCAAGATTGAATACTATTAAAGCAGAACGAAGCACTTTCTTGATGTAGGTATTTTTCCGACTCACGTAGCAAGTGATTCAGATAATCTGGAATCGATTGAAGTCAATTAAGCAAATATGGCGAGGCGTTCAAAAACTTACCCATCACCACCTCCTTAGGATAAACAAAGCGCAACAAAACTTGTTCGAAGCTCGCTTCACTGCATCCGCATTGGCTTAGATGTTTAAGAATTGCCTTCTTATTGAAGGTGGGCAGTGCAATTCCTATATTCTCATTTACTTCAGCACCATACGGTTCGTCCTCCATGCTCATAAAATTTTCCGCTTTCATTTTAACCACAGAAATCTAAATAAATTTAACTTGTTGCCAAAATAAAACACATACGCTTCACAAGCCAGTACATAGCATTTGAAAAACAGCTGTTTAAGAGTCGTATACAGCGTTGCCACCTGATAGAGGTACCAATACCCAACCGGACATATGTCACTGATGATGACTTGAGTATGTACGGATCCCGTATGATATCACCTTAGCTGAAGAATTAAAAAAAAAACAGTTTCTTAGTGGTATTCACGTAAGTGTAAATATTTTGCACCCTCGAAAAGGTTCAACACTGGTGAGTTTCTTCTGCATGAGGAATTTTTTCCACTGCTGTCAAAACAATGCACACCACCCAGCAAGAAACCGCTACCGAAACTCACTAACACATATGAGCAAATGTTGCAGTTACCTACCTCAATGCATGTTATGTAAACACATTTTTCTCGTGTTGAATTTTCGCGATAAGTAACCGGTAAAGTGTTTCCGGTCTTCTATAGGAAATGTGATTATGAAAAGCGGCCTTTACATGGTCACGTTTTCCTGCAAGCGCCGCATCATGCAAAAGAATGTCATGCTTGTTTTTCATATATTTTTTGCTTTTACATAGTCATGCTTTTCAATCACGCCACGCATGACTGCATGTAAACGTCATCATGTAAAGGCCGCTAAACAGGTCAACATTAAAAAAACACATTTTTTTTAAACAAATGTAACAGCTACTATTTCCGGCCAAAATAATATTTCAATAATATTGCAATGAATAAATTTTTAATATATCCTTGGGTAAGGAAAATGCGAAAACTGCTTCAAATAGGGGGAAAACGTGCAATTTCCCAGGAATTTTCTCCATGGGAACTTTCTTTAGGATCTCGCGCCAAAAAAATATTTCAAAACAACTTCAAAAAATAATGAAAAAACCAAATTTTTCAAAACCCCGAAATTCCTAGTAGTTTCCGAGATATAACCACTTGAAGTTTTGGCATCCACCTTCTGCTTTTCCTGTTCGCCTGGTGAATCAGAAGAATTTTTGTACTGAAATCCGCATTTCTTGGGCATATGATTTCCTCGATAGCTAAAGTCTTTTTTGAAACTTCGACGGTAAGTATGCATTCTTTAGAGCCTCTAGCACACTTTGCAATGAATAAATTTTTAATATTTCCTTGGGTAAGGAAAATGCGAAAAGTGCTTCAAATAGGGGGAAAACGTGGAATTTCCCAGGAATTTTCTCCATGGGAATTTTCTTTAGGATCTGAGGAACCATTTAACAAAAAAAAAATGTCAAAAACCCTGTAGGAAATGTCATTTTGAAACAGTTAAGCCCGGAAAACGTACATTATTCAAAAACATATAACGGCTTTATTTTCGCGCCAAAAAAAATATTTCAAAACAACTTCAAAAAATAATGAAAAAACCAAATTTTTCAAAACCCCGAAATTCCTAGTAGTTTCCGAGATATAACCACTTGAAGTTTTGGCATCCACCTTCTGCTTTTCCTGTTCGCCTGGTGAATCAGAAGAATTTTTGTACTGAAATCCGCATTTCTTGGGCATATGATTTCCTCGATAGCTAAAGTCTTTTTTGAAACTTCGACGGTAAGTATGCATTCTTTAGAGCCTCTAGCACACTTTGCAATGAATAAATTTTTAATATTTCCTTGGGTAAGGAAAATGCGAAAAGTGCTTCAAATAGGGGGAAAACGTGAAATTTCCCAGGAATTTTCTCCATGGGAATTTTCTTTAGGATCTGAGGAACCATTTAACAAAAAAAAAAATGTCAAAAAGCCTGTAGGAAATGTCATTTTGAAACAGTTAAGCCCGGAAAACGTACATTATTCAAAAACATATAACGGCTTTATTTTCGCGCCAAAAAAATATTTCAAAACAACTTCAAAAAATAATGAAAAAACCAAATTTTTCAAAACCCCGAAATTCCCAGTAGTTTCCGAGATATAACCACTTGAAGTTTTGGCATCCACCTTCTGCTTTTCCTGTTCGCCTGGTGAATCAGAAGAATTTTTGTACTGAAATCCGCATTTCTTGGGCATATGATTTCCTCGATAGCTAAAGTCTTTTTTGAAACTTCGACGGTAAGTATGCATTCTTTAGAGCCTCTAGCACACTTTGCAATGAATAAATTTTTAATATTTCCTTGGGTAAGGAAAATGCGAAAAGTGCTTCAAATAGGGGGAAAACGTAGAATTTCCCAGGAATTTTCTCCATGGGAATTTTCTTTAGGATCTGAGGAACCATTTAACAAAAAAAAAAATGTCAAAAAGCCTGTAGGAAATGTCATTTTGAAACAGTTAAGCCCGGAAAACGTACATTATTCAAAAACATATAACGGCTTTATTTTCGCGCCAAAAAAATATTTCAAAACAACTTCAAAAAATAATGAAAAAACCAAATTTTTCAAAACCCCGAAATTCCCAGTAGTTTCCGAGATATAACCACTTGAAGTTTTGGCATCCACCTTCTGCTTTTCCTGTTCGCCTGGTGAATCAGAAGAATTTTTGTACTGAAATCCGCATTTCTTGGGCATATGATTTCCTCGATAGCTAAAGTCTTTTTTGAAACTTCGACGGTAAGTATGCATTCTTTAGAGCCTCTAGCACACTTTGCAATGAATAAATTTTTAATATTTCCTTGGGTAAGGAAAATGCGAAAAGTGCTTCAAATAGGGGGAAAACGTAGAATTTCCCAGGAATTTTCTCCATGGGAATTTTCTTTAGGATCTGAGGAACCATTTAACAAAAAAAAAATGTCAAAAACCCTGTAGGAAATGTCATTTTGAAACAGTTAAGCCCGGAAAACGTACATTATTCAAAAACATATAACGGCTTTATTTTCGCGCCAAAAAAATATTTCAAAACAACTTCAAAAAATAATGAAAAAACCAAATTTTCAAAACCCCGAAATTCCAGTAGTTTCCGAGATATAACCACTTGAAGTTTTGGCATCCACCTTCTGCTTTTCCTGTTCGCCTGGTGAATCAGAAGAATTTTTGTACTGAAATCCGCATTTCTTGGGCATATGATTTCCTCGATAGCTAAAGTCTTTTTTGAAACTTCGACGGTAAGTATGCATTCTTTAGAGCCTCTAGCACACTTTGCAATGAATAAATTTTTAATATTTCCTTGGGTAAGGAAAATGCGAAAAGTGCTTCAAATAGGGGGAAAACGTAGAATTTCCCAGGAATTTTCTCCATGGGAATTTTCTTTAGGATCTGAGGAACCATTTAACAAAAAAAAAATGTCAAAAACCCTGTAGGAAATGTCATTTTGAAACAGTTAAGCCCGGAAAACGTACATTATTCAAAAACATATAACGGCTTTATTTTCGCGCCAAAAAAAATATTTCAAAACAACTTCAAAAAATAATGAAAAAACCAAATTTTCAAAACCCCGAAATTCCCAGTAGTTTCCGAGATATAACCACTTGAAGTTTTGGCATCCACCTTCTGCTTTTCCTGTTCGCCTGGTGAATCAGAAGAATTTTTGTACTGAAATCCGCATTTCTTGGGCATATGATTTCCTCGATAGCTAAAGTCTTTTTTGAAACTTCGACGGTAAGTATGCATTCTTTAGAGCCTCTAGCACACTTTGCAATGAATAAATTTTTAATATTTCCTTGGGTAAGGAAAATGCGAAAAGTGCTTCAAATAGGGGGAAAACGTAGAATTTCCCAGGAATTTTCTCCATGGGAATTTTCTTTAGGATCTGAGGAACCATTTAACAAAAAAAAAATGTCAAAAAGCCTGTAGGAAATGTCATTTTGAAACAGTTAAGCCCGGAAAACGTACATTATTCAAAAACATATAACGGCTTTATTTTCGCGCCAAAAAAAATATTTCAAAACAACTTCAAAAAATAATGAAAAAACCAAAATTTTCAAAACCCCGAAATTCCCAGTAGTTTCCGAGATATAACCACTTGAAGTTTTGGCATCCACCTTCTGCTTTTCCTGTTCGCCTGGTGAATCAGAAGAATTTTTGTACTGAAATCCGCATTTCTTGGGCATATGATTTCCTCGATAGCTAAAGTCTTTTTTGAAACTTCGACGGTAAGTATGCATTCTTTAGAGCCTCTAGCACACTTTGCAATGAATAAATTTTTAATATTTCCTTGGGTAAGGAAAATGCGAAAAGTGCTTCAAATAGGGGGAAAACGTGAATTTCCCAGGAATTTTCTCCATGGGAATTTTCTTTAGGATCTGAGGAACCATTTAACAAAAAAAAAAATGTCAAAAACCTGTAGGAAATGTCATTTTGAAACAGTTAAGCCCGGAAAACGTACATTATTCAAAAACATATAACGGCTTTATTTTCGCGCCAAAAAAAATATTTCAAAACAACTTCAAAAAAAATGAAAAAACCAAATTTTTCAAAACCCCGAAATTCCCAGTAGTTTCCGAGATATAACCACTTGAAGTTTTGGCATCCACCTTCTGCTTTTCCTGTTCGCCTGGTGAATCAGAAGAATTTTTGTACTGAAATCCGCATTTCTTGGGCATATGATTTCCTCGATAGCTAAAGTCTTTTTTGAAACTTCGACGGTAAGTATGCATTCTTTAGAGCCTCTAGCACACTTTGCAATGAATAAATTTTTAATATTTCCTTGGGTAAGGAAAATGCGAAAAGTGCTTCAAATAGGGGGAAAACGTGCAATTTCCCAGGAATTTTCTCCATGGGAATTTTCTTTAGGATCTGAGGAACCATTTAACAAAAAAAAAAATGTCAAAAACCCTGTAGGAAATGTCATTTTGAAACAGTTAAGCCCGGAAAACGTACATTATTCAAAAACATATAACGGCTTTATTTTCGCGCCAAAAAAAATATTTCAAAACAACTTCAAAAAATAATGAAAAAACCAAAATTTTCAAAACCCCGAAATTCCCAGTAGTTTCCGAGATATAACCACTTGAAGTTTTGGCATCCACCTTCTGCTTTTCCTGTTCGCCTGGTGAATCAGAAGAATTTTTGTACTGAAATCCGCATTTCTTGGGCATATGATTTCCTCGATAGCTAAAGTCTTTTTTGAAACTTCGACGGTAAGTATGCATTCTTTAGAGCCTCTAGCACACTTTGCAATGAATAAATTTTTAATATTTCCTTGGGTAAGGAAAATGCGAAAAGTGCTTCAAATAGGGGGAAAACGTAGAATTTCCCAGGAATTTTCTCCATGGGAATTTTCTTTAGGATCTGAGGAACCATTTAACAAAAAAAAAATGTCAAAAAGCCTGTAGGAAATGTCATTTTGAAACAGTTAAGCCCGGAAAACGTACATTATTCAAAAACATATAACGGCTTTATTTTCGCGCCAAAAAAAATATTTCAAAACAACTTCAAAAAATAATGAAAAAACCAAATTTTTCAAAACCCCGAAATTCCCAGTAGTTTCCGAGATATAACCACTTGAAGTTTTGGCATCCACCTTCTGCTTTTCCTGTTCGCCTGGTGAATCAGAAGAATTTTTGTACTGAAATCCGCATTTCTTGGGCATATGATTTCCTCGATAGCTAAAGTCTTTTTTGAAACTTCGACGGTAAGTATGCATTCTTTAGAGCCTCTAGCACACTTTGCAATGAATAAATTTTTAATATTTCCTTGGGTAAGGAAAATGCGAAAAGTGCTTCAAATAGGGGGAAAACGTGGAATTTCCCAGGAATTTTCTCCATGGGAATTTTCTTTAGGATCTGAGGAATAATTTAACAAAAAAAAAATGTCAAAAACCCTGTAGGAAAAGTCATTTTGAAACAGTTAAGCCCGGAAAACGTACATTATTCAAAAACATATAACGGCTTTATTTTCGCGCCAAAAAAAATATTTCAAAACAACTTCAAAAAATAATGAAAAAACCAAAATTTTCAAAACCCCGAAATTCCCAGTAGTTTCCGAGATATAACCACTTGAAGTTTTGGCATCCACCTTCTGCTTTTCCTGTTCGCCTGGTGAATCAGAAGAATTTTTGTACTGAAATCCGCATTTCTTGGGCATATGATTTCCTCGATAGCTAAAGTCTTTTTTGAAACTTCGACGGTAAGTATGCATTCTTTAGAGCCTCTAGCACACTTTGCAATGAATAAATTTTTAATATTTCCTTGGGTAAGGAAAATGCGAAAAGTGCTTCAAATAGGGGGAAAACGTGGAATTTCCCAGGAATTTTCTCCATGGGAATTTTCTTTAGGATCTGAGGAATAATTTAACAAAAAAAAAATGTCAAAAACCCTGTAGGAAATGTCATTTTGAAACAGTTAAGCCCGGAAAACGTACATTATTCAAAAACATATAACGGCTTTATTTTCGCGCCAAAAAAAATATTTCAAAACAACTTCAAAAAATAATGAAAAAACCAAAATTTTCAAAACCCCGAAATTCCTAGTAGTTTCCGAGATATAACCACTTGAAGTTTTGGCATCCACCTTCTGCTTTTCCTGTTCGCCTGGTGAATCAGAAGAATTTTTGTACTGAAATCCGCATTTCTTGGGCATATGATTTCCTCGATAGCTAAAGTCTTTTTTGAAACTTCGACGGTAAGTATGCATTCTTTAGAGCCTCTAGCACACTTTGCAATGAATAAATTTTTAATATTTCCTTGGGTAAGGAAAATGCGAAAAGTGCTTCAAATAGGGGGAAAACGTGAATTTCCCAGGAATTTTCTCCATGGGAATTTTCTTTAGGATCTGAGGAAATTTAACAAAAAAAAAATGTCAAAAACCCTGTAGGAAAAGTCATTTTGAAACAGTTAAGCCCGGAAAACGTACATTATTCAAAAACATATAACGGCTTTATTTTCGCGCCAAAAAAAATATTTCAAAACAACTTCAAAAAATAATGAAAAAACCAAAATTTTCAAAACCCCGAAATTCCTAGTAGTTTCCGAGATATAACCACTTGAAGTTTTGGCATCCACCTTCTGCTTTTCCTGTTCGCCTGGTGAATCAGAAGAATTTTTGTACTGAAATCCGCATTTCTTGGGCATATGATTTCCTCGATAGCTAAAGTCTTTTTTGAAACTTCGACGGTAAGTATGCATTCTTTAGAGCCTCTAGCACACTTTGCAATGAATAAATTTTTAATATTTCCTTGGGTAAGGAAAATGCGAAAAGTGCTTCAAATAGGGGGAAAACGTGCAATTTCCCAGGAATTTTCTCCATGGGAATTTTCTTTAGGATCTGAGGAACCATTTAACAAAAAAAAAATGTCAAAAACCCTGTAGGAAATGTCATTTTGAAACAGTTAAGCCCGGAAAACGTACATTATTCAAAAACATATAACGGCTTTATTTTCGCGCCAAAAAAAATATTTCAAAACAACTTCAAAAAATAATGAAAAAACCAAAATTTTCAAAACCCCGAAATTCCTAGTAGTTTCCGAGATATAACCACTTGAAGTTTTGGCATCCACCTTCTGCTTTTCCTGTTCGCCTGGTGAATCAGAAGAATTTTTGTACTGAAATCCGCATTTCTTGGGCATATGATTTCCTCGATAGCTAAAGTCTTTTTTGAAACTTCGACGGTAAGTATGCATTCTTTAGAGCCTCTAGCACACTTTGCAATGAATAAATTTTTAATATTTCCTTGGGTAAGGAAAATGCGAAAAGTGCTTCAAATAGGGGGAAAACGTGGAATTTCCCAGGAATTTTCTCCATGGGAATTTTCTTTAGGATCTGAGGAACCATTTTAACAAAAAAAAAATGTCAAAAACCCTGTAGGAAATGTCATTTTGAAACAGTTAAGCCCGGAAAACGTACATTATTCAAAAACATATAAACGGCTTTATTTTCGCGCCAAAAAAAATATTTCAAAACAACTTCAAAAAATAATGAAAAAAACCAAAATTTTTCAAAACCCCGAAATTCCTAGTAGTTTCCGAGATATAACCACTTGAAGTTTTGGCATCCACCTTCTGCTTTTCCTGTTCGCCTGGTGAATCAGAAGAATTTTTGTACTGAAATCCGCATTTCTTGGGCATATGATTTCCTCGATAGCTAAAGTCTTTTTTGAAACTTCGACGGTAAGTATGCATTCTTTAGAGCCTCTAGCACACTTTGCAATGAATAAATTTTTAATATTTCCTTGGGTAAGGAAAATGCGAAAAGTGCTTCAAATAGGGGGAAAACGTGCAATTTCCCAGGAATTTTCTCCATGGGAATTTTCTTTAGGATCTGAGGAACCATTTAACAAAAAAAAAATGTCAAAAACCCTGTAGGAAATGTCATTTTGAAACAGTTAAGCCCGGAAAACGTACATTATTCAAAAACATATAACGGCTTTATTTTCGCGCCAAAAAAAATATTTCAAAACAACTTCAAAAAATAATGAAAAAACCAAAATTTTCAAAACCCCGAAATTCCTAGTAGTTTCCGAGATATAACCACTTGAAGTTTTGGCATCCACCTTCTGCTTTTCCTGTTCGCCTGGTGAATCAGAAGAATTTTTGTACTGAAATCCGCATTTCTTGGGCATATGATTTCCTCGATAGCTAAAGTCTTTTTTGAAACTTCGACGGTAAGTATTCATTCTTTAGAGCCTCTAGCACACTTTGCAATGAATAAATTTTTAATATTTCCTTGGGTAAGGAAAATGCGAAAAGTGCTTCAAATAGGGGGAAAAACGTGCAATTTCCCAGGAATTTTCTCCATGGGAATTTTTCTTTAGGATCTGAGGAACCATTTAACAAAAAAAAAAATGTCAAAAACCCTGTAGGAAATGTCATTTTGAAACAGTTAAGCCCGGAAAACGTACATTATTCAAAAACATATAACGGCTTTATTTTCGCGCCAAAAAAAATATTTCAAAAACAACTTCAAAAAATAATGAAAAAACCAAAATTTTCAAAACCCCGAAATTCCTAGTAGTTTCCGAGATATAACCACTTGAAGTTTTGGCATCCACCTTCTGCTTTTCCTGTTCGCCTGGTGAATCAGAAGAATTTTTGTACTGAAATCCGCATTTCTTGGGCATATGATTTCCTCGATAGCTAAAGTCTTTTTTGAAACTTCGACGGTAAGTATTCATTCTTTAGAGCCTCTAGCACACTTTGCAATGAATAAATTTTTAATATTTCCTTGGGTAAGGAAAATGCGAAAAGTGCTTCAAATAGGGGGAAAACGTGCAATTTCCCAGGAATTTTCTCCATGGGAATTTTCTTTAGGATCTGAGGAAACCATTTAACAAAAAAAAAAATGTCAAAAACCCTGTAGGAAATGTCATTTTGAAACAGTTAAGCCCGGAAAACGTACATTATTCAAAAACATATAACGGCTTTATTTTCGCGCCAAAAAAAATATTTCAAAACAACTTCAAAAAATAATGAAAAAACCAAAATTTTCAAAACCCCGAAATTCCTAGAAGTTTCCGAGATATAACCACTTGAAATTTTGGCATCCACCTTCTGCTTTTCCTGTTCGCCTGGTGAATCAGAAGAATTTTTGTACTGAAATCCGCATTTCTTGGGCATATGATTTCCTCGATAGCTAAAGTCTTTTTTGAAACTTCGACGGTAAGTATTCATTCTTTAGAGCCTCTAGCACACTTTGCAATGAATAAATTTTTAATATTTCCTTGGGTAAGGAAAATGCGAAAAGTGCTTCAAATAGGGGGAAAACGTGCAATTTCCCAGGAATTTTCTCCATGGGAATTTTCTTTAGGATCTGAGGAACCATTTAACAAAAAAAAAATGTCAAAAAAACCCTGTAGGAAATGTCATTTTGAAACAGTTAAGCCCGGAAAACGTACATTATTCAAAAACATATAACGGCTTTATTTTCGCGCCAAAAAAAATATTTCAAAACAACTTCAAAAAATAATGAAAAAAACCAAAATTTTCAAAACCCCGAAATTCCTAGTAGTTTCCGAGATATAACCACTTGAAGTTTTGGCATCCACCTTCTGCTTTTCCTGTTCGCCTGGTGAATCAGAAGAATTTTTGTACTGAAATCCGCATTTCTTGGGCATATGATTTCCTCGATAGCTAAAGTCTTTTTTGAAACTTCGACGGTAAGTATGCATTCTTTAGAGCCTCTAGCACACTTTGCAATGAATAAATTTTTAATATTTCCTTGGGTAAGGAAAATGCGAAAAAAGTGCTTCAAATAGGGGGAAAACGTGCAATTTCCCAGGAATTTTCTCCATGGGAATTTTCTTTAGGATCTGAGGAACCATTTAACAAAAAAAAAAATGTCAAAAACCCTGTAGGAAATGTCATTTTGAAACAGTTATAGCCCGGAAAACGT
Organism: Chlorops oryzae; assembly: GCA_020466095.1. Taxonomy (NCBI): domain Eukaryota; kingdom Metazoa; phylum Arthropoda; class Insecta; order Diptera; family Chloropidae; genus Chlorops; species Chlorops oryzae. Next base: position 159,617,623 of record CM035806.1, read on the forward strand.
ACATTATTCAAAAACATATAACGGCTTTATTTTCGCGCCAAAAAAAATATTTCAAAACAACTTCAAAAAATAATGAAAAAACCAAAATTTTCAAAAACCCCGAAATTCCTAGTAGTTTCCGAGATATAACCACTTGAAGTTTTGGCATCCACCTTCTGCTTTTCCTGTTCGCCTGGTGAATCAGAAGAATTTTTGTACTGAAATCCGCATTTCTTGGGCATATGATTTCCTCGATAGCTAAAGTCTTTTTTGAAACTTCGACGGTAAGTATTCATTCTTTAGAGCCTCTAGCACACTTTGCAATGAATAAATTTTTAATATTTCCTTGGGTAAGGAAAATGCGAAAAGTGCTTCAAATAGGGGGAAAACGTGCAATTTCCCAGGAATTTTCTCCATGGGAATTTTCTTTAGGATCTGAGGAACCATTTAACAAAAAAAAAAATGTCAAAAACCCTGTAGGAAATGTCATTTTGAAACAGTTAAGCCCGGAAAACGTACATTATTCAAAAACATATAACGGCTTTATTTTCGCGCCAAAAAAAATATTTCAAAACAACTTCAAAAAATAATGAAAAAACCAAAATTTTCAAAACCCCGAAATTCCTAGTAGTTTCCGAGATATAACCACTTGAATTTTGGCATCCACCTTCTGCTTTTCCTGTTCGCCTGGTGAATCAGAAGAATTTTTGTACTGAAATCCGCATTTCTTGGGCATATGATTTCCTCGATAGCTAAAGTCTTTTTTGAAACTTCGACGGTAAGTATTCATTCTTTAGAGCCTCTAGCACACTTTGCAATGAATAAATTTTTAATATTTCCTTGGGTAAGGAAAATGCGAAAAGTGCTTCAAATAGGGGGAAAACGTGCAATTTCCCAGGAATTTTCTCCATGGGAATTTTCTTTAGGATCTGAGGAACCATTTAACAAAAAAAAAATGTCAAAAACCCTGTAGGAAATGTCATTTTGAAACAGTTAAGCCCGGAAAACGTACATTATTCAAAAACATATAACGGCTTTATTTTCGCGCCAAAAAAAATATTTCAAAACAACTTCAAAAAATAATGAAAAAACCAAAATTTTCAAAACCCCGAAATTCCTAGTAGTTTCCGAGATATAACCACTTGAAGTTTTGGCATCCACCTTCTGCTTTTCCTGTTCGCCTGGTGAATCAGAAGAATTTTTGTACTGAAATCCGCATTTCTTGGGCATATGATTTCCTCGATAGCTAAAGTCTTTTTTGAAACTTCGACGGTAAGTATTCATTCTTTAGAGCCTCTAGCACACTTTGCAATGAATAAATTTTTAATATTTCCTTGGGTAAGGAAAATGCGAAAAGTGCTTCAAATAGGGGGAAAACGTGCAATTTCCCAGGAATTTTCTCCATGGGAATTTTCTTTAGGATCTGAGGAACCATTTAACAAAAAAAAAAATGTCAAAAACCCTGTAGGAAATGTCATTTTGAAACAGTTAAGCCCGGAAAACGTACATTATTCAAAAACATATAACGGCTTTATTTTCGCGCCAAAAAAAAATATTTCAAAACAACTTCAAAAAATAATGAAAAAACCAAAATTTTCAAAACCCGAAATTCCTAGTAATTTCCGAGATATAACCACTTGAAGTTTTGGCATCCACCTTCTGCTTTTCCTGTTCGCCTGGTGAATCAGAAGAATTTTTGTACTGAAATCCGCATTTCTTGGCATATGATTTCCTCGATAGCTAAAGTCTTTTTTGAAACTTCGACGGTAAGTATTCATTCTTTAGAGCCTCTAGCACACTTTGCAATGAATAAATTTTTAATATTTCCTTGGGTAAGGAAAATGCGAAAAGTGCTTCAAATAGGGGAAAACGTGAATTTCCCAGGAATTTTCTCCATGGGAATTTTTTTAGGATCTGAGGAACCATTTAACAAAAAAAAAAATGTCAAAAACCCTGTAGGAAATGTCATTTTGAAACAGTTAAGCCCGGAAAACGTACATTATTCAAAAACATATAACGGCTTTATTTTCGCGCCAAAAAAAATATTTCAAAACAACTTCAAAAAATAATGAAAAAACCAAATTTTCAAAACCCGAAATTCCTAGTAGTTTCCGAGATATAACCACTTGAAGTTTTGGCATCCACCTTCTGCTTTTCCTGTTCGCCTGGTGAATCAGAAGAATTTTTGTACTGAAATCCGCATTTCTTGGGCATATGATTTCCTCGATAGCTAAAGTCTTTTTTGAAACTTCGACGGTAAGTATTCATTCTTTAGAGCCTCTAGCACACTTTGCAATGAATAAATTTTTAATATTTCCTTGGGTAAGGAAAATGCGAAAAGTGCTTCAAATAGGGGAAAACGTGCAATTTCCCAGGAATTTTCTCCATGGGAATTTTCTTTAGGATCTGAGGAACCATTTAACAAAAAAAAAAATGTCAAAAACCCTGTAGGAAATGTCATTTTGAAACAGTTAAGCCCGGAAAACGTACATTATTCAAAAACATATAACGGCTTTATTTTCGCGCCAAAAAAAATATTTCAAAAAACTTCAAAAAATAATAAACAGGAATCAAAAATATTAAAATTAATATTTATTAATAATATTTAAAATTATATTTAAAATTAATGTTAAAATTATATTTAAAAATAATTATTTAAATTAATAATTAAAATTTATATATTATACTATATTTAAAATTATATTTAAAATAAATATTTACAACTAATATTTCATAATTAATAAGTATTTAAAATTAATGATAAAATTAATATTTTAAATATATTTAAAATTAATATATAAAACGATATTTTAAATTAATAGAAAACTTAGTATTTAAAATTAATATTTAAAATTAATATTAAACTTAATATTTAAAATAATATTTAATTAATATTTAAATAAATTTAAATTAATATTAAAAATTTTTAAATGTAATATTTAAACATTAATTTTAAAGTTAATATTTAAAACTAATAATTTAAAATTAATATGTAAAAATAATATTTAAAATAATATTTAAAATTAAGTATATTTAAATTAATATTTAAAATTAATATTTAAAATTTATTTTTAAATTTAATATTAAAATTAAGTTTAAATTAATATTTAAAACTAATATTTAAAATTAATATGTAAAATAATATTTAAATAAATATTTAAAATGCTATATTTAATTAATATTTAAAATTAATATTTAAAATTAATATTTAAATTAATATTTTTACTTAATATTCAAAATTATTATTTAAAATTAATATTAAAATTAATATTGAAAATTAATATTTAAAATTAATATTTAAAATTAATATTTAAATAATTTAAACTATTAAGTATTTAAAATTTATATTTAAAATAAAATGTTTTAAATTTAATGTTTAAAAATTATATTTAAATTAATTTTAAAAGTAATTTTAAAATTAATTTAAAATTAATATTTCAACTAAATATTAAAATATTTTAAATTTAATATTTAAACTAAATTTAAGAAAAAAAAATTAAAACTTAAATTTTATATTTAAAATTAATTTAAAAATTGAATTTTTGGGATATTCTGAAAATATTTATTTCAGTGTAAATTTCAGAAATTATATTTAAACTGAAAATCTCATATCTTCGAAATATATTTTAAAAATAATAATATTAATATTTCTGAAACTTCAAATAATATGATCATTTAGAGTTAATATTTAAAATTAATTTAAATGTATTAAATTTCACTTGTAAGGAAAGCAAATATTTAAATTATGGTTAAAATTAATATTTAGAAATTATTTAAATTTATTTTAAATTAACATTTAAATTAATAAAAATTAATATTTAGATATAAAATTTAATATTAATTTTAAACAAATTTTAAATGTTACCAAACTTAATATTAAAAAATATGAATTGAAATTAATATTTTAAAATAATATTTAAAAAAATTTAAATTTAATATTTAAATTTAAAAAATTATTTTTAAAAAAAATTTAATATTTAAACAAATATTAAAATTATATTTAAATTATATTTTTTTTTTAAAATAATATTTAAAATTTATTTAAAATTAATATTTAAAATTAATATTTAAATTAATATTTAAAATTTTTTAAAATTAATATTTTAAATTATTTTTAAATTTAAATTTAAAATAAATATTTAAAATTAATACTTAAGTAATATTTAAAATGATTATTAATATTAAAATAAATATTTAAAATTATTTTAAAATTAATTTTTAATTTCAAATTATTTTAAATTAATATTTAAAATTATATTTTAAATTAAATTAAAATTATTTAAAATTAAAGGAAGAAGCCACATAAAAAATTTTCACTTTTAAACTTATGATTTGGCCAAAAGGCGGCCAATGATTTCAAAACCTAAAAAATCAATGAAAAAACCAGGTCTTCAAACCCGTTATTTTCTGTCTAAAATATTTAAAATAATTTAAAAATTTGAAGATATTTGGACCTTCTCTTTTTGTCGTGGCGTAGGAGAATTTCAGAGGGAACGTTTTGGGAACTGCAGGAAATCCGCCCTCCAACCGGCCAATAAAATCTTTCATAAAAATTTTTATGAATTTGCACCCGGGGTGGTTTCATCCCCTTCGTACGAGGTTATGACATGTTAAATTATTTAAATTTCCATTAAATTTTCAACGTTCGTAAGTGAAGATCGCTAAAAACTTAATATTTTTGGCTGGACTGGCATTTCCGGGAAATTTTCTATGGGGATTTTTAAGGAACTTAAAATTTACAAAAAAATTTTTCACCTTTGAGATAATTTTGAAAAAGTTTAAGGAAAAGTAATTTACCAAAACAAATTAAACGGGCCTTTTTAATTTTCGCGAATTATTTAAACACCTTTCAAAAAATAATGAAACCAAATTTTAAAACCGAAATTCCTATTTTTTCCCGAGAAATAACCAACTTTTGAAGTTTGGCATAATTTTTTGTTTTTTGTTCCCTTGGTTCAGGAAATTAAACAAATCCGAATTTTGCCATTAGTTTTTCAATAAGGTTTAAATCTTTTTTGGGAATTCCGTGTTTCAATTTTTAAGGGCCCTAACCACACTTTGGAAATGAAAAATTTTTTAAAAATTCCCTTTGTTAAGAAATCGGAAGTGTTCAAAATAGGGGGAAAACTTGGATTTTCCAGGATTTTTTCCATTTTAATTTTCTTTATTGAGAACAAACAAAAAAAAAATGTCCAAAAACCCTTTAGAAAGCTTGAAACAAGTAGCCCGGAAAAAATAAAAAATCAAAAAAACATATTAACGGTTTATTTTTTGGGGGGAAAAAAATTTCAAAAAAAAAAAAAAAAAAACAAAAATAAACATATTAAGAATAATTTTTGAAAAATACTCTGGGCCTCTTTCCGTGGCGATCATGGACAATGAAAATCCATTTACTTCGGCTGCTAACAGTGCTCTCTGGAGTCTGCAGGGCCGAAACGCTAGCAATACAGCCAACGCGGGAAATGCGTCCCCGGCCTCGATCCCCAGTAACATTTTTACGAATCCAGCGATACAGCCGACAAGTGTGGTAAATTTATCCAATTCGTCGGACGTCGTTATCGGGCCGATGACCCAATATCAGGGTCCTGTAACCATTTACCAGTACATGGATGCAACAGTTGAAGCACGTTCCATGCAAGCGAGCGGCGGTAAATATCATTTCCAAGGGGCTTCTCTATTAGCTATTGAAGTCATTTAACATAGCTTAATATATTCAGATAAATGTATGTATGTATTGTATATATGATAGGTTAAAATCTTTGATACTTCACATCAGAATTGAATTGTCAATTCTTTCTTTACCCAGTAAAAACAGCTCTCTTGCGCAATTCTCATCGGCTTGTAGAACCGGTTTTTACTTTGTATATGTAAAGAGTCGAGATATAAAAAAAAAAAAAAAACTCATACACATAGGTATATGTACATAAAACACCTATTCTAGGAAAATGTAATCGCATCGATTTCCCAAGCATAGAAATAAGTATTTCTATCCATGTTGAGTCGTGTTTTTGGGCCTGGGCCGCTTTTATGATCACGATGTACGGTGCTCTCTCAGCATACCGCTAAAGGCTGATTTCTTGCGTGTCTCTAAGTTTCTCTGAGAATTTTCCATGTGACTAGGTTTTTTCTAACTATAACACCAAACTTTTTTCCTTTTGGTGTCTATATTTTATCATCTGCCTCTCTCTCCCCCTCTCTCTCTCTCTCTCTCTTTCTCTCTCCAGCTCTCTCCCCTCTCCCCCCTCTCTGCCCCACTCTCACCCTCTCTCACCCTCTTTCCCCCTCTCGCCACCTCTCTCACTCTCCAGCTCTCCCCTCTCCCCTCTCCCCCCTCACCGACTTTTATCATCCCCTCTCTCACCCTATCACCGCCTCTCTTCCCCTATCTCCCCCAGTCACCCGCTCCAATCCCCTCTCTGCCCCTCTCTGCCCCTCTCTGCCCCTCTCTGCCCCTCTCTACCCCTCTCTGCCCCTCTCTCCCCTCTGCCCCTCTCTGCCCCTCTCTGCCCTTCCCCTCTCTGCCCCTCTCTGCCCCTCTCTGCCTATCTCTTCCCCTATCAGCCCCTCTCTGCCCCTCTCTGCCCCTCTCTGCCTATCTCTTCCCCTATCAGCCCCTATCAGCCCTCTCTCTGCCCCTCTCTGCCCCTCTCTGCCCCTCTCTGCCCCTCTCTGCCCCTCTCTTCCCCTCTCTTCCCCTCCCTCTCCAGCTCTCAGCCTCATTAACCCTCTTTCTCACAGCTCACCTTCTCTCTCCCCCACTCGCCCCCTCTCCGCATAACTCTCCCCTCTCTTCCATTCTATCCATTTTTGCCAACTTAAGGAACAAATCAGGATAATCAACAAAATTACATATTTTGTAAATCAAGAGATCACCTGCTTTTAAGTATCTTAAAGCTGGCAATATTAAGTTTGATGTCTAAAAGCATGACTGCATGGCTTGGAGACGTGTTTGTAAATTCGTGTAAGACAAATAATTTTCGAATTTTTTGAAGATACACATCAATCAAAACAGAAAAAAAACAAGTAATAAACCTGAAGTCGGTCAAGCCCGAAGTTTATATATCCAGATTCTCGAATCTATGTTTATGGTCATGACAGTGGCTGGAACCCATGAATTTTTCGAGTAGATCTCTACTATGTACTCCACAACTTTATACTCTGCAGAAGTAATTTTCTCCACTGTAGACTCATAGGGAAAACATTTTTCTGGAGTATAAACAGTGGTGGAGTATATAGTAGATCTCTGCTCTAAATATGTCGACGGCAGCTTTATGTAGAGCTGTAGAATGGTAGAGACTGTAAGTCAGTGTACACAACAAAGGTAGATTATCTACACTCTACACTCTTTTCTCTGCGTACAAAACTCTTAAGTGGATTTCAGGTCTTAGGATCGTTCTCAGGGCCCGACATGTCCTTGTCCCAAATTCCGATGTGATTGGCTCAACCGTTTCGAAGGAGATCCGACCACAGACGAGTAGATTGACGGAAAAATCGATTCAATTTTCGATCCTGATGAATTGTAGATATGTATATTAAACATATATATATGTATAAAAACTAATATACAATGCTTACGTTGGGTAAAAAAAAAAACGTATGGATGTCCTTTTCCGAAAGTTTCGATTGTTTCGAATATTGGTCAAACTCGATTATTTCTTTAGCTTGGGTTTCCGGCCGATGGACACCAGTGGACCTTATCATCAGTTTTTGTTTTTTTTTTTTATTATTTATTTTTATTACATTTTTTTTTTTTTTTTTTCGAAACTTGGCCGGCATGAAAATTAATTCAAAACGCCGTACAGGTGCTTTTATTTGGCATTCAAAGCGCGTAGAGAAAAGGAGAAGAAAAAACGAACGAACAAGTAAAAACAAAACGATCTCAATGCTAGATACGAACGGCTTTGTTTGTGCACCAGGCCTCCGAAGCTTTGAAAACTTAATTCGGACTGACAAATTTCCGAATGTTCGCATATTTGAGTGTCAATATGTATCCATATGTATGTTTGCCCGTGACTGCTGTGTGCTCGCTTATAGAGCTAAGAGCAGACTCGTCAATGACATTTTGCGCCAGTTCCACTGCTGGGAATTATAGTCCGTCTTTAACAGCTGAAGTGGTAAGGCGGTATACGCGGCGAGAGCGGTGACGCGCGCGACTCAAGAGAAAGAATTAAGCGTTAAAACGCAATCGACAGAGATAAAATTAATCGGAGAATTGCAATATTTCGGAAAACCCGCGTCGGAAATCGAACCCAAACGGCTTATTTCAAAAAAAAAAAACTCCATTCAGTGCACAGATAAACACACATACACACACACACGAGCACAAAAATATATTGACAAATGCAAACCTATTCATGTTCGTATATCGGCAATGAGCACAATCGAAGCTCGGTCAAGTGGACGAAAACGTCAGTCCGGTTGAGAGAGGAAAATTGAACGAATATGAATTCGCAATGCACTGTTCGGACTATTCGATCGTCCCGTTGGGAGAGGTTTTACTCTGCATGCAAAGTCGGGAAACAAAAGCTTTTATCAATTATAGCTTAACTTCGTTGCAAATCGCTAATTGAACGAAGATTACTCATAATTACCATAAACTCTGTACAAATGTAATGCACAGTAGTGCAAGATATGAGAAATAGGTTGAAAAAAAAAAATTTCGCATCACATTTTTGCGCACACAAGTCAAAGTGCTTCGCTAATCGGTCGATGACTATATGTATATAAAAGTAATTCCGATGCTTTTACAAGAATATTTACCTTCGATCCCAGGCTCGCTTCGAACGATTGGGCTTACTAACATATGTATATATACATCTCTGATCAATAAAATAGCACCATGCGCAGTCAACTCTAAAAAATCGATGCACCATCCATCGAATTTATTAAGAATTTCGACGATATTAAGCGAAAATTTGTTGAAAGCGGACTTCCAATCACAATTAGCATCCACATAACATTGGTGTCTAGAGCAAAGTTGTTGTTGGTATTGAACAGGAGATAAAAGATGCAGAACAAACTTACCCCGAAAACCGTACTGCGTATGAGTAATGTGGATTAAGCATCCCAGTTGTAAAGATTCAAGCATGCATGCCCATAGTATTCATGATTCAATGCATTCCTTTGACTGCAAAAAAGTCATGACAATGCCCGTAACGTTTTCTATGATTCATGCGTTACCCCTGCTGCAAAAAAGCATGCATGCTCGTAGTATTCATGATTCATAGTGTTCCTTTGCTGCAAAAAATATGCCATGCCCGTAGCATTCTTTCTGAACTTGATAGGATCATGCATCGACGTTGATTTTGTTCAAATGTTCTGGTGTTCCCGAGGAATTTGTCGCTTATAGCTAACAGATGTAATGACATTTTGGCCAGTTCCACTGCTGGGAATTATAGTCCGTCTTAACAGCTAAGGGTTCAAGGCTGGTATCGGGTCGAGAGCGTACGCGGACTCAAAGAAAGAATTAAGTTTTAAAAGAATCGAAGATAAAATTTATGGAAATTGCAATATTTCGGAAAACCCGTCGGAAATAACCCAAACGTTATTTCAAAAATTTAAAAAAATCCATTCAGTGCACAGATAAACACACATACACACACACACGGCACAAAAATATTTGACATTGCAAACCTATTCATGTTCGATATCGGCAATGAGCACAATCGAAGCTGTCATGGACGAAAACGTCAGTCCGGTTGTAGGTAGGAAAATTGAACAATATGATTCGCAATGCACTGTTCGGAATTCGATCGTCCCTTGGGAGAGGTTTTACCGCATGCAAAGTCGGGAAACAAAACTTTTATCAATTATAGCTAACTTCGTTGAAATCGCTAATTGAACGAAATTACTCATAATTACATAAACTCTGTACAAATGTAATACAGTAGTGCAAATAAGAAGAAAAGGTGAAAAAAAATTACAGCAAAATTTTTTGCGCACACAAGTCAAAGTCTTCGCTAATCGGTCGATGACTATATGTATTAAAATAATCCGATGCTTTTACAGGAATATTTACCTTCGATCCCAGGCCGTTCGAACGATTGGGCTTACTAACATATGTATATACATCTCTGATCAATAAAATAGCACCATGCGCAGTCAACTTAAATGATCAAGCATCCATAATTTATTAAGAATTTCGACGATGCATGAGAAAATTTGTTGAAAGCAAGATTCCAATCAAATATGCATCCACAACATTGGTGTCTAAGCAAAGTTGTTGTTGGTATTGAACAGGAGATAAAAGATGCAGAACAAACTTACCCCGAAAACCGTACTGCGTATGAGTAATGTGGATTAGGCATACGGCGTATTTCGCGTTTCCACATTACTCATACGCAGTACGGTAAATGATGGGCATTTTTGCAATTTGAAGCCACTAGCTACAATATTCCCGTGCGGTTAACGATATACAGCTTGTATGTCAAAAGTGGTATAAATCGAATATGAGTAAAATAATGACCAACAATGACTGCCGTTTTCTTATTAAGGGCTCTACGCTCTAAAGCAGCAAGCAAATTTCCTATACCAAACACATATAGAAAAAACAAAGAAGTACTTTGGCTTACTTTCGCTACTTGAACGCATACGCTAATTAGAAGTAATCGGACTCATAGGGTTGCATTTAAGTCATACATTTTCTATATTTCTGTCGACCTGTCATCGAAAATTCAAATCTGATTTACTTTCTTCAAAAGAATGAGCTCGTTACTTCCTTTAACAGCGTTGAGCCCTTTAGCAGCCAATTTGAAAAAAAAATTAATGATGCAGAAGTTAATTTTTTTCCAAATACTTTTAGGAGAAATTACACGGGTCTGCAAAAATAAATTTTTTTCGCCTCCTTTTGAGTTTGAGTAGTGGCTCTAGTAGATTTTGATCTGCAGAATAATTGAAAAATATTAAAAAAATTCCATCACGAGAAAATCGCGTTTGAATTTTTTAGCACCATTGTTTCATTTAAACTCATGTTTCTTCAATGTGGCTTAAGCTTTTTTAAAATTTTTGTATTTTTTAAACATCATTCTTCAATATTCTATCAAAAATAATTATAAAATCTTTAAATGAATCGTGTAAAATGATGCTCAAAGTCAAAAAATTGAAAAATGTTTATAAAATTTTCATTATTTTTTGAGTTTAAATAAAAATAACACAACCATTAACAGCCTCTTTTTCTATATCGATATCTTAAATGGCAGGCCAATCAATTCTGTGCAGAACATTTCAAATCTCAGAACTGTAGCAGAAACCTCTTTCACGATATAAAGACTTTTCTAAAACAACTCAATTCGGATTTTCGTATACACAACAAAACATAACTTTGAATTAAAAAATCCACTTGTTTTTCGTCTCGAAAAGCAATTATGACTAGATTGATTTGAAATATTGGGTCAGGAAAAAATAAAGTTTTGAAAAGATAATTTGTTGTTGACAAAACTTGCGCAACTGTTGCTAGTTTTTCGACCGCAACTGTAGATCATATGAATAAGTACTAAAATAATATACAGAATGTTTTGACTGTAAATAAAGGAGTGTCTGAAAAAAAGTACATAATAAAAAAAAAAAACAAAAAAAAAGGAAAGCCCACAAAAAGACTCACAAAAAGCTTCTGCATGTACGTAACTCAATTATACCAACAAAAAACTTACACTAAAAGCTAATTAAATTGAAGTAACAATCAAAAGTAAAATGAGTGTGCTAATGAAGAAAGAAAAACATGATTTTTTTTTTAACGCGTTCAATAAAGTATCGACAGCGGTAGCTGCAAAATCCCGGCGTACTTATTCCATATATGTATTTACATAGATACCAGCGTTGCAACGAATCTTCGAATCCGGAAATGTTTGGCGAATTTAATCAGCAGAAGAATGAATTCTTTGATAATGCTATTATGGAAAAGTAAAGGGAATTCTTAAAATTTTTGAAAAGCCCTTAACGCCTTAACACGAACATCGCCAATTACCGATGCATTGCAAAAAGTCGCTCCGATAATCTAAAAATAAAAAATTATGACGCACGGATGGGAAAAAATTTCAACTCTGATGAAAACTTAAACGTTCAGCACTGAGTATTGATTCAGAATCAGGTTCCGCATTCGCGAATTCCGAAACAAGACAATCGCTGCAACACTTATCGATACATAGCCGTGTCCAACATAATAGCAAAATTCAGCTAGTATTGTACCTAAATAAAGCTGCAATCTCAAAACTCATAAAAATCTGGATAGATCCGAGTCGATTGCTTTCTTTCTCTATACAAGTACAGTGTACTCTTAAGCGGACACTCCTCTTAAACGGAGACTTTTTGGGAATGCTCCAGTTATCCTGTGCTTCTCAAATAGTTTCCACTTAAGCGGACAGATTTTTCGGGCCATAGGTGTCCGCTTCACTGTAGTTATAGCTTTCCTCTATACCATCCGTCTTTCCATACCTAGCTAATTAATTCATATGTAAAGCTCATCTTCAATATAGCCGCGGATATCGAAGAGAAATCTGTAAATCGGGCCTTAGATTTAAGCTGCCAGTCTAAAGGCAGAACTACCAACAATGGAACAATGAAAAATAAGACTGAGCAATTTTTTCCAAACATTAGTGGACATTCTTCGATACTTGTATCGTGTTGAAAAGCGGCAGTCAACAGTCCATTACGAGACAATTTAGCTCCATTGTTGGGTTACTTTATCTCGGGATTGCAAACAAGCGGAAATCAAGCAAATTTTTTCTGTAATAACTTTTCAAGTGATCGTATTTTATTGAACACAGCGGTATTTACAGTTGATGTGAATGCAAAATCGGATACCGAATTTCAAAAAACCTGTGGCACGATATTTTCTCAATCGTAGATATTGTTTTCAAAATGATGAAAATAATTTGAATAGCCACAAATTAAACAAACAAACAAAAATTGTGTGTTCGCAATTTTAACAATTCCATTATTTTATATTAACAATTAATTAATAAAAAAAACAAAAAAAAAATCAAAAAACCATAACTGATAAAAATTCAAAATTCAATGCAAGAATGAAACTTCTGCTTAAAATAAACTCAGAAAAAACCCGCAGCCGTCATCGTCACAAAATTGACTCAGATTCGAGCAGCGCAAATCCAGCGACAGTAAAAAGTTAGTAGAAATTTTTAATGAGTGGCGGACAGCTCACGTAGCCACCACTGCATACGCTCTCACTCATACCACCATACACACCTAGTACCTACAGACATTCTAACAGGTCACGTCGCTTATTTGATTCGCGATCCGTAATTGATCGTATGAAGAGTGTTCATTATTTTTCTCCAAAAAAAAAAAAAAATGCTTTGTGTTATCCAAAATGCAAAAATATTGAAACTCTCAATTTGAAGATGTCAATCAATTTTCGTTGATCTCTCTTCCCAAAATCAAAGGATTTTAATTGAAAGACTTAAAGGAATCCTTGTTCCTCTCGGATGCGAAAAGTTAAGTCCGTAAAATGTTTGTTGTCCCTGAGGTATTATTCTGTTTTTCCTTATTATGTTTTCAAATAAGTACATTCGGATTTCCCAAACACGAACTCAATCGAATGGCAATAGGCATCTAGCGCACAATTCTTTAAAGTGAAGCCTCCAGAGGTCGAAGAATTATTTTGAACAAAAGTTGCAATGGGGAATCTTGTCTGTATTTCGTTGCGAGCCTACATATGCCCTTTTTAAGTAATAGTCATATCCCATCTAGCACAATTTTTCTTTATAGGTATATTCTTATCAAGGTCCAAAATAGAATAAATTATACTTCACAAATACAATAAGGGCTCAATAAGTCAATGGTAATGCTCAAAGGGCCCCCAAATTATGCCCATGCATTCTCTCAATAAATACTTAACGGGCTCTATAAGTTCATAACTATACTTCATTAAGAGCACGATGAGAGTTCGAACACAATTCTTACACGGTTCAAAAAGGACTCAAAAAAATAACATGGCAAGACCACCATTAGAAAATATTAAGACGGTGAAAAAGTACTGAAAGGCTTTAAAAAAATTTCCGAAAAATTGGAGCAAAATTGAGTGTTTTTTTTTTGCGATTTCCTTTGATTTGCGGGGTCTGGTTCCAATATCTCATTTAGTTTATATATGCACATATTATGTACGACGTTTCAATTTCAATAACCTTATTTTTGATTTCCATCGATTTTAATTTAATTTTACCATATTTTTTCGCTCCTGTGCTCACCCATGACACCATGTTAGCCAGATCGAAATGACAGGGATTCTTTCGTTTAAAATTTATACATTTGCTTTGTCAAACGTGACGAGATCTCTTTGAGAACAGTAGACTGAAAAGTCAAATAAAATTTTATTTATTTTCTCTTGTCGTGTTCCTTAAGTATTCGCTGCCAGATACTTTTAAGAATAGCTCAATTAAAGAACTCTATGGAAGCATATTAAGAGCTTATAAAAAAAAGGGATTTTAAGATCATTATAGGAGAACAATAAGAGCAAAATTTCATATTCTTACGCTGTTCTGATATTTGAATATACCAAGACGATTGTATGTATACCTACTTATAATAAGGAAAGAACTAAGTACATACATAAACGATGAGAAAATGTTGAGAGCATCTGTGCTAGCTGGGTGGGTACCCATTGGCCCAGGAAAACGATTCAATCAAAAGAGAAGTTTCTGGCAAAGAAATAACGAGTTTTAAATCTCAAAACAGATGTTCTCTTTTGCACACAGATATAGCCTTTGCCCAGCCTTTTGTTCGACCGACCCATGATGTCGCAGTCGGGCTCAAGTGGAGTATGTCAAAATTTCCCTTAACGACTTTCGCCATCCAATTAAGTTGGAATCAAAGAAGTAAGACTGTTTTAAAGTACCTACATATGTATGTATGTAAAAGAAATCTTTCTGCCACATTATTTGAATGTCTCTTAAGTGGAAGTGTAGCAGGGTGTTCTCCAATATCCGTATAACTTGCATAATTCGATCAACGAAAATACATTCGACAATTGGCTTTGAACACATATGTACAAATAAGTACTTAAAATTTCAATGAGCGTAAGTTTTTTTTCCCCCCCTACACAGCGATGCCCGCAATTTTTGAGCACCGTTTTTCCACGGAGTCCTACAAAAAATTAAAACAAAAAAAAGAAAACTTCTCCAAATCTTATTCCACACTTTTGTGAGAATATCCGAAAATTCCCTTGAATTTTAGAGTACCATTTCTACAAATAATCCTTAACCAACGAGCTCTCAAAAGAAAATATTGAACCTCTTCCAGGGATCAATCAAACGAGGAATGTGAACAGCACATCTATAACCCAGAAGTTGACAACTACCTCCAAGCTATTGATTTTGTTAATACTGATCGTTATTATCGTAGCCGGTGTTATTGTGTATATTGAAGCGACCAGAGAGAATAAAAAACCGGAACGTGGACCAATTTTGTTCAGCAATAACTACGAACACGGAACATGTAAGTATGAGTTCGCTGCAGTGTGAGAACGGAGTGTGGGTGTGAACTCAATGTATTCTGTAATTCTATTTGAAGCGTCTTAGTTCCCAATTTAGGAAACGGACATCTAATCGTCGAGCGCGTACAGTGGGGCTCATCGGAGTTAGCTCAAAATCTTACCATTCCATTAAAGCATCCGATACCCTATGTTCTCATAACACACGTCGGCGTACAATCGACTCCATGCGAGAACATCTACAAATGCTCAATTAAGATGCGAACGATCCAGGATTCGGCAATTGCCGAAAAGCATTTACCGGACATTCAATCCAATTTTTATGTAAGCTCTAAACATATCTATCTATATATCTATTATCTATCTATCTATATATACACATATATATATTCAGAAGAAGGCCAGGAGATACGGATAGAAAATGTAGAAAACCAATACGACGGTTAAACTTAGAATTCCCTTACTTTTTATGTAGCAGAGAATAGGAAGTGTCAGTAATGGGGTAACGCGAAGGATAATTCCTGGTCTACAATAGTGCAGAAGTTCCTGCAAATATTTATTGCATGCAGACATGTGAAAACAGCTAAAATCAAATGCGCAGTTGATTAGAACTGGTTTCTTATTTTTACATGAGTTCAATATAAATACCCTGCAGTAAACAGTTGGACAATTATTTGAAAAGAACAAGTACTTTTACCAGAACTAGAAAAACCAGTGCATGTTTTGGATAAGCTTCCATCATAAGTTTACTAGTGATAATTGGAATAATCATGGGAGTTCATTAAAGTCGAACTACAAATCAATCAATAGTGACTGAATATAAATGTTGTTTCCCACGATGGGCTTACAGAAAAAGGAAAACGAATCAATGATTCTGATACCTTTTTCCCATAAACAGCACTGGTATTTAACTGGTGCAAATTTACTCAATTGCATCCAAAAGTACTACTTAGAATAGTTCTGGTGCATACTGTACAAGTGCTTTCCTGTACAGATGTTATACTGATTTTCTACAGAATTTTAGATCGACATGGGTATATGAAAAGGACTAGTACTAGTGGCTTTTGCCACTAGTAAAGTACTAGTACAGCACTAGTTCAAATTCCTACAGGGTAATCAGTAGTTTTCTTCATAGAGATGAAATAATTTGTCACATTTTTTAACGTATTTATCTTGAAGACTTGCGGAATATAAAAAAATTTTTTGTGTATTTTCATATGTACTTAAATGAATATGTTCAGGTTGGCAATGATGGGAACATTTACGTTGGTCGAGGCTGGGATTTCGCAAATACATATGTAAATGGAACGTTATCGATTACATTCATGGGGGACTATGGTCGCTACATTCCAAGTGATACCCAATTGGAGGCAACGCAATTTCTGCTGGCGCACGCAATCACAAACAAATACGTTTCCTTAGACTATAAGCTTGTAGCACAAAATCAGGTAACACCATCCGTTCTCTTTCATCAATAGCTCGACATACTCATGAGCTTACACATTTCTCTCCTTCTCTCTTTCTATCTCTCTATCTCGCTCTTAATGTATTTTTTTTAGACGAAAAGCACAAAAAGCCCAGGAGCCAACGTTTTCAAACGTATTAAAACGTGGCCGCACTTTTTTCCTTGCAATATGGATGGCAATCCACGATGCGGCGTTGAACTTGGCATGCCCGAAATATGGGACGCGAAACAATAGATTTACCTCATTGACCCAGACGAGTACACTCAGCTATAATAATAATAATAATAATTACAATGACAATTACATATATTCTTGTGCTGTTCGGTATTTATGTATGTAGGTATATATACATATTAATTGTTTAAAGTTTTATGTTATTTGAAAATTCGTTCTTTTTGTGAACTGGTTGTTGTGAATGGAGCTACATATGTATATAAGTAGCAGTAACTTAAAGTGCAGAAAAGCTCTGGTCAATCTTTTAGAAGAGCTGCAAAGGAGCACGCATTTTGTTATAGTTTAAAAAGAGCATTATTGTTTCTTTTTTAATCGAATTGAATTGTTTATTGAATAATGATTTTTACGATATTAGAGTAAGATAAAATACATAATAAAATTCGATTACCTTAAATATAAATGTAGCTTTAAAAATCGATGTTTTTTTATTTAGGCATAAATGAAAATGTTTTTTATGTATTTAAAATGTTAATTTCAATGAGATATCATGAAAATATATTCTTTTATACTTAAATTGATCGGAAAACAGTCTTATCTTGAGAATCAAATCTATAAAATAAAGTCAATTTTAGTAATGTTAGAATTTTTCCACATTTTTTTTTAAGGCACGAGATGATTATACTCTGGATTGACACTTGAGTTTATGTGCCTTTCAGATGTGAAAATTAATAACTTCGGACTGTACTGCTCGCTAGCGATCCATTAAAGTCCCTCAGGGTGCTTTTTATCAACCTTACCGACCCAGCTGTGTCTATCGCCTGCAATCTCTTATATACCTACACTTTGTACATGTACACTTTGTGTGCTATGATTCGATGCTTACAAAGTATATAGCATTTGCATACAGAGATGAATTTCTCTCGAGAGAGACTATACGATCAAACCACGTACACCTCGTTCGTGCTTCGGAAGAGGAAGACAGCCAGATGTGAAACACTGTTATCCTAGATCAGCAATCACAGACAACGTTAGTTGTTACAGCTGTTAACTATTACACATAGCCACACTATGAGAATTTGGAAGCTTTTACAAAGATTATTGTAGTTTTCTACTTTTACCGTTTTTATAAGGAAAATATTTAAAATTTCCATTGGATTGCACGTGCTACCATTATTATTATATTTTCGGAATTATGTATAAACTTCTGCCAGACTATGTTCGTGTAATTTACTTCTCATTCAAGGTTCTTCGCATTCTTTTAGCATCTTAGAGCCTTCGAATTCAAGAAACTTTGGCTTCCAATAGCTTAAAAAAACGTGAGAGACTATAGGCAGCATAACGGATGAACACCACACAGCCTCGATTACTTTATGTGTTGGTGGTAGGCACTCACTCTACAAAACGGACACTCTTGAACAAAAGTATACTAGGATTGTATATGAGGTCGTGTGCATTCGCGCCTACGCAGTGTGTTGCAGTTGATCGCTTCTGCATGCAGAACTTTGGCTGCTCTTTATATCGAAGGTTACCAATCGGATCGTGGACGCACATTTTCAAATATAGGGACGCGTGAATGGACAGTTAAAATCTGGAAGCAGTGTTGTATACTTGTTGCGGAATGTGGGTGCGCTTTTCTCAAGGCAGCACCTACTCTGGAAACCTACTTAGTAAGCATGTAATTCTATTAATCAGGATATTTTTGAAGTTCGCGCAATGAACTGACGAAGCTGCAATCATAAGAGTAATGCCAGATTAATCCGATTAAAATATGCTATAAAATTCGTCATAGCTTTGGGGTCTGCGACCACACAATAAAAAAGCTTTCATACTTAATACTGTACGAATTTCTCCCCCTCCTCCGAATCGTAGTCATCTTTTATATTCTCTCGATCGCGAAGAGAAACTAGTTAACAACCCTTCCTATCCAGCTGTTCCAGCTGAATGTTTTAAGAACCTGATTCGACCAGTGCTCTTTTGAAAGATATCATTCGAATTACGATGGAAGGGAAATACAGCAACTTGTTGATGACTCAAATCAAGCTTGATAATCGTTATCGGTGTATTTTTCGTTCGCTCTGTGACTACAATCGAGAACGGGCTCAGCTATGCCCATCCGCCCCGCGCCGAAAAGTTTCAGCTGAAAGCTGGGTTTTCCAGAAATGAGTATGCACGTGGTGTGTCCGTAGCTCTCCCGGAAATCATTTAACATGATTTCTTACCTTTATTTTTCGCTCCGAAATATCGGAGATTGTAGTTCGCTATTTTATTTTTATACACTTCACGTACGATAGTCTTTCCATTACAATTTTCGTTTCTCCGATTTTAAAGGGAAACTCATTAAAATAGAAACTCGGCAATTCAATTTAAAAATACATTTTTCCGTGAGTTGATGTTTGGGCGAGCCGCAGATTTAATTGTCGAATAATTGCAAAACTTATTTTTCTATTTGCATAGAAGCAGTATAAGCCAGAGCACTGGTTGCACAAAAGGCAAGGCTTGCACCGCTTCAAGGATCGAAAAAGAATTTCGACACGAATTTTCCATTTGAGTATTTCTCGAAAGAAACTAGAGAGAGAGAGAGAGAGAGAGAGGAGAGAGAGAGAGAGAAAGAGAGAGAGAGAGAGAGAGAGAGAGAGAGAGAGAGAGAGAGAGAGAGAGAGAGAGAGAGAGAGAGAAGAGAGAGAGAAGAGAGAGAGAGAGTATTTCAGCGCACAGTGTGATCGCTTCATACATTTGAGTGCATAAACAACAAGGAGTTCTCGTAGAATAATGAAACTTGGCAACTAGATTTATTATAATGGAATTTAGCGAAGTTTCATTAAACGAACACCACACAACCCCGATTACTTTATGTGGCGGTGGTAGGCGTTCACTCGACAAAACGGCCACTCTCGAACAATAGTATACTTAGATTGTATATGAGGTCGTGTGCACTCGCGCCTACGACGTGTGTTCCGGTTCATCGCTTCTGTAACCACCATTTTGGCCGATGGGATATTTCAAAAACCAAAACAAAAAAGTAAGAGTGTTATATTCAAGCGAATCTGAAAATACAATACCCGACAAAGATACACTGTTATCTATATATATTTGAATACTTTTTAAAACAGGTCACAAGACCACGCCCATTAAGTCAAAGAATTCTGGAGATCAAACGAGGCCCCATATGATGACTTTTTCAATTTATTTGCTACGTCTTTCTTTAAAATTTTTGGAAACCTAATCGGAGGCTTAAAAAAAAAGCTCAGGTTCTAAATTTTATTGACAATTCTCGAAAGATTCTGATCTTAGAGCAAGTTTTGCGATTTTTCTTACAGACCCTAGCACTGGAGGTACCCTTAAAAAAGTTTCGATCGGGTCCATTCTCGAACTTGATCTTAGTCATGTGCCCGTGAACTCGCATAACAAATCATTTACACAGAGAAAAATCATTTTGATTTTCCTTTTGAATCAACCATATTTCAGGTTGAATTGAAATGATAATTTTCAAAAATGGAATTCAATTTAAGTTGTTGAACTAAAAACGGACATAATTGAAATGACTTGATAAATTTTAAAATAAAAAAAAAATTTCTAAAATAGAAGAAAAGAAGAAATGCCAAAACAAATTTATTTGACATTCAAAGCAAATGGCCACAGAGCCCTCTGCTGAACATAACCCCAAAAATAGCCATCGGATGGACTTCATCTGATTTAGTCAATCCGTTGTCGTGACTGCTTTCGCAATGCTTAAAAAAGTTCTAAGATGTATAAATATCTTATATGTCCAATTTTATAAACCAAATGAGAATTATACCGAACTTAAAAAAATTTACTTAAACATATTTACTTTCAAATCAACTAAAACTGTTGTTTGACTCAACCATTTTTCTTTCGAAAAATTTGTTTGTTCTGCTCGAAAATCAAAAGGACTGTGAATAACAATGCGCCCTTTTAAAAAAATCATGGTTACATTCGCGCAGTGTACTTTCATAAGAAAACTATTTACAGAGAAACAGACGGACGGACAGATGGCCAAATCGAATATCTCTGGTGACGCTCTCTTTTATTCAGATCTCTGCAAAACTCTCTGAAGGGGAAAAGGATGAATTAAAAAACAAAACAAACCACGACAACTAGTTGCCGACTTTTTTTTTTTTTTTTTGATCAGAAAGATCAGTAGTTTCACGAGATTAAGAATATAGATATCCTAGAAGAGTGGCGAAAGTTCATAGAAAATAATGTCCAGTATTTGAAACTAATCCATCTTCTTAAAGTACTTTAAAGTTTCAATTGAATTGTATGAAAATATGCAAAAAGAATATACTTATGTATTCGGCATCAATTGTCTAATGGTCGATCTATTTTCGAATATGTGTACCGAGTACTCTTCCTTAGAATCAACCTGCTTCTACCATACACTGGATATTTTTTTGTATCTTTTACATGCCCAGATAAAATATATGCCTAAAACTTAACGTAATGAGATCTCTAATAAGCGAACATATACATACTTAAGCTAAGATAATTTTGACCTCGTGTGCAACCTGCCCAAATGTTAGGCGGCTTAGGAAGCTGACGCCGAATGAAAGTTTTTTCTGTACTTTTACTTAATGAATAGGACTACAATGTAACCAATTTTTAGTATGACAAAAGGAAGCTTATAAAACGTTGGAGACTTATGTCTTATTATTAATTAATAGCAAAATTAGAAAATTTAATCCAAAATTTTCAGAAACAAAAGTTAAGAAGCGTACGAAATTCCCAGTTCCTCAAAATGCAATAATTTTGAGCTCCTCTTATCTGGCCAGTTGAGTCAGTTGGGGTCAGTTCGAAAGAGAGTGGGAGAGAGAGATAAAGAGATAGAGGGAGCGATGGAGGGAGAGAGAGAGAGAGAAGAGTGAGAGAGAGAGAGGCGGAGGGGAAAAAAGTGTGAGAGAGAATGAGTGCTTTGAAAATAATTAAAATTAAATAAAATTAAGTGCTTTCTCAGCTTTGCAGGTATGTATGTATGCATTTGCGCCTTCATTATAACGGCTGCATGCAAATAAATTTTTTTCAGAGAACGCGATTCTCATTATTTATGGCAAATCGAAATCAGTATTTATTACATTGGAATATTACGGAATACGTTTTAAATAGAAAACAGCAAGTCATAGCTCAATCCTCTTCAATTTTAAGGACCAGATTTATGGCATCCAGCCATGTATACAGTAATACAGTTTTCCTATCAAAGGAGTTGAGTTATCTCGACGAAATTTGGCATGCGTATTAACGGAAACATGAGTAAGAACAGAATTGGGAATGGACCGGATCGGAAATTTGTTTAAGGGTACCTCTTGTACAAGGGTCTGTCACAAAAATCACAAAAACTGCCACAAAATCAGAGCTTTTCGAGATAATGCAATCAAGTTCGCAATCAGAGCTTATATTTAAGCCTTTGATTAAAAACAAAAATTGAGCTAACTGTTTATCTGTGTTGGATATTGTATTGACACGTTTGCCTGACTATAACACCCTTAATTGTTTTATTTGCCTTTCAGATTCTTTTAGAATGCAGCTGAGTTTAAGCTAAAAAGGCTCGTTTTTTTATGGCTGTTCAAATGATTAAATGAAAGCTGAAGTGTGCGAACAAACCCTTAAAATTTATCATTTTCTGAGTTTTATATTTTTATTTTTATTTTGTTTGGTTCTTGAATCTCGTCGAATCATAGGAAGGTATAGCAGAATGAAAGTATTGTAGATTGTCTATCTACAATATTTTCTTCATCTGACTTGTACTCTCATTAGAAGCCCTTCTTGTAGCGCAAGGATTATCCAAATATACCATATATATAAACAAGGAAAAAAAAAAACAAAAAACAATATGCAATCAGGGAGAACCAAAACCACTCTGAACACATCCAGGAGTTTTGATCAGCCCTCTAGTTTGCCAAGGATTCGAAAATGTCGAGCTAATGGGGCGAAAATGTTGCTCGCTATTCGATGGTAAATGGGGCGAAACGACTGCTACAATTTGGCACAAACTTTTAAATTTTCATTTTAATTTGAGCTTTATGTTTAAATGCATACCCCCCCCCCCCCTGCCCCCTCTCGCTGCTATTACGTTTTCTAGCAAATAATCGTCAGAGTCTATTGAAACGAACGCGACTGGCTCGTGGTTGCCAGTGCCGCGAGTCTCGCTAAGCGCTAACAATTTCACAGATACGAACCGCTCAACGTCCTCAGTTGATCGCAAACACTTGAACGGGCCGTAGATTGCTGCGGATGCGTCAAAGCCGGTATTCGAATAAAGTCCGAGAAGCAACAACAACAACAAATCAATAGTGTAAATATAAATAAACACGAATGAAAGAAAACACAAAACGAGATTAAAAACAAAACTCGTTTCAGTGATTAAAATTTTTTGTTTTCGGTTTTTTTTTCTGGTTTCCATTTATTTTAATTTTTTTTTTTTTTTTTTTTGATTTTTCGCTTACAAAGAACGCATTTAAGCTGAATACCGTAGCGTTCTCAAAGTCGGTTCGAACTGAAGCTCTCTCATGTGCATACGTGAGGACTGCGAAAAATAAGTAATTTCGTATTTTGTCTTGCACGATGCGGCATGGAAAGTCCGAAAAAAATTCGACGAATACAAATTAAAGACTTCCAAATTTCACACACGTCGAATTGGTCGCTGGCTGGACTTGGAATGTTCGCCGATCAGCGTCGATCCATCGTGTAAGGTACATAACTATCGTCTTAAAATCTATCTCTCTCTCTCTCTCGCGCTCTTTCTGCCTCTCTTCCTGTCTCCCTCTCTAATTCCGCTCTCGAATAGTCCGATCAAGAGCTTTGAGCGCGAAATTCAAGTCTTATGATCGAATTAGCGGAACATAATTGAGATAAATAAATAAAAAAAAAAAAAAAATAATAGATGAACAAAAAACCCCCCAAAAATTATCGATGCTCGAAAGCCATTCCCAGAAGCGCCTTCTCGGCATCCACGACGGCATCTCGTTTAGATGCGCACAGGAAAATAGAAAAGGCAAATAAAAAGTTAAAAGCTACAAAAGCTTTCATTAAAACGATAACATTTTAAAGAAAATTTATAACAAGCAACCGATTGAAATTTTCTACGAACGGAAGCGAGAGAAAAAAAAAGAAAATTTAAAAATAATAAAATGCAGTAAATTTATTTCATTCCACCCCACCGCATCCGCCTTTTTCACCTTCATTTTGTTTCTTCTTTTTTTGTTTTTATTTATTTATTTTTTTTATATTTTTTTTTTTTTGTTTACATTGGCTTTCAACACCTGAAAGCATTTGTTAGCACACATGCGACTGTGTCGGTGTACGCTGGCAAGGTTTCGCGTGCTTGTGCCGTGGTGACACACACACACACACACACAAATTAGTACCTGAACTCGGATAAAGACTTTTCTTGGAATTTTGTTTTCCATTTATCAGTGATAAAGAGCGAAAAGAGCTTAAGTTCAGTATTTTAATTCGAATAATAATGCGTTTGAGAAAGCCAATCGGCCGAAAGCTCCACATTTATCAATAGAGCCTCTCAGTAGTCTCAAGCCTCGATAGATCCGGTTTGAATAATATCGGAATTCTTCCAAGCACGATTCGAACACGAAGTGTAGAAGACTACATTCGTAAAAATGCAATTTTTTTTATTCTTTTTCAATTAAGTATGTGTACGAATGTAGCTCATTGCGTATTTGCATAAAGAATTATTTTAATAGAAGGCACTTGCGATGGCGTCCGCAATGGAGGCCACAGAAATTAACGTGGGATAGAGCCTGAAATCGTTCTCCGGATATGTACTAAAGGAGCTTGGTTGCATACTTTTACTCCATCCTGATGCCAGAAACGTACAATTAGAAATTTCATAGAATTTCAAGTTAATTCTGACATTTTCCCTGATTAAATTAATGGCACTTCATATCACTCGCTGCCATTCAAAATCAGTAACGAGCGAAACGATCTAGCAGACCCTGACTGGCTGTTAAGGCAATATAAAAATCAAAAAACTACCAAAGACGATTAGTATTTGAGAACGGACAATTTTGTTCAAAATTTTTGTCGATCCTTGCCGGACACACTTCATAGGCTCCCCATTGTGGCGTTTTCATTGCCAACAAACTGCACTGGAAATGTCGAAGACAACCTCTCATGAGAATATATACTTAGAAGTACATATATCGTTATTGATTAAGTTCACTGTATATGATCAGGGGAGGCAAGTTCCAAAAATATTGGGGGGGGGAAAAAAATTTTATGCAGGGAACAATACGCAGTGTTTAGTAGATGTCAAATATTGAAAAAGTGCAGTATATCTACTGCAATTGGAATAAAGTTCTAACCCTTCTCGGAATGGGAAAGATATCGATACTTATAGACAATCTTTGACACATATTTCGGTTGGAGGAGGTTGGAACCAGTGTTCGGAGAATTCTGCACGAATGTGAAAAGTAGGGTGGCACAGGCGGGTAAATTCGAATTACCGGAACTTC
>CM035806.1:159645666-160060666 GCA_020466095.1 Chlorops oryzae
TATATATAAGACGTAAAATGTACATATATCTTTTTGTTAACTATGAATACTCGTATGATGTCATATCAGTCATAAAAAAGCAGCTTCACTAAGTTACCAAGGTACGCGGGTACCTAACATTAACTGAACGAGAATGGTTCCTTGTTATGAAGGGGATAGAAAAACGAATTAATTTGGAACCGAAAAAGATACCCGGGTACATTGACGTCCATTAAACAACTATGAGGGATATGGAGTCTTGAATTTTAGATTTCTTTTTTAAGCTAAAAGGTCCGCTCTTTTGTACAATTCTCCGACCCAATCAATGCTTATGAAAGTTTTTTCTTTTTTTTTTTAATAACTATTTTTATTACAGCAGCACAACATTAAGAGCAACACTGAATCGTTATAATTCAATTGGAATGAATCATTTTTGATTGATTGATTATGATTTTAATGAAGAGAAAGGAAAAAGCTCTAGGGCTTGATATAGAGTAATTCAATCAATTAATCAAAGTTCTCAGTCTCAAATCGAGTCAGTTAATTGCAAAAGAAAATGCATTTCAAAAATGAAAACGATATCAAGTCGAACACAAATCAACCGCAACAGACAACAACAACAGCAGCAGCAACAACAACAACAGAAACAGCAACAGCTGCAACAACAACAACAACAATATCAACATCAACCAGCGGTAGTACCTCATCGGCAGACTCTGGTGTAGTAATCATCGATAACAGAACAATCTTTGGCAATTCAACGAATAACTTCGCACACAAAAACGCCAACAACAAGCTCAACAATAACAGCAATGGCAACAATAAATACTGGAGTGCGAGTCAGAGCAACGGAAATATAAAGAACACCAATCTCAGCCCCTCGGTTGGAAATGATGCCATCAACCGCAACGCAGTCACCGTCCCCGATAAGATTGAAAAAACAACAAAAGTTGATAATTTTTCCTGGAATGAAAAGCTCAACGATACGAGCAACTTCGGCAATAGCAAGTGCAACGACCATAATTGCAAAATTAACAGCAATGCGAACGACAATTGCAACGTAGCCGTAAGTAATATCAATATAGAGAACGTCATAAATATTTCCAAAGGCCATCATAACGCTTCCGATGACCCCAACGCAGAGCATGTGAAGGCTCGCAACGGTTCACCGACAGTTTCCGTGCACACATCACGCAGCCCATCGATATCGATCTCATCCATCGATGAAAATGCCAACGACTCGAGCATCATCGATTCCGATTCCGATCGCGAAGCCGAAGGTGTGCACTCGAATTACGTCGTAAAGAAACTCGGCCAACAAACAACGTATGCGGCTGGCAGTCTGGACGTACCAAACATCAATAAAGGCTTAACTGTAATCAGTCAGAAAATTTCACCGAACGGCGCCGTTGTTGAAGATGTGCTCAGCAGTGAATTTAGTCCGGCCAAAATACCCAGCAGTCTTAATGCTGGACCGCCGACAGCAACGACTCCGCAAATCGGCAGCATCGCATTGACCAATTCAACAGATGTGACCTTCGGTGATAAACATTTCTACGAAGGACCTGTTACAATCCAGCAGATCTTAATCGATCGGAGAGAAAAATGGAAGGCTGGCGATGATGCTGCTCAAGATAATCCCACATTTGAAGGGGACCCTCACTGTGGTAAGTTTTGAATGCAATCAAACGACCTTTACATTCATTACGAAAAACGATTTAATCAGGCGGCCTGCGTGCGTATGAGCAACGTGCATAGAATACGGCATACGCCAGGGGTGTGCAAAATTGAAAGTATGCATGTACTTATGTATGTATGTATGTATGGATGGTTGAGTGAATTAATGGCGGGAGACTGCTGCTGAAATCCTCTTTCCATTGAATATGTAAATCGAATTTCCCAGAAAAGTAATCAGAAAAAAAAAAAAATTGGATAAACTGTTGTCCCCAGTGCCAAATGAATTCAAAGTGAGGCCAAAATTCGAAGCTTGTGGTGGAGATAGGAAATTGCTTTCAACACCATATACATCAATATATAGATTCTTAGGCATTGTCATCACCAGACAAGAAACTTTTTGCAAATAATATAGACAAAAGCACTTGAAGATAGAAAGAGAGAACGAGAGAGGAATTTAGTTAAGCGTTGTCTTCGTAGTCTCTGATTTCGTATCGAATTCCAAGTTTTTTTTTATTTATTTTTTTTTTATAGGCTCTTTTCAAAAACAAAGAGGCATTTTATTGCTCAATGGGAATGTAATTCATAATTGAACGCTTTCTTTATCTATGGAAACACTTTAA
Organism: Chlorops oryzae; assembly: GCA_020466095.1. Classification (NCBI taxonomy): domain Eukaryota; kingdom Metazoa; phylum Arthropoda; class Insecta; order Diptera; family Chloropidae; genus Chlorops; species Chlorops oryzae. The sequence continues at coordinate 159,647,943 of CM035806.1, forward strand.
GAGAAATTTTCTGTCGTTTAAAATGGAAAATATTCTGTACCCACTAAGTAGATCATTAATAATCCAAAGAAGCAGGCCCATTCAGAGAATTCTCTCCCCGAAAGGAAATTCATGTGATACGTGTAGTTCCAAAAAGAAAACAAGAATGACTGATTTCGATATTCCAAGCCTTTGGCTTCCAATTTTCTTTTCTTCCCCCCCTTTTTTTATTCGGTAAAAAATAACGATTACTGTAGTCAGTAATCAATAACGTCTCGTTACTGATGGAATAATCTCGCTACTCGTACTTTTTTGCACACATACCAGATGATGGTTTCCGGAGTAATTAAGTACTTAAATACTGAATCCGGAAAACAGTCGAGTGGGAGAGAAAGATGTAGAAAGATAGAAGAAGAGCGAGACAGAGAGTGTTGCACGCACAACTCTCGGACTATTGTAGGTACCTTGGCCCAGTATGGTATGGTATGGTTTATGACAAAAGTGATAAATTTCATATTTTCCCTCTGCTTCATTTGATTTGCTTATATTGTCTGGTATACTACTCGTATACCTACGCACAAATTCAGTCGGAAACGTTTCCTAAACTTCCTTTGTTCGCTAGAAGAGCTCAGTCATTCCTCTCGGTGCACTTGGGGGTACGTGGAAATTTGTGTTTAGAGGTGGTTCCAAAAATTGTCTGTCGGATTCATGTCCGCAGATTGTAGTGGTCACATTAACACAAAAAACTTTGGACTTTTAAACCAGTGTCGTACGATATAAGTGGAGTGTTTTGGGTAATTGATTTGTTGCAAAAATCAAAATCTCAGCAGCATGGTCCATTTTTATACCCGACACACTCTGTGTCGAGGGTATATTGCGTTTGTGTGGTTGTGTGTAACACCCAGAACAAGTTGAGATAGACGATAGATAGGACAAAATATATATATTAGGTGTAGTAAAAAGAAATCCATTATTTTTGCATTAAATTGAGGGCTTTATTTAAGATAGTTAGAATGACCCGATTTAGGTCAAATATGCGCCGTTTTGTTCGATAACTTGTTGCCATTTTAAAGGTAATTTCATTATGCCTCTCTCATAGAAGCCCTCGTTCCTATAAGCAAAAAATTGAGATAGTCGAATTTCAGAAGCCTCTCTTGAAGCGAATGTTTCACCAGCAAAATTGTTCGCCATGGACAGGAACAGATGGTAATCACTTGGTGCCAGGTCCGGACTATAAGGTGGATGCAGAAGAACCTCCCAACCAAACTCCCGGAGCTTCTGGCGAGTCACTATCGATGTGTGTGGCCTGGCGTTGTCCTGATGGAACACAATTCCTCTCCTATTGGCCAAAGCTGGCCGCTTATGGGCGATTGCTTCCTTCAGACGGTCCAATTGTTGACAGTAGAGTTCCGAGTTAAGAGTTTTGCCGTATGGGAGCAGCTCATAGTAGATTATTCCCTGCCAATCCCACCAAACACACAGCAAAACCTTCCTGGCCGTCAATCCTGGCTTGGCCACCGTTTCCGCCGGTTCACCGTGTTTCGACCACGACCGTTTTCGCTTGACGTTCTCGTAAGTGACCCACTTTTCATCACCAGTCACCAACCGCTTCAGAAATGGGTCGATTTTGTTGCGGTTCAGCAGCGATTCGCAGATGGAAGTTCGGTCTATGAGGTTTTTTTGCGTTAACTCGTGTGGCACCCATACATCGAGCTTCTTTGTGTATCCAGCCTTATTCAAATGGTTTCAAACGGTTTTTTGTGCAATCTTTAGCTCTTTTTCAATCGAAACAGTGCTAACATGACGGTCGGGCTCGATAATTTCCATGATTTTATCGACATTTTCGACAATTGGCCTTCCAGTGCGTGGTGCATCCTTGACATCGAAGTTACCGGAACGGAATCGACGAAACCAAAATTGCGCATGATTGGCTGTTACAGTATCAGGTCCATAAACGCTATTCACATTTTCAGCCGCCTGGCTTGCGTTTACTCCCTTATCGAAGAAAAACTGTAAAATGTAGCGAATTTTCTCTTTGCTGATGTCCATCTTTGACAAGCTCTCAAACAAAACTGAATCAATCAATCAAAAAAAAGTCAAAAAAGCTTTTTTAGTAGGAACTGTCATCTTTCTAATGCCCCCTAGCGGAACACGATCGGACTTATACAACGCGAGATGCAGATAAATAACGCCATCTATTGGAAAAATAATGGATTTCTTTTTACTACACCTAATATATAAATGATCAGCGTCACCAGGAGATTCGATTTAGACATGTCCGTCTGTCTGTCTGTATACAGTTATCTTATCGAAGGAGTTGAGCTATCTTGACAAAATTTGGTACGCGTGCTCACGGGGACATGCGTAAGGACAAGTTCGAGAATGGACCCGATCGGACCATTTTTAGGGGTACACCTCCAGTACTAGGGTCTGTTACGAAAACAACAAAAACTGCTCTAAAATCGGAGTTTTTCAAGATATTTTGATGAAATTGGGTATTTGAACATGTTTAAAGGCAATTACTATGAATTTTAAAAAATGGAAAAGTGGGCGTGGCAGAAGGGCGTTTTTCGAAAATTCTCTCCTACACCCGAAATTCAAATGGGACTTGAACGAAAGTTGGCACTTATGCTTTCTTTGTAGCCATAAACATCCTCCCAGAGATGATCGGTCCATTATTAAGGGTACGTCCAGTACTAGGGTCTGTCACAAAAATCTTAAAACTGCCCCAAAATCTGACTTTTTCCAAATATTTCAATGAAACTTATGATTTGAGCGTATATCTAAGCCTCCGATTAGAATTCAAAAAAATTGGAAAATTGGGCGTGGCAAAGGGGCAGTTTTCATAAAGAAATTTAACAAAAGTCGGTATATTGGGCCCCTTATGGCCTTAAACACCTCTTCATATTAAAAATTATTGGAACACGTGTGTCTGTGTCAGGTATTCTATTGTCAGGCTCTCCTGACTATAACACCCTTACTTGTTTTTTTTTTTTTTTTGACAACATCGAAGTCGGGTGCTTTGAAGTCTCCATAACTCGAGCTAACTAATCATTGAATCATGGCGACTCGGTTTATGGAAGTTTGGCTGTAATTGAAGCATACAACACCAATAATATTCCATTTAAATTGTAGCTCTCTTATCTGGCGGATTAATTCTACGTTTTATGCAAACGAAGAATACGAAGAGCGCCTATAAATGGGGGAGTACCAACGTGCTCATTGCGATTCTATGAACTGATTTAAATTTGTTTCTTATTTTATTATTTTATTTTTTTATTATTGTCTTACTAAAAAGCTCTTAGCGAGCTTAGGGTATTTTTTTTTTTGGTGCGACGAGAGGCGCATAAAAAAAAATCACCTGATACCGCATTCCATTGTTGGATTAAAAGCGAGTATCAGTCCTCGGACAAGTATCATAAGCAGCAGACGCGAAAATGGCCGATACGAACGATCTGTTTTACTCAAAGTGTCAAAGCACGCCAAAAGCAGTCGCATCAATTGACAAATTGCTTCTTTGCGATAATTGTTATCATTGCCGAAAAGGGCTTAAAATCGTATTAAACTTTAAAGGGCGAAATCAAATTCGTCGCTGTGCAATTTGTAGTGATGTTATCGTCGTTGTTGCCGAGCATTGCCTCGAGCGATTAGCAATTAAGGTCGACTTAAATGCGACATTGATTGAGCAGCTCGAACGGCGCATTGATTGGCTCGAAAGTAGGTATACGTAGTCGATTTAAGTACCGAGGAGTACTAAGGCAACAATCGATAGTTTGTAAATGTTATTTCTCTACCGCATTCTTCAGCTTCTCTCCTTTCGCACTCTTATCTCACATCTTTTCAATCAATTTAAAGTTTTTGTATCTATCTTTGATTTGTTTGTTTTTTTTTTTTTTTTCAGATACTTCTGGTGCAAAGAAAGGCGATTTAACGCCACCAGCGAACGGCCCATTGAACTTCGTTCGTCGAAGGAAATATATCGTTTTGGTGTCAACGATTATTTTGCTCGCCGTACTCACTGGCGTTATCGTTTCGACGATGAAGCTCTCGAAAAGTAAGCGACTCATCGGAGATGGCGATGATTCCAGATTGAATATTCCAATCAATTCAACGATAGGTATTGCACAATCCAATAAGAACTCTGTGCTCGACAATGCACATGCTTAAGTATTTATTAATATTTCGAAGTGCTTTCAAAAATTCTGATACGTGAGGACACCAATGGAACACAAAATATCGCGAGTCGAATTCGCCAATATATTAATCGCAATCTGAGCTCGTTTCGCGACGCGTTTTCAAGTTATTTTCTCGCAAAATATTTTCCTATTAGCGGTCTCTATTAGCGATTTCCGCTATTCCAGAGCTATGGAGACAGAAAAACCTTGGTTGCCTTTTACATATCGCGCACACCCTCTTCTATTGAAGCAAGAAGAAAGGCATTGTCGGGTTTTTTTTTTTCGGCTTTTTATAATAACAAAAACGGAATAGAATTTTTCTTGCAGGTAGAGAGCTAAACTATGAACAAATTCCATATGTTAACTCAAAATTTATGATTTTTGAGTTGTGTCACCTTAGAAGAGGGTGTGCGATATGTATAAGGGGAAAAAAGCGAAAGTAACGGCATGAAAGAAAAGTTGAAACTGAGTTAAATGGTTATTTTTGAAGACTATTGCGAGGCGTGGAAAGCTTTAAGGGACGTCGATATGGGAGATATCTATGACTATCATTTATCAAAGCGAAATTTGTTTCAAACAAAATTCATTCACATAATAAGGATTACTCTTGCTTCATGGACAAAACATTTCTTGGTTCGTTGCTTTACATTTTATGACAGTTCATATATCAAAACAGTACCTTACTGTATTGTAACGGACGGACCGGCTTGTCGACATCAAAATTACGTCACAGTAGTGATTGTTGAGATTTAAATTTGCCTTTTTGAGCTCTAGCTCTGCAATTCTATTGCTGGCCATTGTGTTCATGCGAACAGAATTTCCGAAAGAACTTCGATTTTTAGTTAACAATTTAATAGTTTTGTGTATATTTTATAACAAATTGCAATGAATTTGATTGCAGTTCCGTAAGTACTCGTGGAATATAGCAACTCCCTATATTTTGTTTAGTCATATCATCGAAATTTCGTTTTGAATTCGATTTCAAAATGCATGGCAGAGAATTAATTTGCGCACTTTCTTTTGGCAATATCTCGTTACCCGTTCAATATTTTAATTTTCTATCTATAACAAAGTTTTAGTCCTAGATTCAATAAAAATAGTTGCAGGTAGTACCAACCCGATAAAACTCCGTCTAATAGCTACAAATTGCAAAAATCTCAAATATTATACGATTTTTCTAAACCTCTTTTTAACTTTTTTTTCACATTGATCCCAATTCCATATAAATATTTTGACAATTTTTTTTTTTTAATGTAAATATAGAAAAAATATAACTGAATAACTTCTTTGCGTACACTAACTGCATCTGAGCGCTCCTTGATACCGTTTTTCCACTGCAAAGCTGAACAATTTTTACACAAAATCAGAAGAAAAAACTCAAAATTCTCAAAATGCTTCCATATTTTTAACGAGTCTAGGGCTTAACCTTACTCATAGATAATAAATTCAAATATTGAACGGGTTACGAGATATAGCCATAAGAAAGTGCGCAAATTAATTCTCGGCCACACTTTTTGAGATTGATTTAACAAAAAAACAAGATCCGCCAAAACAAATACATATGTACACTGGGTATAAAAAACTGAAGCCAATCTGACTAAGGGCTAATATTACCAAGCATATTTAAAAAATTTTTAAAATTAATATTAAAATTTTTTTAAAATAATTTTCATTTTCAATATCGTATTTTTTTAAGCATTGAAATATACGGCAGCACCGTCTACTTCCAGGGCTGTGAGTACATTTGACAGCTGATTAGATCGTTATTTTTAAAAAGGGATTCTATAAAGAGCCATTCTAACGATTGTTTCGTACTCCTAATTGCTGCGCTGTGACGCCAAAGCTTTTAGTCCTGTCTATCGTATTGCGGTATTTCGAAAACTGCATTTTTTTGAAAATTATTTCTTTGAATTTTTCGAAACAGCTGGTTTTTGAAAATCGAGCTCAAATTTGATGTCATATTTAAACGCAGTGCCGAGGTGATTTAAAATATTTTTAAAAATTGGAATGGTAAAAACCAAAAGCGGAGTTTTATTTTAAAAAAATTTTAAATATGCTTGGTAATATTGGCCCTAAACCAAATATGAGGCGTTGCAATATTCACCGAGTAAGCACTTTCGGAAAATGCTGTCAAATTCTTGTATTAATTCGATGACCTCAAAAATGTGTCACAATATAATTAAACGATCGCGGCGAGTTTGTTTCTTTGATTCTTGTTTTTTTGTTTTTTTTTAACTCGCGATTGAAAACTTTGAAGTGCCTCAAAAAGAGAAAGAGAAAAAAAAAAGATCAAAACTAATTGAAGTGCGAAAATGTCAGAAGTTTTTCAGACTTATGGACGAAAAATACCGAAAAAGTTAAGTTGAATGGAATTTTCAAAGAAAAAAAAAATTGATTTTATAAAATCTATTAAGAATATATAACTTAAATGAATTAATTTTTAATATTTTTAAGGTAACAATGTGGAAGATCTCGACGATGACGCACTTTACGCTCAACTGCAGGTCATGGGTCGAAGTGACTGGCTTGCCCGACCACCAAAAGGGGAGTATGATAAGCTGAAGTTGCCTGTGCACAGAGTTATCATATCACACACCGCAACGGAAGCCTGCATGGACAAGGTAAAGTACCGATTTCGTCTAATCTGTTCTTTTTACGATTTTCTAAGTTCAACCCCACAATTTTTTTTTTTCTCAAAATTTGATGAGGAATTTAAGAAGTAAGAAATTTTTACTTCTTGCATCGTTTAGGCATTCATTCGCTCAACAGTGGACAACATATACAGACTCATATGTTCATTCTGATACAAGTAGTGATAGGAAGGAACATAGCTTAAGTCTTTGAGATTGCAAACTGACAACAGTAGTGGACTTAGACGGTTCATGTTAGTTTTTAACCGGGATCGGTTGGATTTCCAATAGCTATCCAGTAACGAATTTATTTTCAATCATTTGTTAGGAAAGATGATATCCAATACCCAGTTATCCGGCGTATCTAAAATCTGGCAAATCCCCAGTTCCTGATTAACTGGAGTTAAATTAATTGTTATTATTTGAATTTTTCCCATATTTAAAATCGTCCAGGATAGTGGCTTCGGAACTAATTTATATTCCTCAATTGCATTTTTGGTACACTAAACACGGTGTGACATTATCCATAGATCAAGAATGTTTTCATTAGATTGTAGAATTATTGTACACAGACAGGAGTCTGTGCTTTTAAACGATGAATATTTTTTTATCCGTGGAGCTTTTTAATTCAAAAAATCATAAATCGAGCTCTCTTGATACTTTAAATGCGATTCGAATTAATTAAATGATTTGAAATTCAACAGGATGTCTGCATAGATCGCGTTCGACTTATTCAAGACTATCATATGGACTCGATGGGATGGGACGACATTGCTTACAATTACCTAATTGGAAGCGATGGGCGAGTATATGTTGGACGTGGATGGGATAATCAAGGAGCGCATACCAAAGGCTATAATACGGACAGCATTGGAATATCTTTTATTGGAACATTCACGACGGTAGAGCCACCAAAACGACAGATAATGGCCGCAAAGCTCTTGATCGAAGAAGGCGTTCGTCAGATGAAAATTACACCGAACTATTGCATTTTTGGCGCACGGCAGCTGGTAGCCTTTGAAAGTCCCGGGCTAGCTCTATTCAATATCATCAAAACTTGGCCACATTGGTCAGAGAATATTAAATGCGTTGGAAGATAAATCGATGCCGGTAGGGAGTTATATTGGGCGAAAGTAAAAAGGATTAATTTGAAATGGGCCCTGGCACGTTCCGTGACAATGGCGAATCCGAATCAACTAAAAATTCTGTCCGAAGCTGACTGACGAACTTTTATTTTAGAGAGCAATTTGTACTTCAAACTGAAGTTGGACTTCTCACAATACTCAAAAGAGGCCCGAAGAAAATATTTCCGCCAGGGGCCCGAAATTCGTTTTTACGGGTTTGGATGGATGGCTCAACTGAATGCATTATTTTACTTAAGTATATAAGAAAAAGTGTCATGTTATAGAAAACTATCGAATGTATTCTCTTTGTGACGCCGAGAATTTGAAATGGAAGAATCATTTGCTGTATTTAAATATATATGTAAATAGAAATTAAAAGGATTAATTAATGGTAATTCTATGGTTTCGTGATCGGTGAACAAATTCGCGAGAAAAACCGCTAGCGTAGGCTTCAAAGGATTGAAAATAATTGGAAATAATTCCTCCTGTATGTGTTTGCTAATTGGGTCTTAAATGCACAATTTACTTTGCAGGGAAGGATAACATTGGCGGCGGTTTGATATTAAGGATAGTACCTCGCGACGGATGGCTGGCGCAACCTCCTTCAAAGCCCCTTGTCCCGCTGGAATTGCCCGTGAAAGGCGTAGTTGTAATAGCAACGAACACTGATATATGCTCAACGCAGGTGAGTTTCCAAATGTTTTGTCTACATACATACATACATACATACATACATACATACATACATACATACATACATCCAAACATACATAGATACATACATACATACATACATACATACATACATACATACATACATACATACATTCATACATACATACATACATACATAAATACATACATACATACATACATATGTACATATCATACATACATACATACAATACATACATACATACATACATACATACATACATACATACATACATACATACATACATACATACATACATACATACATACATACATACATACATACATATGTACATACATACATACATACATATGTACATACATACATACATACATACATACATACATACATACATACATACATACATACATACATACATACATACATACATACATACATACATACATCATACATACATACATACAATACATACATACATACATACATACATACATACATACATACATACATACATACATACATATGTACATACATACATACATACATACATACAAACATACTTACATACATACTACATACATACATACATACATACATACATACATATGTACATACATACATACATACATACATACATACGAACATACGAACATACGAACATACATATGAACATACATACAAGCACACATACCTACATTTATTTGTGTATGCCAGAGGTCAGCACGCGCTCGTATCAGGTTGTGCTGAACAACGGAACAAGGAACATCTAGGTGATATCGGGGTACCTATGTAAATACATATCAAAATTAGTCTTGACCGACATAAGCTTTCTTACTTATTTTAAATTGGTTTTAATTTTTATCGCTATGCATTTCTCGAAAAATCCATATAATTTCATCGATGATTCTTTTCAATTACGCATAACTGCAAATGTCGAAATGCCAAAGTAAACGTTGAAATTTTCTTTCAGGCTAGTTGCACTTTTCGTGTCCGTTTCATTCAGACATATAACATCGAGTCGCTACAAAACGACGATATTGTCTATAATTTCCTAATTGGTGGTGATGGAAATGTGTACGAAGGACGTGGATGGAATTTACAGGGTGCTCACCTCAAAGGGTACAATAATGCAACAATCAGTTTGGCCTATATCGGAACCTTCAGGAAGACTAGTCCCAATGATAAGCAACTGCATGTGACAAGGCTCCTGCTGGAGGAGGGCGTTCGACTTGGTAAACTTTCACCGGACTTCAAAATTTATCCAGCAAAAAAATTTGATCCGACTTCTTTGGACACGATTTCGGCAACGGCACTCTACGAGAGTTTCAAAAGTTGGCCACATTGGTCAGAAACATAGACAACGATGGATGGGCTATAAGAAGGAGTAGAGAAAGAGGCGATATACTAAGCAAACGTTCGATTGAAATCTACACAAATAAAATTTTCTATCACTATCCTTATAGCATTAAATTTAAGCCTGCAATAATTCCAGCTACTCCCTGACTAGTCACAAAAATACCAGGACTACTCCCTCTTCATTTGACAACCAATGTTTTAAACTATATAACCACTCCCACATTTAGCTACTTCACGAGTAGACCTGCTGTAGTCAATAAGAGGTCAATTTTCCCATATATACCAGTTGATCTTACTATAGATAGTTTCTTAACTACTCTTCTTCTTGATTCACTTGTTTCTACTCAAGGTTTAGTCAATTCTCATACATAAAATACTGTACATTTTGACTAGTCATATTTTGAGTAACCTCAGAGTACTCCTTTTGGGTAATATGAACTCTTCATTACAGCAGGGACACATATACACATATTGTACGAACATACGTATCCATGTTAGCTCTTAATTTTCCACTTTTCATTTATGTTTTCTCGTTCGAAAAATTCCGCTTTAATGGACAGTTGTCCTTCGATATAAGGATCCGTTCAAACTCTTAAGCGTCCAGTACTTCTGAGCTTCGAATACTGTTATACTGTTATCCTGCGGGATAAAATGCATGCAACAATTTTTTTTTTTTTTTTTTTCTCCAAGCTTATCCCTCCGTTAATTTTGAACACTTCGAATCGAATATGATAGACTCATACTTTACATTGCCTCCATGCACCAGCACTTTGTCTTCAACAAGGACTTGCCACTGTTGTCGGGCAGATATCGAGCGAATATTTTTTTCTTATTAATTTTAGTATCAACCAATTATTTATATCTATTCATAAGCATTATTTGAACCGGTTTTGTAATGCCTGTTCTTTCGAAGAAAAGATGCTTTTCCATCGAGGGATGTTGGCAGTGAATATTCGACCAGATATGTTCGTATGTAAACCAAATGCTTTCGGAGTCGTGAGAATATTTATTTGTTAATAGACATGGTCTACAGCTAAATATACATATATAATATCTGTGGTCATACGGAAGAGCAGCTTTAGTCGAATTAATCCAGAATCGAGTTAATCACTTCAGAGTCATAAGAGTATGAGGGCGCTGGAGTGTGCCTAAACTGTTTTTATAAGTCATGATATTTTACGAAGATATTGGCGTTTATACTTATGTTTATATTACTTACTTATGTTTTTTCAAAAACTTTTGCACTAGACAAAAAACATCTTGAATTTTGTTTACATATTCCGATCTTTAATCGATCGTTTAACAAAATCACTTTAGTAGACTGAAGCCGTTTAAATGTTCGTGGTTTTGGAACAACCTAGGTTTAGTCGGCCTCCGTGGTGCTCGGTTGGTTGAGATCAGGGACATGAACCGGTTTTTCACCGAACCGATTTTGAAACCGGAAAACCCCTTTTATCTGCTGATGAACCGAACCGTTAACCGAACCGAAGTTTTTCACAAATTTTTGAACCGAATACCCTTTTTGTAAAGGTTCAGGGTTTCATTTTTGCCTGCAACCATGCACAATGGTCGCTCGCATAGGTTAGAAATAAAAACAATCGAAGTCGATATTCTTATGAAGTTAGTATCGATACTATCTTTAATATGAGTAAGGTAACCACCACTAACTTTTTATTGTGCATATTTTAACCCTAAATGGTAAAAAAATATTAGTTAGAAGTGTGAACACGTGTTAACAAATTATTTCAGTTTGAGAAATTCCCGAACCGAAGAACCGAACCGAAACCCCCCCGGTTCAAAGAAGTAGAAAACCCGGTTTGACGAACCAATCCAAAAGTTCAAACCCGGTTCGAACCGCCGAACCGAACCGGGCAAATTCTCCTCCCGGTTCACGTCCCTGGTTGAGATGGCAAACTACGATGGGAGAGGCCCTGGGTTCAACTCTCAGCTCGGGCGTGGATGTTAGTTGTGACGTTATTTTTTCTGTTTCTTTTCTTCTTTAATTTTGAAGTATGGTTTCGTGGTATGTTTTCGTGCCCTTGGTGGCAGCCACAACCAGCCAACCAACAAACCAGCCTTGTTTTACTTAAAAATCCGTGGCACAAAGTTTTTGTTTTAACAGAAGCGCTCAAGTCATTTAAGTGTCCGTAAATTGCAAATTCAATTATCAGCGTAAGCGTAAATAGCTCATTGTCTTCTTTAAAAAATTGTTTATCCATGCGGCAAGTTACAAATTTTTCACCGGTATCAAGTACAATAAAAAATACGGAAAAATGCGAATATCTTAAACAAACAAAAAAAACAGTTTTCGACTTAAACTAATCTACCATAAGAACATATATTTATTATGTATTGACTGACAAATGAATAGATTCTCACGAACAGAAAAAATCAGAAAGCATACGTCAAGTTTACAAGGAAAAAAGCCTGAAAATAAAGTAGGACCCGCATTATTCACCTGCATTGTCATTGTACCATTACAATTGATCTGGAAGGTTATTGTTAAAGTATACATTATTCAATATTGTGTTATATATTAGTATGTGTGGATTTTAGTGTAAGGAAGGAAATATTATACCCGTTTAGGAAAAATAAAAAATACAAATTTTTATTTTATCGAACATTCTTAAATTGATAAATTTATTTGTGATCTAGCGAAACGCCCCTATTAAATTGAACACAGCAGCTGGAATCATTGGCCCACGGCCTCGCGACCGAAGGGTCCTCGAACGAAGTCAATTGAATGAACGTATTAAAGGGCTTAGGGGACCCGCATAACCATAATTACGCATAAATCAGAAGGACATGAGCGTATTTACAGTAGGGCAGGGAGGGACAGCTGCCCCCATCTAAATATTTTCTTCTCAGTATACACCGCAAGAGAGTTTTCCAGGAGTATCAAGAAATGGGACAAGGGCGGCAAGATAATTTTTCATAAGATAAAAGGAAACCTATGCTTACATGTGACAACACCTATGAACAGACGCCAAAGTGTTTACCATACATATCGAACAAACTATTTGTATCTTGACCTTCCCTGACTGAGAGTCTGGATAGGCCGATGTTGAAGGATACAGGCATAGTTCGAAATTATAAAATAAAACGTTATAGGGCCTCGCTAGTTCATCTCGCCCACGTCTAGATTATTCCTCGCTACGCCACTGCTGAAATGGTGCGAAAGCTACTCTCATCACAAATTCTTAGTGAGTGCGTATTCAACAAGATGGCCGCACAAGTACAAGATATCAAAAAATCTTCTTTCCTACTGTAAAGGGCTAGAAATTTGTATGCTTTCATTTTATTTAAAAAAGCTTTCTAAAACGGACTCTGACAGTTGGTTCATTGAAATTTAATGAGTGGCAGCACTTACATATATTTGAGCTCCGAGAAAATACGGACGTGTTGACCTGAACGAACTTGCAGTGAATCGAGCTATTGAACTAAAAGAACTTTTAAGCTGGATTCCTGCGAACTGGTTCATTAGTTCGTTTGCGTGCCGAGTTCATTTGAATTAGTTCGTTCGCCAACTATACAACTTGATTGTCCATGAAGTCGAGAAAAATTATTTTCATCAAAAAGAACTTACCTACTTTTAGGCTTGTAGCCTTAAATATATTGTCGCTGTAAAGCAGGGATCGCCAAAATTAATTGAGAATGCATGTGTCAGAGAACCGAGAAAATGCAATAAAAGAAAAAAGTGAATTTTTTGTTGTGTGTTCTCTAAAATTTGAATACGACGCGCGCGCGGTGTTGCTCCAACAAGAGTTCGAGAGTGACTGACAAAAAAGCGAAGCAAAAAACGAAGCGAGCAAGCAAAACGTACGTGTGAGTGGCTATCGCAAAAATTGTTCCTAGCGCGCCGATACCTGCTGTAAAGTGAACTCATCATCAGTTTCGAGGTCTCTAGCAACTATTTCGACTTGCCTCAACGTCTGTTCTTACATCTTTCAATGATTGCACTGGAGTCTAAGTCATTTTATAAGGCTTCCAAAAAAACTGGAAATATAATTTTTTTTATTGAATTGATCAAATAATTTGATGTACAATTACACAATTTATTTGCTGAGGAAAGCACAATTCCGAAAAAAAATTGGGTCCGAAAAGAATTTGATATACCTATAGATTTTTGAATTGCCTAAATAAATAAAGTATTGCGGTTGTTTTTTTTTTTTTTTACTTGGAAGACATACAGAAACTACATACCTCCGCAGATAGATATAAAATATAAGTACGATTTCCTAAAGCATAATATTGCATTGATATGTATGTCTATGATGAGAGTGTTGGTTTTTTTTTAAATTTTCTAAAAATTCTACTAAACTCGCAGCTACAAATGAACACTTTCATAAATTCGCGATCGCAGTGGGCGATTTGAGTGATGATGAGTTGACGTGCGATGTGGTGAGATGTGTTGTTGAGTCGCTCGAGACGCTGACCATGCTTTGCCTGAATGAGCTAATTAGCGAGCTGAAACACGTTGACCAAAAAAAAAAAAAAAAAATTTGAACTAAAAACATCGGAATTCGATCGATTTCGAAAACGCCGATAGTCGCCGGTGGGGCGCATTTCAATGCCACGCCCACTTTGGTGAAACTTTGCCGAAATTCCATTCATCTGGGTGACCTGCGTGCTGTACACCGGGCAACTTTTCCGTTACCTGCGACCACCTGAATGGCCCGTGTCCGTTTTGCATCATCGCGATCGCCCGCATGTCATTCCGTACCGGCCGTCTTTCGGTGATCATCTCAAGCTCTGCTAATTGTGCCGCATCATCGATAGTTACGCTCAATCGATCGTCTTTGACAGCCGACGCGATGACAGGCACGTCGTGTACAGTGTTACCCATTGGCTCGGTTGCGGCGCGTGCATGCACAGCCGAATGCTGGGTGTGCATGAAGATGGGCCCAGCAAAGGCATGATAATCGCTGATACCGATTTGTGTGTTATAGGAAAACAGTTTAATGTCAATGTTACCATATGCGACCGCTTCATCGCCAAGTAGATCACCACGGAAGCCGTGCGTTCGTAGATATTTATCGACAGCTTCCAAGCTCGTTAGCTGAGCATTATCGGCGGCATTCAAATCGAAACTGAAATTATCGCGTGCGATGGAGCTCGCTTCTAGCATCTCGTCAAAGTATGGAACACCATTGGCAATCCATGACAAATTTCCGCTGGCCGTAAAGCTCTCGGTGACATCTTTCGAGTGCAGTCGACCGGGCAGCTGCTCGATAATCCAGACGATATCCTTGTGCGGATTATTGCGATCGTAGATGGCCGCCTCATCGGCAGCATTGAGAGCGATCGCAGCATCGTCGTGCTTGTCATCGACCGACAATGCATTGTAGAGATTGCCTTGTGGACCAAGTTTATTGAGATCGACCGTTACCCATTGCTTTGAGCCAGTGACAGGATGTCGCGTCATCGCTTTGGCCCAAGTGCGTCGATTTTGGGCGACACGATTTGCGGCCATAACGCGCGCAGCCAATGGTACCATCTGCTCAATATTGACCGTTTGCCACAGCTGTAAATTCTCATTCTTCATTCCGACGCCACCGACAATCGCCTGAACTTGACGCCCTTTGATAATATAGAAATCATCGGTTGAGCCAAGTATTCCCGGATAGCCCGTGAAGGTGATGTCGACACCCGGCACCGTATTCGTACGTTGATTGGGCGTGAAATGATAATGGAACTTATAGCGTTTCTGTATGCGTAGCATTGACGAATAGCTGCCGGCGGTACTATGACCGAAAAGTAGCTGCCATCCGGGCGAATTCGGACCCTTAAAGATTTTCGTCAACATGGACGCGCTCGGTAGGAAGAAGTTTCTCGTTTGGTTTTCGGTGACTTCGTTCGACGATCCGTTCTCCTTGCTGGGCAGCACATAGTTTTCATAGTAGATCTTAAGGTCTTGTATATCAGCGGCCGCATTCATGAGCAGAAAATCGCAGGACGGTATTTCTTCTTCTAAATCGGAGCGTGCACGTTTCGCACCACGTTGATAGCCGATCTCAAGGCCTTCCAGCTGATAGAAATATAGCTTTATCTGATGCCAGTAGTGATCGTGCTCGCTGCGAGCTTTCGCCATTTCCTTCACCGTTTCGTAGTTCTTCGAAAGAAGATCCCTCAGCCAAGTGCAGAAATTTTGAGAGCTCTCGTCACGCTCGCAGGACGACTGAATCGTGCTGTTAAAGATTAATCGAAAAATGAATCGAACTTTGTTTTTTAAATCAGTAGCAATAAAAGTCGTTGCATACAAGCACTCACTTCATCCATTGATTATATATGTTATTCCAGGTCAGCGAGCCCTCAAGCATTCCGGCACTATATGCTTGCACCCAATCGGGGAAAGCACGTTGAGTTTCGACTTCGATTTGCGCCCACCTATAGAAAATCGGAGCCGTTAATATTACCCATAGATAGACTCCTAAATATTTACGTGCACACAATCGCATATCAATGGGATCGTTTCTACTCACCCATTTTCATAGATTGAATCCTTATAGCATATTCTAGCTGCACCCTTTGGAATGTTGAGTAGATCCGTTTGCTGCTTCCAATACTCGATTTGGAATCCGACTTTTTTCGTCCAATATGCCGTCGCGCAGTACGTGCCATCGTAAATCGGACGTTCCATATAACTGATGAAGAAGGCACCGATTACCAGCAATCCCGCACCGATCAGAATATACGTCCCTATTCGAGTCTTTTGCCACGAAGCACCAACGACCTTAAGCATTGTCTCGCCCGTCTTGAAGCTGTTTTTCAAACGAATCCCAAAGAAATTATATTAAGTTCGAGTTCGTGATATGGCGAATCGGACAGCGGGGACAGTACTTTCCTTGATGGCAATTCGAGTTCAAGGTTTAAGGCGAAAAAAAAAAAACTGAAAGAGGAGATACTGAAGAGGATTGTGTCGAATTCTGGACTCGTTGAATTTTGAATGGTTGAACTATTTAATGAAGGTCGATGGGAAGAATGCAATTGAATTTCCTGATGAATGATGGACACCGTCGTCTATCTATCGTGGATAATTAAGATCGGCGCGTTTTGCGTACGAGTTTTCAGTTTGTGCGGATAGCGGTGCTGGATAGCAGACGTTGGAGACAGCCACTTTTGGTGGTCTTACAAAATCGCCGGTCATCGGAGTCGATATGAAATTTCGATTCTTTCGATGAGGCAACTTTGGTTTCGATGATGCGGCGACAGGCCAAATGATTGTAAAGCCCGAATGGTGCTCTGCTCTGGTGTTATCTGATATGTTTGGATATCGTACTACATCTATTACGTTTACGTATGTAGGCTGTATGTCTATGATGCTGTTTGTCTTTTTGATTTCTACAAAGGCCGATATAAGAATTTTCTGAAAAACAAATCAAAACAACAAAAAAAAAAAAAAAACGATTAACGTCGAGTGATAGCGACCGTTACGAAGATAGTAGATAATTTATTGAGACGACGAATCAACGACTTGATGGATTTACATCTCGTAGAGTTTGGTTCATATTTGACTGTGAAAACGTGTACCAAATACATAGCGAGCGTATGCACATACCTTTTTACGTTCTGAAAAGTATCTTCGCGAAATACAAGATGGTCATATCTTGTAAGGTTCGATTCAGAAAAATTGTAATTACTAACTAGGATAGTGAAAATGCAAACACATGCATAGTTTACGTGACCAACTTTTTTTTTACCAAAAATCGGTACAAATACCGGAATTGCATGTGAAAAATGGGTACACATAAAAAAAGAATACAATACCATCAAATGTGTTTTTCATTTTACCTGAGTAATTTTCTTCAAAATTAAAGAGCAAAAAAAAAACAGGTCCTCAATTTCGGATCTCAAAAACCCTAGCAATTTCGAATAAAATTCTTGAAAAAAAAAAAACAAAAAAATTAAAAATTATTTTTTCATTCTATTAAAATGTATTGTATGATTAAAATCATTTAGGGTATTCCCTTAAAAGTGAAAATATTGAAAAATCGTAAAAGTGTAAAATTTTTTATACAAAATTTTGTTCATTAATTTCTAAGCCTTCTTGATTTAGTCCTATCGATTTTAAAGTTATCCACCATCTTCCCTACAAACAATTCAATTTTATACGGTCTTTGGTAGCTCGTCTCTCAAGTATTTAATAAGGATAGCAGTTCTACAAAAATAATCACAAAACAGGGAATTTTGTTAGTTGCGAGTACGTCCAAATGTCAAATATGTGAAGGATTAGAATTTATATCAACTAATAAAATAAACATTTTGAAAATAATTTTGTGACATTTAATGACGAAATAAAAAGACAGATGTGCTACGTACCATATTAAATACACTGCTATTAATCAAAAACAAGACAGAATCTGATCATAGATCACAAGGGAATTTTGTCTAGTTGCGAAGCAATACTCGACACAAAGCTCAGAAATGTGAAGGCATTAAATTTTCAATAAAAAATAAACATTTTATAATTTTTGAAGACATGACGAAGTAACAAAAAAAAAAAATTAAAAAAAACAAGGAAGGAAAATTACAGCAATAATCGAAATTGCGTGAATTTGTTTTTCATGATTTATTTTATGTTTTTCTTTGTTGCGAGTTCTTTCGGAATTTTTTTGTATACGTTTTCATGTAGTCGAAAAATCCATAATTCAAATGGGAGCAAAGCAATTATTTTCTTTAAACAAATACGAATTCCGATGTTGGGGAACACGTTGCTTCAACAAGAATTCCCTCCGGACCCGATCCGATAAACAATTTCCCCGCTCCTACCTGCTGCCACGCATCAAAATGTGTACCAAAATCTCACGTCTGTCAGTTCCGTTAGTCGGTGACGTCAAGGGTTTGCATAAGAATTTTTATATTCTTGCAATAAATTGAAAATTCGAAATTTCCGAAAGTAAAGCATTCAATTTCATACTTATGTACATATGTATGTATGTGTTTAAATAGATTGATTTTAATTCTTTTCTATATTTCGATTAATGGTCGAAATTTAATTTTAACTAGGTCGGCAAGAGCGAAAGCCCTGTTAAGAAATAGATCGATTTCCGAAATTTATATGAAATTCTGGTGTTTTCTCGTAGTATGTATGTATGTATGAGTGACTTCGTCCGTCATATTTTGAGTTCCACTAGGTCTTTTACTGGCTAAAGAACGGATTACATGAGAAATTTAAGAAAGCTTTAATGTTGTAAGTTCTGAATTGGCGTGACTTAACATTTACTTGGAAGCCGGATGGATTCTTTGGTATGGCGTATGTACTTTGATTCTTAATCGGTGATTCGAATTGCTCATAGTTAATATTTTTAATATCGAGTTCGAATAATTTTAGAATCGATTCCGTTTTAAGAAAAAATGTTACCAGTTTTGTGTTCTCGGGGTAATTGGTCAAAGGGGCGAGGGGGTTTTATTTTTGTAGTTTGCGCTGTAAAAGTTTGGCTTCGCTAAGAGAAAAGATATTTCTCATCAGTCGCGATTTTTTGAGTGCGTACGCGATCATATGAGTTTATGTTTATTTACTTATATATTTTTATCGAGCGGAATCGAAGAGCATTAAAGAAGTGATAAAAAGGCAATAAAGTTATATTTATGCCTCTTTTACACGTTTTATCTATATTCACTTGTTTGGAGCTCGTGAGTACTTTTATTAAGAAAATAATTTTTTTTTTTGTAATTTTTTTTTCGTTCCTTCCGTGGTGATCTTCAAGGACCATTAAAATAATCTTTAGACTTTAATCACGATGATTATGATAATTATGATGAGGAAAATGAAGGTGATAATCAAGATGGCGATGGCGATGATCATTTTGGTGATCATGATGACGATAACGATTATGATCATGATGATGATGATGATGATGGTGATCATGATCATGACGATTATGATGATGGTGATGATCATTTTGGTGATCATGATGATGACGATTATGATGATGATGATTATGATGATGGTGATGATGATGATGATGATGATGATGATATGATGATGATCAATACGATTATGATGATGATTATTATGATGATGTTGGTGATGATGATGATGATCATGATGATGGTGATGATGATAATGGTGATGTGGTGATGATGATGATGTTGGTGATGATAATGATGATCATGATAATGGTGATGATGATAATGGTGATGTGGTGATGATGATGATGGTGATGATCATTTTGGTGATCATAATGATGATGATGATGATGATCATGATGATCATGATTGATGATCAATACGATTATGATGATGATGATAGTGATGATGATCATGATGATGATGATGATGATGATCATGATAATGGTGATGATGATGATGACGATTATGATGATGATGATGATGATGATGATGATGATGATATGATGATGATGATGATATGATATGATGATGATGACGATGATGAGATTGACTGTATCATGTATTGATTATGTGTGATTATATAACATACCTTTTGGGAAACTACACATTGTCATTTTGTCTAAAAAATATTCAATTATGATTTACTACACTTTTGAAGACGGTGGGAGCTATGTGGAAAATGAAAAGTTTCCTTTCAAAATAGGCCATACATAAAATATTTAGGCACAACAACAATAAACATTTGAACGTATGAAAATCCTCATGAAAAACTCTTGATACAATTCAAACTTCATGTAACAAATCTCAAGGGACCTGCAAAAAAATTCATTATAGACTGAATTTGTTCGCTTTATTTGATTCCGTGAAATAGAGAAATTCGCTTTAGAATAGTTCGTTTAAGAGAGTTGCGGCGATAGCGCTGGCGAAACTTGGCCGTACTAACCGGACGACGCACAAAACGGTTCAAGTTTTTTCGCATGTTGAACATAATATGACACCAAACCTGATGTTGCATTTTTGTCGCTATAAACGGTTCGTCGTTATAAACGAGGTCGTTATATCCGTCAAAGTTAAAATTATTACCTTTTGTCCTGGGTACAGGAAATTGTGCATCCAAAGTCACCCCATTGATATGCTGAAACCAAAAAAGAGAAGATAAGAAAATATCAATTTAAGTTGAAATGAGCGATCGTTTCTATGTTTTAAGTCAAATTTTCTAAATATAAGAAACTCTTTTGTGATCGAACTCTCGATTTACATTGACAGTGTACCTACTGTACTTAAAAAAAAAAAAAAAAAACACTTGGAACTATTATTATCATGTATCAAATAATGAAATTTGTTTGCATCAAAGCCACTTGCATTGCAGCGTTAATTATACCAAACAGAAAGGCCAATCGGTCTAGACTCGAAAGCCGCGTCTGCGCAAATTGATACTCCATGCCTGCGTATTACTGTCGCATGAACGCGATTGTTTGTTTGTTTCTTTTCGGATTCGAGCCTTTATTGACCGAATGACAATGTCTTCAAATTGACGGAATGTGTCCCTAAATGAAATTCACGGCTGGTTGGATGTTTATTTCTTTAAGCTTTCGAATCTGTTTTTGTTTTTCATGTAACGTATCGGCAATAATGTAGTTTATAAACAAAATATCAATTGATCCCGTGATCTACTAATCCACACAGACAATAGACGCCAAATAAAAACGAAAACAATTCAAATTAATGGCTCGTGCCCTAGCGGTTTGTTTAAATAACGATATTCGATTGAATTTATGAGCACAGACTTTTGAAGAGTAACAAGAGACGCAAACGGACCGCCGAGGTGCACGAGATTATTGCATTCGGGAGATTGTTTTTCCAAAAAAAAAAAAAAAAAAAAAAAAAATCCGAACGAACGAATTTTACGAAATCGCAAACGAATGTGTGAAATAAGTTAATGGACCATTCAATTGACTGGCCGACAGAAGAGCGATTTCAAACTTTTACGCCCGCAAACGATCGCACACGATCGTGTTGGCGTTAAATAGCGAAATCCATCAAATGCAGCTCGATTGTCCGGTGAAATTAAGAATGATTGAAAAAATATTCAATCAATTAATTAACTCAACTCCTTGGAAAATAATATTTTCAATCGTTTCTCACATTACAGCTGCCCACAATGTACCAACATAATAGCATACTATTTGTAATTAGTTGTAAACTTTTCAATCTAACGTGCACACTGGCGCGTTACGACATGTTCATTTAAGTCTGAATTATGTTTACCCACAATTGAATAAGACGCAGCAGTCTGTTTGTATTTTCCACCCCACTTGAAACTTAAATATTCAGGGTTATCACAGACTCCGATAGCTGTCGGAATCGGAATTAAAAGCGATCGAATTTTCATACAGAATTTACAAATTTTGTTGTTTTCGGTTTGGAATCGGAACTATTTTATTGGTTCTTAATTGCACAGAACCCTATTTTATCCGGCTATCTATTAAATACATATGAAAATTCAGTCGACTTTATTCCAATTACGACATCTATCGGATTCTATGACACCCCTGATTAGGTATATTTTCTTTCAAATTTTAAGTAAAAAAAAAACGAGCATTCAGTCTGGCATTAATTTGAGAAAAATTATTAAGTATAGGCTGTCCAATGAGTTCGAAACCTAGTCGGATCCAAAGGGTTAGATTTCTTATTCATTTTTTGTTCATCAAACTTGAAATGCTCTATTGTTATCATGAAATCGATCTTCTTATCGTCTGTCATTGTCCGATTGCAGGTTCAACGATCAATAATCGCTAACTTCGATTATCTTCATAAATTGCTAGCATATCGCATACAAAGGATTTAATAAATGAGAATGAAGAAATGAAATTGCATTGGAAGTGTTAAATCTGAACTGAGCAGTTATCTATCAGCCCCGATTCTGAATGTTCCCGGGGAACGAATTTATTTATTATTTAATCTATGAAACATTTCTTACAGACTACCACCCGGGGAACTTACTTTTCTCGAAACTAAAATTCTCTTTTTTAAAATAGATAGGGTAAGGAAAAGTATGGTTTTGGGTCAAATACCCATTCCCAATCAAATTTCTTCCCCCAATTATTTAAGAATTGAAAAATGTCCACAATCAAACAACTATAGAATAACCTTGATTATGAATATCGTCCTTAAACAAAGATTTTTGGAAAATCTTTGAAGCTAAAAAATAGAAATAGAAATAATTTTGATTTCACGTTTTAATTCGTCAATGAAAATAGTTGTCTCAATTCCTAAATATCCTGGCTTACACTCCTTTTCTTCTGAACAAAGCTGTGCAGTGGCTGTCACATCTATTGATTTATCTTAGCTCATCACTTTACGCTCGTACCGAATTCACAAGTTCGGAGTTTTAAGCTTGAAGGCGTTTCGAGCCCGGAGACTTGGCCGTATTGAAAACTGCGTTTAAACGAATTCAAAAACGACTGTTAAATTATACGCTTTAAATTGGGAATAACCAGGCACGTGGTCATATTTCGGTTATGCAAGCTCATTGTCGCACGTAGTTGCGAATTAATTTGAAAATCATTACAAAAAAAAAATATACAAAATTCAAATCAATAATAAAAAGTAAACGATTACATAAATTGAGAAAAACCGAGAAATTATTATAATTATTGTTGTTGAGGAAAGCAGCAAGGGCGAGAAATGTTGAATAACGACCAAATTGATTGTGCTCTTAAATTTCATGGAAGAAAATTGCGAATATAATAGCTCGACCCGAGTAAAAATATGCAGGCCCGAATCGGGTCCAAATGACGCCCAAAATTCCTATAGCACGCCTAAATCAAGCCCAAATCAAACAAAAGGCGCCCAAATCAAGCATTGAGCTCAATTTGGGCCCATTTTGGATATACTTGGGCTTGATGAGGGCGCGCGTTGGGCTCGATTTGGGCCCATTTTGTTATTTTTGGACTCAATTTGGGCGCGTTTGTTCACTACCGATGCCCGGTTTGGGCTCGATTTGGGCGCGATACTGTTCATTATTTGGGCCCGGTTTGGACGTGCAAAATAAATACAAATACTTATTTTTACTCGGGGATAGGGCGGAAAAAAAAATTGAGAGAACAGGCAGGCTCTGGACACAAATATCGAAAAACGGGATTTTATGGACATAAATAGTTATTCAGAATTCTTTTTCAGTATCATCAACACTTTTGCCTCTCGATTTTTTCCACGCAAACCAACGAGTTGTTCATGTTCTCTGAAGCTTAACACGGACTAAGAAATATTACCCAATATTAGCGTTGCTAGAAAAAAAAAAAAAACATCAACCCTCTAATCGCACAATTTTTCTTTTCTTTTTTCAATAAACAAATCAGGTAAGACAAATTTCGGGTAGAGAAAAACGAATCTGAAATAATTTTTTTATTTATTCGGCATTCGAATTAAAGGGTTAAAGTATAAATAATTTTTTTAATATTTCATTTTTGAACTACCGAAAAATGAGCCAGCACCTTTGACTGACAAAGTTGTTAGAACAGGGAGACAAAACCCGAGACACTGGAAGGAAAACACATCAGAGTGACGGAGATGGAATGTCTTTCGTCTCCATCACTCTCAGTTGTTTCTTTCCAGTGTCTCTCTTAATCTAAACTGGGAAATTGTTGCTTTTTGGAAATAGACTCGATGAATAGTCATTGAAATCCTTATTTCGTACTCCATAGAGCTGCCCTTCGACTCCATAATTTCCAATTCTGTTTATTTTTTACAGTATTTTCCTCAAAAGCATTTTATTTTATAAAACTCTCACTCCTTTGAATTCTTGTGGCCCACTGTGTCTTCGAATATAACACAGAGCTGTTCCCGTATTTAAATGCATTGACGAGGTGTTTCAAATTTTCTTTTTGTTTTTTTTTTAACCTTGAATGGTAACAAACATAGAGCTTTCCACAAAAGATTTAAGTCCACTGACCGCCAAAAGGTGATTCGCTATTAATTCCCTTCGAGGACATTTCAAAAATTCAGTCAATTCTAGCGTAGAACCCATGGACTTGTACAGAGCCGAGTTCTCTTGTAAACTTCACGGAAAAAATCATTTTTAGCTCTTATTCTTTATTACACTTCTGCCCATACATATATTTGTATGTACTATATGTTCATTGGTCCATGTTACGAATATATGCGTGGATTGGATCCAAGCACAGATGTGTATGAAATTTTAATCATGTAAAAAATTAAATGTGATTTACTGTTCGGTTGAAATCACATTGAACATATCGAAAGCATTTCAACATTGAGCGACAAGTCGCGTGCCGAGTCGTCTAGCCACACCGAGAGAAACACTGCCACAAACACATTACAATAGCCATTCAGAATATGTACCCTGCAGTAATATGGACTGACCCAAGTGTAGCCTTCGGTCAGTCCTTCATGTTACCAGTACTAGTCCGCTCATAATTCCACTTCTAATGTATTCAACTGACCTTTTTTTACATGGGCCTGTCATTGGATAGGGACTAGTCCGCAAAGCGGCTAGTTTTTTTTTGGTCAATTGTCGTAATTTTGTCTGGTTTTATGATAGTCAAATAAGGAAAATTAAAAAGCAATCTCTTAGGTATATATATTCTATGTTGATGAACGTGTCATTTATAGAATACCCTTAAACCAACCCATTTATTACTGACCGCCGGCTAGCCGAATTCGATGGAGCGAACTGCCATAATATAACCGGTAGGATTTGGATCGGTCAAAGGCCAGTCCTTCATAGGAAATTGACCGGCTCATTACTGCAGGGTACATACGCACATGGGGCTGTGTGCCCCTTCAGCTGTCACTCTTTCTCAGTTCCAAGATTTAATGCCAAGTTTTTTTTGTGTTTCCGGTTTTTTTTTTTTTTTTTTCTTAACTCAAAGCCACTAAAGACCATTTGGACATATGCTTACATATTAAACTGCAGTGGAGTGGCGATTGCAGAGCTTGAAATTGAAGGCCTGACTTGTTTCAATGTCAGAAAAAGTAGTCTTAATTTGTTCGATTTTTTTTTTAAATTGTAATTTTTACTTTTAATCACTTCATTTGGCGATCAGCGGCAACGAGAAGCTGTACATGCATCATCGTTCAAATGAGAGTCCCAATCGAAGCGAAGCGAAGCGAACCGAACTGAGCTGATCTGATCTGATCTAAACTGAACTGAACTGAACCGTGCGGAGAAATCACTCGCCGAAGACTATAAAGGAATGAACACGTATTCCTTACTCGATCTCGATCTCAGGGCCTGCCATCGAGATAAGCAATCGTAGAAGCAGATTCAGTCTATTCAGTCGCGCGCTCACGCGGCTGCACTCTGCGTGAACTTCAGAATTTTCGCCAAAAAAGAAAAAATCAAAAAAAAGCAGCGGAGGGAAAATAAAAGCGATTCTTAAATTCGCGGTAAATCAATTTTAGAAAACATACACCTTACATAAAACCATAGCACTAGCACGGACCAGCGGTCCGCCCCCTCGCCATGACTTGTGCGCTTACAAAAGCAGAAATAAATGAATTTAATGAGCTTTTTCTCTTTCTTATTCCATTTTTTTTTCCTTTTTTTTTGCTCTTTCTTTTCATTCCTATGAATTTTGTTTATTTTGATATGAAAAAAGCAAGCGTATCTCTTATTTTGAGTCATTAAAATTTTCGGTTTTCGGTTTTCGTTTCGCCTACAATGGCAATTCGATTGGACGCCGAAGAAGAGCAAATATTAAACATTAAAGCAATAAAAATTCCATCGATCCGAGGAAGCGATCTTTTTCCTTACATGTTCCAAATGCTTACAATTTCATTCGACTTTGACTTTGTGTTTGCAAATGGAAATCAAAATAATTTATAATTTAGGTACTATAAAAATTCCTAAAAAGGTGTTCGTGAACTTGGAAATAAAAATTGCGAATCAAATGAAAATTCAAATTGCGTTTCTACTTAACTTTTTGCCAGTCCATATATTGAATTATGGGTTTTCTTTTAGTACGTAAGTACATACATTCATACATACATATATAAATTCATATGTTTGATGAAGCGAAAAGGCTGCCAGCTCGTTCGAAACCTTAATGAAATTTAGGATGAACAATTTTGGGAAAATAATGAACCGGCTACTATCTGGTACCAGGCGTATCCGGCTATATTGAAGTTATCGAGTGAGTTCTCTTTTTTTATGTTTGTTCTATCCAGCCGATCCAGATTTTTTGGCACTCTAGGCACATACTTTACAGAATATCGGCAACACCGCCAAAACGTCAACACTTTTTTGTTTACATTCACTGCGCTTAAATGTCAACAAAACCTGAAAGCTTTGAAAGGTCAACTCTGAGTAATGGAAAATTTTAGTTGGAATAACGTTTAAAATACGCTTTATACTGTCTTGTTCGAGTTTCGGGAATCCCCTTTTGTGCATACAATGGTAACTTTTGCCCTTTTTGTTCAGTTGTTTGTTCATACTTGTTAATGTTGTGCGTATAAAAAAAAACCCCCGAAAGTGCTTACATTGCAAGAAAAAGCAAATATTCTGGACTCATTACAAAAATTGCATTATAGCAATTCCACCCAACTGGTGGATCAGGCGTGCTGAGGGGTATTGAGGGAAAATTAAGGGTCGTAGCTTAATCTCGACTCCATATTCTTGCTTCAGGTTTCTTTTCAGATAGTGGAATCAATTGTAACTTTTGCCCTTTTTGTTCAGTTGTTTGTTCATACTTGTTTAACTGTTGTGCGTATAAAAAAAACCCCGAAAGTGCTTCTTCAAAAACAATATTCTGCTCTTACAAAATTGCTTATAGCATTCCACAATGTGTCGCTCTAGGTTTAGAAATAGGTCTAGCTTAATCTCCTCATATTCTTGCTCAGTTTCTATTTCGATTGGAATCAATTCACTAACTGCTCTTATACTCTGTATTACACTCTTCTGTCTCCTCTCTTCTCCTCTCTATTCTCTCTCCTTCAATCTCTCCCATCTCTCTATTTCCCTCTCCATATCGCTCTACCTCTCTCCATCTCGTTCTACTTTTCTCTATCTCTCTCTCCCTTAATGCCTCTCTTAATTTCTCTCTTAATTTCTCTCTTAATCTCTCTCTAAATCTCTCTCTAAATCTCTCTTAATATCTCTCTAAATCCGTCTCCTAATCTATATCGTAATCTCTCTTAACCTCTCTTAGTCTCTCTCTTAATCTCTCTCTTAATCTCTCTCTAAATCTCTCTATCTCTTAATCTCTCTCTCTCTTAATCTCTCTCTTCTCTCTTCTTAATCTCTCTCTAAATCTCTCTCTAAATCTCTCTTAATATCTCTCTTAATCTCTCTCTTAATCTCTCTCTCTTAATCTCTCTCTCCTTAATCTCTCTCTTAATTATCTCTCTTAATCTCTCTTAATCTCTCTCTTAATCTCTCTCTTAATCTCTCTCTCTTAATCTCTCTCTCTTAATCTCTCTCTCTCTTAATCTCTCTCTTAATCTCTCTCTCTTAATCTCTCTCTCTTAATCTCTCTCTCTTAATCTCTCTCTCTTAATCTCTCTGTCTCTTAATCTCTCTCTTAATCTCTCTTCTTAATCTCTCTCTCTTAATCTCTCTCTCTTAATCTCTCTCTCTTAATCTCTCTCTCTTAATCTCTCTCTCTTAATCTCTCTCTCTCTTAATCTCTCTCTTAATCCCTCTCTCTGACGAATTCTATCCACAACGAATCACTACGAAAACCTCAGTTCTTTTTTTGTTTCTAATGAATGCATTTTACTTTATGTCAAGCACGCTCTAAAGTATCTAGGACAAAACTTACATTTTGACTGAACTAGCAAAATATGGCGGATATTTTAGATTCTAGTATCTTGTTAAGAATGACAGAGATCTCAGACCATCGGAATATGATCGCCCAAAATAGACAAGCTGTAAAACAAAAATAAAGCAAACGAAATATCTTTACTGTCTGTTGGCTGGAGAAACTTTATATCCAAAAATGGGAAGCATGTACTTTTCAGTCCCCGATTTTTTATTTCTTTTTTTTTTTCATTCTGACACGCGCACAATTGCTCGCTTAAATGGCTAATTGTACCGAATGTGGTCTTTAGGAATCCGACTCTATTTGAGAAATTTGAAACTGCGCTTCGCGAACAAGAGAGAGAGAGAGAGAGAGAGAGAGAGAGAGAGAGAGAGGTCGAATTTCAATCAAGTTCGGTGGAAGACATTGAGAACATTTTTATTTAGGTTTCAAGTTCAACGATTGATAAAGGCGAGCAAAATAAAAGCAAATGAAAAATTAAAAGACCTGAATAGGGAGCTCCAAAAGAGTCGATCGATGCTCAAGATTAATCGGTCCAACATCATTATTTGAAATGGCAATACATTTGCGATGCGAGCAGCTTATAGTTTCTCATTAAGAAAAACAATTTTTGTTTGTTTATCTCATATACAAAAGGACATAGACCTCAAGGACTTGAAGCTTGTCTGGCTGCAAGAGATCGTTGCTCTCTGCGTTTCATTTTCTGTCCTCTTTGTTTTTTTTGTTTTTTTGCCGCTTCGGCACAATAGCAACAGGGATCTTTGACCGCAAAAATACTTCTGTCCTGTTTTTTTTTTTTTTTTCTTGTTTGCTCCCTACTTTTTTTCCTTCTTCTTTCAATGATGATTCCCAAAGGTTTTTAAGCATACCAAAGACTATTTTTCCTTTCTCCCTTATACAATTTCTGTATTGCCGCTTGTCCTTCTTCTGCACGTAATTAAACTTTGACTGAAGACGTGTCATCGTTACCTTTTGATCGGCGCGTTCATCTGTTCGTCTAGACAACTCCTGGGGACGGCAAGAACAAAAAAAAAAAAAGGAGAACAAAAGACACGAAGATTTTTCCCAACAGTTACCAGCTTGAATAGCGGAATATGAAGATGTGTCTCTCTCTCTCTCTCTCTGCCTCTCTTTCCCTCTCTCTTAGTTTCGTTTTGGTGCGTTTCGTCGAACTGAAAGTAGGTACGAACCTTCGTGGATATCCTAAGACTTATTTCCCATAAAACAGTCATGCCCATCGTACTCTGGAAGACATTCGCGGGCGGCGTTGTTCTTGGCCGCATTCGAAATCTTATCTCTCAAATTTAAATATGAACGGAAATGTAAAAAAAAAAATTCACGTACATAAATAATATTTTGTTTACGATAATAATATTAGTTAGATTATAAATAGGTAATTATCTATGAAGATAAGTTCTTCAACAGATACCTAGATAATATTTGGCATTTTTCACTGTTTGCATTCATATTTTTAAGGGGCCCCATTTGCTATCCTTGCACTTGATAGACAACTGCCAAGTAGAAAGTAGCGCGGAGCGATATGAAAATGTCTGGCGCAGTTTGAATGCGTTACGAAATAGTTTGTCGATTTTTGAAAATGTTTGCCTTATTAAGTCTACCCACAGTACAGTCTCGTCAAGTGTCTCACGATTATTAGAAGCTTCCAAAAAAAAATATGTTAGCCCTTTCGATTTTTCGGAGACTCTCGTGTCCTGCGACATATTCATTTAAGTCTAAATTATCAGTATTTGCAATTGTACTCGATACACTTGTCAGCCTGTTTGTACATACTTATTTTCCGCCCAACTTGAAACTAAAATCATAAAATTTCTTTCATATTTGGGGGTATTCACAAAAGCGTCGGACAAGCGGAAAGTCGGAAAACTTTAACTGCTTAAAAAGTTGTGCAAGATACAAAAAAAAAAAAATTTCATAAATATTTTTTCGAAAAATCGAGCATCCAGTCGGAAATGAATTTTAAAAAAATTAGGTACCAAAGCGAACTCTCGAATGAGTCCAAGACAAAGTCGGATCGAAAGGATTGGATTGGATTGTATTGGATTTCTTATTGATTTTTTGTTTCATCAAATTTGAAGTTCTCTATTGTGGATTGAGTGCGATAATAGAAAACGATCTTCTTATCGCCTTCCATTTTCGGTTTGCAGGTTCAACAACGATCAATCATCGTTGCCTTCGATAATCTTCATGAATAGCGAGCATATAAAAAGGTATCTTACCGATGATGAAATGATAACAAAATATTGGCCGAAACGAAGAAGAAACAGAAAATAATTCAGCTTATTTAAATGATTCCTGCACGCTGATTCTTGGACAAAAATTATTTTTAATGCCTAATTATCTGTATCTGTCAATCAAATTCAGTTTCAATGAAGGAGCAAACCACATTAATAACAAATGAATTCTAACAAAAAATTTATTAATAACAAAATAAAACACTCTAGTCGAATTGAAAAAAATCAAATATCATCAAAACTCCATTTTCTTTACTCGCAAATTACAGTAACATTGTTGTCTTTTTTGGCAAGACAACCCAAGAGATGACAACAATGTTACTGTTATTTGCGAGTAAACAAAATGGAGTTTTGATGATATTTGTTGTTATACCCGACACACTCTGTGTCGAGGGTATATTGCGTTTTTGTGTCTGTGTGTAACACCCAGAACCAGTCGAGATAGACCATACAAAATATATATAGAAATGATCAGCGTCACCAGGAGATTCGATTTAGACATGTCCGTCTGTCCCGTCTGTCTGTCTGTTTGTATACAGTTTTCTTATCGAAGGAGTTGAGCTATCTTGATGAAATTTGGTATGCGTGCTCACGGGGACATGAGTAAGGACAAGTTCGAGATTGGACCCGATCGGACCACTTTTAGGGGTACCTCCAGTACTAGGGTCTTTTACGAAAATCACAAAAACTGCTCTAAAACCGATGTTTTTCAAGATATTTTGATGAAATTTGATATTTGAACATGTTTAAAGGCAAGTAATACGATTTCAAAAAATTGGAAAAGTGGGCGTGGCAGAAGGGCGTTTTTTGAAAATTATCTCCTACACCCGAAATTCAAATGGGACTTGAACGAAATTTGGCACTTATGCCTCGTATGTAGCCACAAACATCCTCCCCAAAATTCGATCGGACCATTATTAAGGGTACCTCCAGTACTAGGGTCTGTCACAAAAATCTCAAAACTGCCCCCAAAATCTGACTTTTTCGAAATATTTCAATGAAACTTAGAATTTAAGCATATATTTAAGCCTCTGATTAGAAATCCAAAAAAAAAATGGAAAAGTGGGCGTGGCAAATGGGCAGTTTTCATAAAGAAATTTAACAATAGTCGGTATATTGGGCCCCTTATGCCCTTAAACACCTCTTGATATTAAAAATTATTTGAACACGTGTGTCTGTGTCGGGTATTCTATTGTCAGGCTCGCCTGACTATAACACCCTTACTTGTTTTTAAATTCGACTAGAATGTTTTATTGCGTTATTAATAAATTTTTTTGTTTTAATAAATTATTTATTAATTTGGTTTTCTCCTGCATGAAAACTTAATTTCATTGACAGGGACAGATGTTTAGGCATTGAAAAGAATGTTGGCCTTCTCAGCTTCATACTCACGGGTTGTAAGAGCTAAAACCACTTTAACGGTATCTAGACATGAAAGTTATACTTGATACATACATACATATATGTATGTGCTTCACCTCGCGAAAGGAAATCGCTGATAAAAATATAAATAAAGAATTGAATTAGTCTCTATGAGTAATTCCTTTGATACGGAAACTTCGAGTGCTATCAAATTGATAACTACTTTCGTTGGGCGTCCGGGACACTTTAACAGTGATACGATCAGTGGGAAGGCATTTTATGATAAAGATTTCAAATATTTCGCATGCGATAGTGAAAAAGGTTAAAAAAAAAAATTGGTGCGTAGGTATCTTTATCTAAAAATAAAATTAAAAAAACCCAATCATTTGGCAGTATTTTGTGAAATCGTTAGTCAATATTTTGACGCAGTTACACGTGACGCAGCGTGAACCAGAAGCTACTGTACTCTACCTATAAATGGCTCAATGTTGATACAGCTATTTACAAGTATTATTACAAAGCTTCGATTTGAAAAGAGCCAGCATGCGTCAGACAGAAATAATTTAACGTTTTCATATGACCACTCTGCCGTTGCCGTTGCCTTTGCCTTTGCCTACCCATGCTTTAGACACTTTGGATGATACATTTGAGCAGTTGAAACTACATGCTGCTTTGTGGATTGATCAGCCGCCAGGGTGTGTGTATCGCATCCGCGTTTACTGCTTCCTATTGAGGTTTTATTACCTTGGAATTTCACAATTTGACGCAAACTAAAACCTGAAAGCTCGATCTCGAAGAGAGTATGTTATGTTGCGAATCTTATTTCTTCCTAATTTCGTCTGACTTGACTCGTTGTTATTTATTATTATTTTTTTAATAATTTTTTTTTTGTTTTTTTTTTTTTTTTTTTGTATGAATTCTACGTCATAAAGTCTTTGGTCCGCAATGCAATGTTATTCTATGTTGATGCTGCTGCTGTTGTTGTTGTTGTGGATGTTGATGTTGTTGGCAAGGGAAATTCCATTGAGCCTGACTATTCGTGCGCTTAATTAATGACGGCATTTCATGGAAACGGAATTATTAGTTACTTAAATCAATTGAGAAATATAAAATGCGAAATGGGAAATACAAAAAAATAAAAACTTTTTTCAATAAAAATAAAAAAAATTTAAAATTGAACTTACTGAAAGTGCTGAGAAAACCTCGTGATCGCGTTATGAATGTGTGTCTGTGTTACGATTGTGTTGTTGTTGTTGTTGCCTTATTAAGACTGTGGACTGCGGTTGCTGCTTACTGAAGTGTGGCTATGTTGAATTATTAATTTATTGTCAAAACTAAGAATTATCACGAAGCCTTAATGATGAATTTCGTCGACGAGAAGAGACGAGAAGATTCTTCGTTCATCTGTTGTTTTTAACACGAAGCCAATTGCGAATGGTATGCTCGTGTTAAATTTCCCCGAGTGGCTACATTGGAAAACCCTTGGAATTTTCAGGATCCTACGCGTCGGGTACGGCTTCCCTGTGTGCGTTCGCGCTGCCTGCGTTTCCACTGAAATCCTGTGCGACGTTGTTGATCGATGGAAATTTGCTTTATGCAGTTTATTGACAACGAACGATCGACGGTAATCGAAGCTTTGAGGCAATGTAATCTTTATTATTTATTTTTTTTTTTTTTTTTTTTTTTGCTCTCTGGCGGCTTTCCGTTCTTTGGTCTGGTCAACGTTATCGTTCTAAACGCGACGGCACGAATTTTTCCAAGATCTTTTTATTAGCATATGCCAGCGAGTCAGCCAAGGTATGAATTTTTAAGCTTGATATCGCTTGTACCGCCTGGCTCTTTGCGTTTTCGATGTATTTTTAGCGCCTTCAGATGGAAAATTTCTTCGCGATCGTTTTAGGATTGACTTTACTTTTGACTCTTGTTTTTTTTATTTTTTATTATTTTTATTTTTATTTATTTTTAAATACTTTTTCACTTAAAACTGGTGAAATTCTGAAACATGAAATTTCCCGAGAGCGGAACCTGTGCGCATAGATATTGAGACACGTTGACTTTCACGGGGTAAAAATAAAAAGTAAAAGATTTCTTTTTATTTATATTTCAATTCGAAAATTCGCTCCAATTTTTCTTTTCTTGAATTTTTTATTTACTTTTTGGTTTTATTTTCTATTATTTTCTCTTTTACTCTGCTTTTTTCGCTTTTACTTTGTCGCTGATAAACGCGCAAACGACGATTTCCAACTGTGTGTGAAATCTTGTCTGCCAGAGGTCTTCGTGCCGTTGCCATGTGATCGGTTTAGCGTCGCACAGTGTGACGTCTGCATACATTTGTTGAACAAAAAAACAAACAAAAAATTGATCGAGGTGTTGCGATGAGCACTGAAGGTAGGTAGGTAGGTAGGTTGAAGTGTCTGCCGTTAATCGGCCCATTGTGATACCAAGGAGGTTTTCGTGTGTTTGTGTGAGTTTTAGGTCTTA
Source organism: Chlorops oryzae (assembly GCA_020466095.1). Classification (NCBI taxonomy): domain Eukaryota; kingdom Metazoa; phylum Arthropoda; class Insecta; order Diptera; family Chloropidae; genus Chlorops; species Chlorops oryzae. Next base: position 159,682,613 of record CM035806.1, read on the forward strand.
TTATGTAGTGTGCCCCTAACATGCGATTTTTTGAAAAACTAGTGCTAGGCTTGGAACATTACACTCCGTTTTGCCTGTGCCGGCAATCGAACCTCGGACCCTGGGATCAGAGCATAGCACGCATCTCCTACGCTATCCCAGAACCACATGAGCACTGAAATGGTACAGAAGAACTTCGGTGAGCCAAAGATTCAGAAATTTCGCCAAAACTTATTAGATCTTCACGATGCCAGAAAAAGGTACGGCTCTATATTAAAATTAATCAGATATGGTTTTAAATCAAAAAACCCAATAAAAAAAATGTATGCCACTCTCTTATTGCCATGTCCGTTTCAATTTGACATATTTGAACGGAACTCATAATGGAAGCCAAAACTTTAGGTTCTCGATTTGATAGGATTTTTTACAAGATTTACACAGGGTGTTCCGAACTAAAATGATTTTCATTATCACTTGAGTCACTTGAGGGCGTCATTATGAACAAAAAATCGTGTGAGAGGGGTTGGTGTAAAATGTTAACCCTGAGGATTGCTACGGGAAAGAAACAAATTTGCAGTAGTTTCAGAAAAAAAATTTATTTCGCCAAAACGTTGAATTAAAAAAAAACATTTTTTTTATGCAGTTTGGCAGCCATTTTAGGCGTATAAATTTTTCTTTCACTTAATTGCAGATTCAAGGATTTTCTTGCCATCAAAGTAAACATTTTGAAATTTTCTTTACATCTTTTTTTTTTTTTATTTGATATGAAAAAGGCCTCATTAACAAATTCTTTTCAAATTTTTTTTCAAATATCAGATCAATTTCTTTCCTAGAACCTAGTAAATTTGTCATACTTTATTTTTGGTCTTGCCCAGGAAAAAATAGGATGTTAAAACGAACTTTGATGAAATTATCAGGGACCGAAAATAACAGTTATTAATGTCAACATTTGTCGCAAAAAGGTTCCTTGATCGAAAAAGTCCAGTAGGGAAGTGTCCAAACTACGTGAACCATTTATTTACTACTGTTTACCCCTCGTGACAATCCGTTGAGAATAATTTAAGTGACCAATTTGTCCAAGTGTAGTTACTTCTCGAGCCCAACTCTCTCCCCCCTAAAAGGGTCACGTAGTTTGGACACGTTCCCTTATTAAGGACTAGGGCCTTGTAACAAAAATTCCAAAACTGCCTCAAAATCAGAGTTTTTCGAAATAATGCAATGAAATTACGAATTTGACCTTATATTTAAGCCTGCGATTAAATTCTCCCAAAAAATTGGGTAAAAGCGCGTGGCATTTTACAAAAAATGTTCGGGTTTTGTATTGTCAGGATCGCTTGACTATAACACCCTTACTGGTTTTTTTTATTTATTTCATAAAATGGAAAACAACACCAATGATCCGCTCTCAATTCTTTATTATGATTTATTCACCTATCATGGTGATGGCAAGTGCCAAAACACGAGCTCAACTTGGCGTGACCCGAGAGGAGTTTTTCGGATTACTAGTCTAAAAGGTACCGTTATTGAGTTATAGCAGTTTGAAAAAGAATGATTTTTGTATGTGTTTTTAAAAAACAATTTTTTTTCTGTTTTTCTACACAAAATGTGTGCTCTTTTAAAGTGCACAATAACTCAATAACGGTACCTTTTAGACTAGTAATCCAAAAACAAAAAAATACAACTTGAGCTATGGCATAATTAAAAAATGCAGAAATTTCCGTGGACACCCTGTACAATGTATATACCTAAAAGAAATTTGCACTTCAATTTTTAATATTTCTTCAAGAGATTAAAATCAAAGCACTGATAGCTCTGATTCATCTCAAAAATGTAGCTTTGTGAAAATAGATTTGAAGTTGAGGAAAATTTGTGATTTATATTCTTTAAGCTTTAATCAAAGAAATATAATTCTTTAACAGCTTCATATTCATTTTTGCTCTGTTTTTCTCCACACTCGTTACACTGTGATACGTTTGCATTGTGAGAAAATCATTCAATGTGCGCTCAGTTGTTTTTTCGAGTCACTCACTTGTTCTGCGCGCTCAATGCAGGAGCGCATTTAGAGGCATTGCGATAATCATTGGCTACAATTTTAATGGCCGCAATCATTAAGAATGAGTTACATTTATAATAGGTGGGAGTTTCAAATGTGTTGGCTCTTAGAGCTATTTATTGCAAAGCACTTAGACCCTAGTATAAAGTACCATCATCTTTTGTTTTTTTTTGTTTTGTTTAAGAATAGAGCAATCAAATATATCAATATGAATAATAATACCTAACAAATGATAATTTTTCCATTACATACAAATATTTCGGTTAATTAATTGACAAAAAAAAATTAAACCAAAAAAAAATTAAACCAAGCAAATGTGATTCAATTAATAGAGGGTATTGTATTTATAAGTCTGATAGGAAAAAACTCTGAAAGAGAAATAATGGCACCGAGTTTATACATACATACATACATATCTGCGGGCACGAAAACGCAACAAATCGCGACACCCAGTTGATCGGGTATATGCGTTATATCGCACACCCTCTTCTAAGGAGACACAACTCAAAATTTCTCATTTTTCAGAAAACGCAAAAAAACAAAATGCGTCGCAGTGTCAATCAAAGCAGGAAGAAAGGCATTGACGGATTTTTTTTCGGCTTTTTTTATAATAACAAAAAACGGAAGAGAATTTTTCATGCAGGTAGAGAGGTGCACCTATGATCAAGTTCCATATGTTAACTCAAAATTGACGATTTTTGTTGTTGTGTCCCCTAAGAAGAGGGTGTGCGATATGTATGATATTGGAAAAATAGGCTGCTATGAAATCCGTTAGAGCTATGATCTATGACATCTCTGACTTTGAAAGAGAAGAATTGCTAATATTCTCTAGAATCGATCACGTTTTCCATCGAAAAGAGTTCCGGCCCTTGTGGAAATGGCGGGCCTAAAATTGAACTGTTACACAAATATAGACTTTAAACCATCGTTGATCGGAAGTTCATTGAGAATGATTAAACCAAAAAAAAAAAATAAAAAAAATAATAATAATAATAATACACAAGTTAATGCGAAGGCAGGAGAATATGTGACACAAACTCTTTAATTGCGTATTGTTGTGCCCACATCTCTGCTCTTTAAGCACAGTAAGGCCTCGCCACAAAGACACTCGTCGATGATAATGAGAAATTTAAACAAATAAAAAAAAAAACCCCCCATTGATATCAACGTTCTGCCAAGAGACTTTTAACACTGCCCACTCAGAAATTTTGTTCTTGAGCAACGCGTTCATCGAATTCATTTTCTTCTGAGCGAAAATTATCAAGCATTTCACACTTGATGTTATCTGCACGTGCTCGTTCGAAAGGCCAGAGGTAAGGAAAAAATGAAAACTCGAACCTCGGAACGCGAGTATCTAGAAGTCATTGTCAAATCGAGCATATTCCATGCGTTTTCAATGATTTCGTATCACTCAGCAATGGTTAATCGGATCATGAAAACGTAGCTTGTCTTTCGTACAAGTACGAGTAAATACGAAAACAAAACCCAAAAAGAAAGAGTAAATGTTAGTCCTCAATTTTGCTTTACAGTTTTACAAAAATTGATATTCCCTCACAGACATTCTCATGAACATGTGTAGGTACATTATGGCGTTTCAGACGGGATCTCAAACGAAAGAAAATGTAAATCGAAAAATTTTGGCATCATTTAAAATTTTTTTAATTGAGGTTAATGGGGAATGTAATCTCAATTAATTGATTTTCAACTAATTGTAGAACATTTTTTTTTTTTTTTTGCATATATCTGATTGCCTTAATTCCGATAGAATTCCGATAGGGATATGATCGAAAAATACAATAATCGATTGTATACTTTGTATGCACTTTCACTTTTCCTTCACTTACGTGATTCCGTCGGGCAAGAGGGAAAAGGATGGAGTGAGGAAGATTTTTTTTATCTCTCAATTGCGGTTGCCTCGTATGCCTTCGCCACTCGCAAGCAATCTTAAAATCTTCTGACCGCAAGTATTCACATATGGGGGGACAACTCTGTATTCAGACTCATCATAGATGAACAAATTGACCCTGCTGTAAGGTTAGAAAAAACTTACAAATCTTAGGCTAACGCACCATGGTGTATTTTTTATACAAAATCGCAGCTATATTAAATTGCTAATGTCAAATTTGGCTCAATACTTAAATAGATATGTATTAGTAGTCATGGGATCCCTGCAGTAATGAGCCGGTCAGTTTTCTAAGAAGGACTGGCTTTTGACCGGACCAAACCCTACCGGTTATATTATGGCAGTTCGCTCCATCGAATTCGGCTAGCCGGCGGTCGGTAATAAAAGGGTTGGTTTATGGGTAGTCTGTAAATGACACTTTCACCAACATAGAATATATATAAGAAATTTGTTGTTTATTTTACTCATTGGACTAGCCTAAAACCAGACAAAGTTACAACAATTGACCCAAAAAAAACTGGCCTTTGATCAGCCGTTTTGCGGACTAGTCCCTCCCCTAGGACAGGCCCATGTTAAAAAGGTCAGTTAAATACATTAGAAGTGGAATTATGAGGGGACTAGTACTGGTAACATGAAGGACTGACCGAAGGCTACACTTGAGTCAGTCCATATTACTGAAGGGATTTTTCAGACAAAACATTGTCTCATAATAAGACCCCGTATATACTTATGTACTATACCCCCATTCCAAAACTACAAAGTCAAATGCAAAAAAAATTGGAGCAAGTGGTCCCTAACCTAACAGCAGGGTTAAGATTGTGCCAGTAATTTGCGCTCCAACCAGTGGCGTAACTTCACCTTGCGGAACCCGGGAGAATTTTTTTTCTGGCGCCCCTCTATCCATGCTAAATTAAAAAAAGATCAACATGTACTAATATGTTTATTTTAAATATAAAAACGTATTAATAGGTATGAATACATGTATATATATCGAGGGCCCATTTATAAATGCTCGAATTTGATTCGAAATCGTTTTGACAAATTCATTGCCACAAGGGCTGTCTGCTTATAATTCCAACAATATTTTTTTGTAATTTATAAAAGTGGAAAGTACACTACTTGATCAAATTGATGTAATGAAAATCTTTCGAGAGTTTTTTTTTTGTACTTTAAAAATTTAGAGCATAAATTTTTTTCACATTTCGTACCATATCCTCCACATTTTAAATACAAAATCGAAAATATTTGGCTTCGGGATTTAGTATAAAAGAGAACATTCTTTCAATACCATGCAATTAACGATATATTTTAAAAGAAAAAAATTTCATGCCATTAAAGGTCAAAAAAGCTCCAAAAATCTAACGTAAAATTAAAAAAACTTCTCATTTTTTTACAATTTGGGAAGCTCAGTACCGTAAAAACGACAAGCTCTATCTTCATGAAAGAGGTGTCATTTGATAGACTTTGCGATGATATTAGCATTTGATACGATATCACCCATGATTAGTTAAAATAAAGCATTAACATATACATTTTTTTCCTTAAAAGCCAAACAACTGAAGACCTCACACAAAATTGATGGTAGCTCCAAAACTACACCTAGGAAAAAATTTAAAAAAACATTTTTGATATGACCAATACCACCCTTATCCGTAATAATGAACGAAATCGCGGCACCAAAACCACTGTTGGCCTGTGTATTAAATACAAAATCTTTTACCGGATGCCATGTGTAACATATATGAATCGGTAATTTCAAAAAATCTCTTTAGTCATTAAAATTGAATTTTTCACGAATCAATAAAATACTGCTTCTTGCTTAGACCAATAAGTTTAAAAGGACTTATTTTTATCTTTAATTCAGTATTAAGGAGGAGGAAGGAGGAACGAAAATTTTGATATATGCGAAATAATATTGAATTGCATATATTTTCAGCTGAAATGCTAAACAAGTACTTACAATAGTGGTATTCAAGCAACAGTGCAAACGCAGTGTGCAATATTTGCACTTGTCAAATTGCGTACAAAAAAAGCAGTGCAAATATTGCACACTGCGATTTGCACTGTTGCTTGAATACCACTAATATTACATCGATATTGAAATGGCCTAAATTGCAATAAAAGCTCATATTTAACCGGGAAATTCTCTTATAAATAAATTTCCACTTTTTTATAAAATTTAAAGTATACTTTATGGAGTTAAAATGTTGTTCAACTCACATGAAGTTAAAATTCAAATCGATTTGTAACTTCTTCGCAAAATGTTGGAAAGAAAAGTTTTTGCCCCATAAAGTATGCTTTAAATTTATAAATGTAACAAAATCCGAGCCCTGGTTATAAACGAAAAAAATCCGTGACTTTCGAATTGGCAACCACGATAACGACGGGTGCGCAGAGGACTAGAAAACGAGAGTTACTTGGGTCAAATCCCACACAAAAGGGAATCAAGTCCAAGATAAAAAAGCATTATTGAATTTATATACATATATACATATTGTATCTGTACGTGTAAAAGCCTAAAAATTTGTATTGATTTATCAATATTTATTTTTTTTTAGAAAAGCTCGAAAACGATTTTAAATACGACTCGAAAATAGTAACAAATGTGACTCGAAAACGGCCCGCAAATGATATCAAATATGACTCTTTAAAAAGAGTCGCAGCTAGGGTTCCATTTTCTTCCGACAAAAGTTGCATTTTTGGTCAGAAAGCGAGCGCATATTTGATTATTTTAATCAGAAATCATTGAAAATGCTCGCTTTTGATCAAAATTTAATAAAATTGATACTTTCAGTCGTGAATAATTTGACTAGCGTGTGCTCATATGTCATTATGAGTCTATTGGTGATTTATTCTATTCAGGATAGTTTCAGTAAAAATTTTGCAAATGCATATCTACTGTTAGAAATCAATAATTCGATTATCTGTTAGGTTACGGTTTATGCGAGTATATACGCTCGCTTTGAACGCATATTTCTAATTCATATTGCAGAGCTCTTAAAATTATGATTATCAATATTAATCTTCAAGCGGTTTACTGAGAAAAGCTTCGCTATAATGAAATCACTATTAAACAGTTGATCCAATATGTTGTAGGCAATTTCAAATTGATACGCTATTATTTGAAAAGTGTCTAAAATCATTTAAATCCCTTGATCATTACCATACTTGCTCAAAAGGCCGAAAGATACAATATGACTTATTTATTAAAGTTGTCGGAATTCATTCTGCTATTGTTCTTCGCGAAAAAGAAGATTTTTGTAGAAGAGGCAAATTTGATTATTTTAATCGAAATGGTCGCGATTTAAAAAGACTCGATTTAATGACCCTAAATTATCAAATAATCTGCGTATTGTGAAGTAAGAAGTAACTCAAAGCTTGTTTTTTTTTTTCTGATGTTTGTTGAAATTACTTCCTGCATATTGGTGACTTTTTAACGTGGACCTTAAGGAGATCCTTTTAGTCAAAAATTTCAAACTTTCCAAACTGAAAATTTTACATGGATTCGACAAAATGGTTTAAGTACAACTTAATCTAAATAGGACTTAACCCTCCTTAGTAGCTCAATTAAAAATTCAATTGTCGATTTTCCGTAATAATTTATCTTTCCAATAGAAATTTTCATTTTATTATGAAAATCTAGTACTTCAATCGAGCTAATCTAAATATTTTGAGGGTGCAAAATGCTTGCGCTATTACATGAATACCACTATTAGTGGAATGCACTACGATTAGATAGCGCAATTTCAACATTCGATGACAGCTCGACAGAAATATAAAAAATAGATAGATTTAAATGCAACCCTGTGAGTCCGATTACCTCTAATTAGCGTATGCGTTCAAGTAGCGAAAGTAAGCCAAAGTACTTATTTGTATTTTCTACGTGTGTTTCGTATAGGAAATTCATTTGCTGCTTATGGGCTCTACGCAGATATGCAGGAAGTATAGAGCTCGTTCTTGTGAAGAAAGGAAATTAGAGTTGAAATTTCGATGACAGGTCGACAGAAATATAGAAAATGTATGATTTAAATGCAACCCTGTATGTTCGATTGCTTTTAATCTGCGTATTCGTTGAAGTATCAGAAGTAACTCAAAGTACGTCTTCGTTTTTTTTTTTTTTTTGCATGTGTTTAGTATAGGAAATTTACTTCCTGCATATCTGCGTAGAGCCCATTAGAGCGTGGAGCCCTTTATGGATATCTCCCATAACGCGTTCAATATTTCCCTTTCCTATCTATGACAAAATTTTAGCTCTGGACTCGAACAAAATGGTTTAAGTACTAACTAATAAAAAAAAAAAAAAAAAAAAAACCCCTCCCTATAGTAGCTGCAAATTGAAAAATTCTCAATTTTTACGATTTTTTCACCGCTTTTTAACTTTTCTGACCTATGTCTCCCAAGACAATAAGAATATTTTGCAAATGTTTTGATTGAAATATCGAAAAATTTTAGCTTAACCTTGTTCAAATACCCGAACTGCATCTGAATGCTCCTTGATACGGTTTTGCCACTGAAAAGAAGAACAATTTTAAACAAAAATCGGAAGAATTTGTTCGAAATTTTCAATCCAGCAAATGGTTCGAACCATTTGAAAATAAATTCTTATCTGTACGGCACTGTTTTTTGTTGGAAGATCTGCCAAGGTAAAAATCCGTGATATATAATATAATAATAATATAAAATACAAATATAATATAATATAAAATACAGCTGCAATGATTTTAACCGATAAATACACCAATTTAAACATGATTTCATCGAAAAGAGGCTGGGTCGAGCAAGCTTAATTGAGTCCTCAAATTGTATGTCTCTTTAGTCCAATTTTATACAACTGAAAGTTAGCACCGACATATATTAAAAAAACAAAATATTATAAATATTTCACCTTGTGAATGCCCAAATTAATTTGTGCATCAATCATCAAAATAGTGACGTCATCGCACATAGCTCGATTGCGCGTAGTTCCGGTGCTGTCGCATGGAGTCGGCAACTCAAGTCAGCTGATTGCAGAAATCAATAGTTTTCTATTATTCATCCGAGCCGTGGCAACCGTTTGGCTTTCTATTGAAAAGTGGTAAACAATTCGAATTCTGCGTTTTAATATATCGAATCTGATTCGTTGCTCTTGAAATTTGCAGAAAATGCCGCCGCACCAGCAGCAAAATGAAACAGTTGAAGCTGAAATCGAGAATGTTCGTGTGGTGGTTCGTGCACGCCCAATGGACAAGTTGGAGCAAAACAACAGCTCGATTAGTGTCATAAAAGTGGATAAAATCAATCGGGCCGTAACCGTTGTCAAGCCCGATAGTGCCACATTGAATGAGCCGCCGAAAACCTTCTATTTCGATAACGTCTTCGGCGCAGATTCGAGTCAACTTGATTTGTACGTTGATACGGCTCGGCCGATTGTTGAGAAGGTTTTGGAAGGCTATAATGGTACCATATTGGCGTATGGACAAACGGGCACTGGGAAAACATACACAATGTCCGGCAATCCAGAGTCGCCGCATACGAAAGGCATCATTCCAAATGCATTCGCCCATATTTTCGGACATATAGCGAAAGCTCGGGAGCAGCAAAAGTTCCTTGTGCGTGTTAGTTACATGGAGATTTATAATGAGGAGGTGCGCGATTTATTGGGCAAGGACGTTAACCGAAGTCTGGAGGTGAAAGAACGGCCGGACATTGGTGTTTTTGTTAAAGATCTAAGCGGCTATGTTGTACACAATGCCGATGACTTGGAGAACATTATGCGCTTGGGTAATAAGAATCGAGCAGTGGGCGCTACGAAAATGAATCAGGAATCGTCACGTTCGCATGCCATATTCTCAATAACAATTGAGAGCAGTGAGCTTGGAGAAGGTGGTGTGCAGCATGTGCGTATGGGAAAACTTCAGTTGGTGGATCTCGCTGGATCCGAACGACAAAACAAGACACAAGCCAGTGGACAGCGCTTGAAGGAAGCTACCAAAATAAATCTTTCGCTCTCGGTGCTGGGGAATGTGATAAGTGCACTTGTTGATGGCAAAAGTACACATATTCCTTATCGCAATTCAAAATTGACTCGCTTGCTTCAGGACTCATTGGGTGGCAATTCGAAGACTGTAATGTGTGCAACAATCAGTCCTGCAGACAGTAATTACATGGAAACAATTTCAACATTGCGTTATGCCAATCGTGCGAAGAACATACAGAATCGCATGCACATTAACGAGGAGCCAAAGGATGCTTTATTACGTCACTTTCAGGAGGAGATAGCACGATTGCGAAAACAGCTCGAAGAGGGAAACTTCGAGGAACAACTCTCAATTGAGGAAGACGATGAAGAGGATGATGAGGAGGAAGACGATGACGATGATGATGATGATGATGCTACAATAGAGATTGAGGAAGAGGAAGCAACTGCACAGGTCAATGGCAAGAAATCGAAAAAGAAACGCGAGAAAAGCGATGCAGAGAAAGAAGCGCTCGAGCGTAAAGCACGAGAACAGCAGCGTGAAATCGAGCATGCCAAGACCGAACAGGAGCAGCTCCGCAATAAACTTATGTCGCTCGAAGGCAAAATACTTGTTGGAGGTGAGAATCTATTGGAGAAAGCACAAACGCAAGAGGAATTGCTCGAACAATCGTTGGCGGAGTTGGACGAACGAGAAAAGGCCGAACAGGCTCTCCGACAGACACTACAGCAGAAAGAAACCGAGCGAATCGACATTGAAGAGCGTTACTCTTCGCTTCAGGAGGCCAGTACTGGCATTACCAAAAAAATACACCGTGTAATGCAAATGCTTATGGGTGTTAAATCCGAATTGGCCGACCAGCAACAAGAACACCAGCGCGAAAAGGAAGGCATTTATGAAAACATTCGAAGCCTATCGCGTGAATTGGCGCTCTGTGAGTTGGTGCTAAACTCTTATATACCAAAGGAGTATCAGTCCATGATAAACCAATATACGCACTGGAACGAGGATATTGGCGAGTGGCAGCTAAAATGCGTAGCGTATACGGGCAATAACATGCGAAAGCACATCACTGAATCGAAAAATAGCAACAAGGAACCCGATTTTGTGGACTTATCGCACGTCTATCTCAGCTACAACACGGATAGTGTGACGAATCCGGTCCGTGCTCGATCTGCTCGACCACGCACATCCGGTGTTCCCCGTCCCACTACAGCACGACGCTATTGAGCTTATCAGCTGACCGTAGCTGCGCCTTGCTTCACGACAGCAGCAGCAGCCCTGTTCCGCTGTCCCGTTTTACTTATTTTGGTTGTGTTCCTCACCTATTACTGCTATCATTTGAGTTTCGCATAGCTGCGTCATCGTCTCGCCGCTGACGAACAAAAATAAGAACGTCATGTCTCTCAAACCATAATATTTATGGATTCATACGTGCATTTGAAGGCGACCTTGTTCGTAGTTCCCACAAACCACGAATCACTGCAAAGTATTTTAAATGGAAAATTGTCAATGCGCCTTTGCATACAATTTTGTTATTGATGCATCAGTTTATTTTAAGGATTTATTTTAATTTTAATAATAAAAATAACTTATTCAAAGCAAAAGAAAAAATCGATTTTAAATTCGAATATTCTTAATTATAATGCTCAAAGCATACCTTCTAAATACTAAATATTCATTATTAAATTAATTGATTAATAGTCAGATTATTTTTTACAAAAGATTCAAACAATCATTAATGTGGACTATTTTCGTACTCAACTGCATATTTAATGATTAGATTAAAAAATAATTTTAAAATAATCGGTATTATTTGCGATTAATGAAAACAAATCCAATATTACCAATCATATTTAAAATAATTTTAAAAATAAAATCTGATTTTCATTTTCACCAACGAAATTTTTAAAATATTTTTTTTTTAATTTTAAACTACCTCAGGAGGTCGTTTAAGTTTTTTTAAAGATATGGTAACAGCCCTGTTTTGGGCGGTAGAAAAACAGCTGATTACATTCATTCTAAAATTTTACGGAAAAAATCTGCGCAAAACGCAACAAGCAAAGCTTTAAATTTATGGATTCGGATTACAGCGATATGAGACTGATGAAAAATCGCGCGCACACGGCTCCATGCTCTAAAATAATATTTCAATCATTTGTGAATTTGACTGACTACCCTGACAGTGGAGCGTGCTGCCACATTTTGCTATACTTAAAAAAGTTGCATATTGAAAATGAAATTTAAAATAAAATAAAAAATTTAATTTAATTTTAAAATTTTTTTAAATATGTTTGGTAATATTGGCCCTAATAAATTATTCAAAAGTAATCAAAAAAGTAGTCCCAATTATTTTAAGATTATTTTTATTTATTAACTACGACTTTCTCAATCAAACGACTCCGCATTACTAATTTTTTAAATCAACAAAAAACATGTAATAGTAGCGTTATAAGCTCAACTGCACTAAAATTTGTAGCAAAAACCGGCTTTTGAGTTGTTTTCTACGAGTGGGCCATTTTGAGTGGCGTATGAATTGAGTTTTAAAATTTTTATTTTTGTTATAATTTTTAAGTTTTAGTTTAAAGTGGATGAAGTTACGTTTTTTATGTTCAAAATTGAATAAACTTATTATGTTTTTTTAAAATTTTGTTGAAACACTTATTTTTTTCAAGATATGGGCATTCAAATGAAAATTTAACAGGTGGGCCATTTTAGTGGTAGCCACTGTAAGCGGAAATAAGAGTTCGGTAGGAGTCGTCATGACTCAATATGAGCTCCTACGGTATATGGAATCGGACTCATATAGGACGACTTTCGCAAAAAGGGAAATCCGTTCATTAAGGACTCCTAAATGAGTTCATTATAGGGCTCCGACTCCAAATTAGGCGTCATATATGACTATTTTAGGACTCATAATGTTTTCTGGGAATCATTCAGTTGTGACATGAACTCATGCAAATTTAATTGTAAAGAAGTTTATAGGGATATGGGCGTTGCTTAAATTAGGGATAAAGTCCTGTGCAATGGGCACTTTTGGTACTTATTTTTTGAACTTTTCTCAGTGCGAGCTCGCATGGTCATTTGTTTCATCGTTCCGCGCATGACTACATAAAGGTACTTTTAGACGATATGTTCTTTGCACATGTACTCTCAAATCGATCCGTCCCTTTTCCATATGTAAACATATGAAATTAGAACGCGTTCTATTTCTTTTTGTTTACATACTTATGTCACGTCACTTGGAGAGAACCTGTGCAAAGCATGGATTGCTTTTAGACGCCATCATATAGTATATGGACGCTATATTCAATTTCCAATAAGAAAATTTTGGCAGTACACATAGAAAAAATATCGTGTACAAGTACCTTAAACGTGAACGTGTAAAGACCGTCAGTGTCGGAGTGCTCTCTTGCAACGAGCTCTCGGAGCATTGGAATTACATTTTTATTATTATTTTTGTTGGTCCTACCGATATCGTTATAACCGATACAGTTGGAGGGACCAACAAAAATCCATCGTTATAACCGATAATCGCTATATCCAGTAACAGAAATTAAGAAAAATTAGAATAGCGAACCAAACTTAACCTAAAATTTTCATCGCTATAACCGATAATCGTTATAAGCGGTATCGCTATAACCGATTTATACTGAATATATATATCATAAGGGGTATTTTCGTTGTTCTGAACGTTTTACTACGATGAAAAGGGTGCAGAATTTTCAGAAATTTTGATTTGAATTGTATTTATAGTAGCAGGAAACATCGTTAGGACTATATTTCGAGAAGTTTGAACCATTAACAATGCGTTCTTGAATTAAATGCAAGCTTGAGTTCACTGAAATGAATTCGATTGAAGTCTATCGATTTCTAATAATCGAAACTAACGATTTCACCATCGGCATTCTGTCAGTTCTAGTCCAGCGTAGTATCGTAAAAATTTACAACAAAGATACTTTCAATAAAGCAAAGCCTTAATACTTCGTTCCAAAGGATACGAATTATTTGTAAGTCAAATCTTAAAATGGTATTTTGTGAGTTTCCACAGGCTTTCGATTAATCTGGTGTTGGTTTTTTTTTTTTTTATAATAAGCAAATGCAGAAACGAAAAATATTTCCAAATGTTCGATTTCGTTGCGATTCCCGATTCTTGTAATACGACTCTCGATAGCTTAATTATAACCATCGCTTTATTGGCTCCTAATGCTTTGTATTCGATCTATAAGAGGCCGTTTCCACTATAGCCGCATCTTGTTTCGCATCTTCAAGATGCGATTTTTGAGATTGGTGTTTCCACTGGCATTTCGCATCTTGCATCTTTCAAATCAGCGTTTTTGTTTACAATTGATATTTTTACTATGATGCCACATTTCGACCACTATTCGGTCAATTTTGTAATCTATTATATAATATAAGTATTTAAGACAACATCAGTATATGTTCGATCGTCACAAAATTACATTTGTTACTGACTTCATGCTAATTGTTGAGCATAATATGTAATTCATTAGTAATGTTACATTTCTAATTCTTGTTTCACCATCCATTTGTAGTCTATCTGTACAAAATTCCTGAAATCTTTCAATAAATGCAATGTTTGACTGACTTCGTTTAAAATACGAATATGTAAGTCGAAATTTAAATGATTTTGTTGATCGTTTTAAGGCCAGAAGATGCGGTTCAGGATACAAAAGCAATGCAGAAAAATTCAAAGCATCGTTGTCCCATCTTGCTCAAAATCTGAAAGCAATGCTTAAGCCATCGTTATAGTGGAAACTCAAGCTGACGATCTAACATATATGTATGTTATGACACATACATATATATGTGTCGATCGTCCACAAAATTTATGTTAAGCCTGACGCCTTTCTGCTAATTGTTGGTAAAATTTCTGTAGAATTCATTCGTTACATTCGTTCCAAAAATTGTCAATTGTTGTTTAAAATACGATTTATAAAACTTATTGTGAGGCATAAATAATATCGTTTGAAGTTATTTTATGATAAAATGTTGGGAATTTTCGACCTTGATCTTTCGATTTTAGAAAACAACATCAAGCTATGCTCGCAAATTTTTTAAATAAAAGTTTTTATGTACTTATATGTATCGACTTTTAAGGCCCTAAAGCAACCATTAAGTCCAAATTGCGTTTCGATGTTTTGAAAATTCTACAGTGCTGTAACGCCTTAAATCATATATGGTTTATGTATTTGCTTATCGTTTATGGTTTGATTCTTAGCACAAATGTTCTGTTATCTCCACGACTCCAAGACTGTTAATTGCTCTGTTAGATTATTAAAGAAAAATTTTCAATATCAGCCATTTTCATAAAGCACTGCGATTTAATTTGGACATCATTTTGTTTAAAAGAATTCTCTAGATCAATTTGATAACTACAGTACATTTTTTGTTGTTGTTATTATAGTGAAGAACGATGGCACGCAAAGCAAAAGGTAATATTGGGGCAAAAAAGGGTAAGGCTACGACCAAAGCTGCCATCAACAAATTGAAGAAGGAGAAAAACATATTCAAGGTGGCTGATAGCAAAGGTAAAAAGAAGCCCAAGGAGGTACAAGGCAAGCTAAAGAAGGTAAATTCAGTCTGTACAACACTAAGTGAACATTGTCATTTCATTTGTTCCCACAGATAAGGGAGTCCGTCAAGGCCAAACATGAAAAAGTCGATGCAAATTTGAAAGAGTTACACAAGGATCTGGTGGTGAAGACACCAAAGCCAATCCCTAGCAAAGCTCCGCTGAAGAAACAAAAGAGAGCAGCAGCCAGTCCCAAGAAAGTTGCGCAAAAACTGAATAGTCTCAAATTAAAAGTCTAAACCAAAAAAAAAAAAAAAAATTTAATAAATTAAATCATAGCATCTGAAGTGAGAACCAAGCCTCGACCTAGCACTTAAGTCGTGAGAAACAGATTGAGAGAGGCATCCATGAAGTTCCCCGCAATATAATGTAGTCTCATAGAATAAACTCATCGAACAAAAAAAATTATTACTAATTATAATGCACCTCATGTTTGGATGCTTAATGACTCGCAGAAATTTTGACTAAGAATGTTTCATTGAACGATTTTGTGTACGTTCATGTAAATTTTGAAATACCTATGAACTTTGAGAATTGAGGCATGCTTTATTCAAATATCTGTAATGGATAATCCTCATCATCAAGCAATATAAATTTACGTTGCTATGTTAATATTTTATAGATTTACCTATACATATATAAATATAGAGTAAATGATATAAGTTTTATTGAAATATTTCAAAGAGTCGAAATTGAAACTTCATTTTTGTGGAACGAAGAAGAAACACTCTAACACGCCGTCCGTCTTCATTGGTTGCATTCAGCAGATTCATCTGTTGCCATATCAACACATTGAGCAAATGTAGTTAAATAAATTTTTCTTGCCAAAAATGGCGTCCGCATGTAGTCAACATGTTGCGAACGCTCAGTATGTAGCGCCAAATATTACTCAAACTGCAGTCTGCTGCAAGGCCGGACTGGGCCTACGGGCAAATGCCCGGTGGGCCCCTATTGCGCTGTGCATTTTAGATGTTAGGTTTTTTTTCTTTTCTTAGGTAACAGGGCTCATTTTTTCAAACGCCCGGTGGGCCCTTTGACCTCCAGTCCGCCACTGGTCTGCTGAATGCACCAATTGTTAAACTGCGATTTCCCATGAAGCTGAAGGATAGAGCAATCGGAAATGAAACCAATTCTGATACCTATTTTCAGCTATATCATTTCAATGAAGGTCAGTAATTACTTAGATATTTATGGTACTTCTAGATTGTGACTTGTTCGCGTAGGCGAAATAACAACAAATGCTTCCAAGGGCCTCAGCGATCATAAGGGTGCCGGGAATTCAATCCCTCAGTTGTAATAAAAAAAAAACATGACCAAGCGATATACAATGAGAAAGCTGTCTCAACATGAACATCTCCGTAAGATACGTTGACATTTTTTTAGTATGAGTTGATATCAGCGCCCTTACACTGCAGTTCGATTCCAATAAATATTAGCTCGGATTCGAACGTTTGATAGTCTATTTTTCTGGTGCCGGATGTTCGTAATACTTTATTATTGTTATTCGTTCGACTCAGATTGCGTGTTCGAGTAGAATGACTTTCCGAGTCCCCGAGTAAGGCCCCAGCTTTGCTGAAGGTAAGACTCTTTCGCTTCCTTATAATCGGATTCATTTTGATTAGTTGGCTGCCTGCAAATGGGATGCATTAGAATTGGGGCAGGAGTACATTTTTATGCGTACCATTATTATTATGTATGTATTTTTGTATGAACTAAAGAGCAAGGTCCTACGAATGTCCTCAAAATTTTTTTTTAACCAACTCAAACTATCAAATGTTTCTGTACTTGCACATGTTGAAACATGTCCTCAAGTTTTATTTCGTAGAAATAAAAAATTGAAGACAATCGCACTACATTTGCGGCGACCACAGTCAATTGAAAATAACAGAGGCGTAAAAAAGCCATTTTTATAGTGGACGATGCTTAAAAAATAATGATCTATAGTGAAATTGTGGGTTGCTTTCTTAAAATAACAAAGTTTGTTGTATTGTGAAGATACAGAGGTATGTTTATGGTAAAAAAATCAATAGCAAATTTTTTTTTCTTGGAAGGCCTATGAAGGCCCACCATAAAAAATTCAACAACGGTCATTAAGAAACCTTATATTGAGTTGCTCTGAGGTCAAAAGACGGCAACTATACCCTTTTTTTGCTTAAATAGCGTTTAATCTTTAATTCTTAATCAAAAACAGGATAGTAACATTCGTTAAGTTTTTTTTTAAATAAACGAATTTTGTCTGATATTTTAATTTTTTTTACTAGCTTTTACAATATAAATTAACATAAAAGGCTTTCAAAAGTAATGAATGCAAGTTTGGGTTCATTATCTCAAACAAGGAGTAAGTGGGCCTTTTAAGGTACACATGTTCCTCGTAAGGCCCAAAATGACGTTTTTTTTAATCGCATTTTAAGAGCTTTTCCGATAATGATTTTTAGTAGAATTTTTTGTTTTTCTATAGAAAATTTATCAAATAAATCAACACAAAAACAATCGGGTTTCTATCATCAATACTTTGTACGCTGTAATCGAAAAGGTGTTAGGTGGGCCTTACGTGGTACACTTACCTTATGTATGTATTTTTGTATGGAACTTAACTAGAGCAAGTGTCTTACGGAGATGTTCCTCAAAAGTTTTTTTTTGAATACGAAACTCCAAAAGGGTATTTATAGAAATGAGTCGACTCTGTGAATTTTTGGATTGAATTGAATTTTTGGATTTTAAAATCGATTTAAAGTATGATGAAAGGCCTGATTGCTTGTGGAAATGGCAGCTGATAATTGAGTTTTTTATTTCAAATACAAAAATGGCAATATAGTATAGTCAAAAGTCTTTATAACGGATTAACAGAAGAATTGGAAATTAGTTTCGATGCCGAGATAAATCGTTATACGATGAATAAAATGAATTGAAAAGATTATAGAAAATCAGTAGTATATAGACTTAATATGGAATCGGTTCGTTATAGAGAAGTTCGACTGTAATAACATTAAATTGGAACACGATAAAATGTGTCGCTAAGAAGCCATTAAGCAAGTATTCATGGATGTAAGACTGCTTAGCCATATAGTGGCGCTGGCTGAATCGCCTGATTAGTGCTCCCAGCAGATGCTGGCGCGAGTGGAACTAGTGGCGACACTGGTACGGCTGTACCAACGTTTTGCGGCACATCGAACCAGTCGAATTGTGTGCGTATAAACATGTCCAATTGATACACATCGATGCCGGCATTTTGCAATTGAGCAATTAAACGTTGGGTTTCCGGAAAAGACAGCAAACGATCGTAGACAGGTCGAAGGGCTGTCACACGCTGCCAATATTGAGCGAAAGCACCATTTTGTTGGACCTTCGATTCTATATTAGCTTTCAATAGATCCAACGGATAATAGCTGATGAATTCATTCACGAAACCCTGCCAGCCGTAAACGCTATTAGCCCAATACGGTGATGTATTGAATATGCTCAATTCCAGCGATTCGTCTAGCTCCATCGAGCCACCTGACTGCAACAATTGCGAGCGTACCCAATTCTGGAACGTAATGATCTCCGGCTGCGAACGGAAACGCATACGCACAATGAACGCGTCATAGGAATTCGCTATGCGCACCACAGTCTGGAATTCAGCGTCGTTAAGTAAATATCGAGTTATGAGCTTCATCAGCATTTTTATTGGTATTAGTCTTGTTAATTCTTCGAGATCCTGAGCGAGTGTCGTCGTTGGGGCTGTTATAACAACCGCACCTGATGATGCGGCACCATAAGGTGTTCCATTCGCGGCCAATGTGGCCGACATGAGACCCAAAAGTCCTAAGGCCAATGTGGCAGCTTTCATTTTCCCCGCGAAATATCGTATACTACACTACAATAAAGATCGTATGGATAATTCCAAAACGCTGGATAAAACACGACCCGATGCGTTGATGCAAAACTAAGTATATCCATCGGATACGATTGCCACCGGTTTTATACAAATCGCACCGCAGCGTTGTTATTGTGGACCTAAGCGATTCTCCTCTTATCTCTGTGGAGTTTCATCGATAAGAATATTTTTACAGTAATTTAAATCACTTTTCTATAATTAATTGTGATCTGTTGATAACGTCGGAGCGATGTTATTTTACCCCACGGACTTCACTTAAAAAAAAAAAAAATAATAATAATAATAATTCCCTCGTTTTGTTCCCCGTTCTCTTCTCTATATGAAACCACGTTGACAGGTTGATAAACATGTCCATGGTCATGAGATCCAACATTTACACTACACATGATCGGTGAGTCATGGACTCATATATGTATGATCGCCTGTTCTGTTACCCCCGTACCATGTTCCTTTTCTAAAATACTTATACCTAGTTATCTCAATCTCACTGAGTGCGTGTCTTGAAGGTAAGATTTTGATCTGTAATAATGCCTCATGGGAGTGGGTTTTATTTTTTTTTTTTTTTGTAACCAGTTGGAATGGCCCATCTTAAGACACATACTTTTTGTTTTCATGCGATTCTTCCTTTGGTGGATTCTTACAATGAGAAAATGTTGGTGCAGCGAAACCAATTAGGAAATTGAAGTATATCCACACACAAGTGATAATAATAATTTGGGAGCTTTCAAGTATTACCTAACGAAATTTTTGAAGATTTTTAACCCTACCACCCCTCCCCCCATGTAACGCGTTTTCGAGAATTTCGAGACAAATGAACATTCAAGGGATAACCCGTAAGTTTATCTCGTTTTTCTTTATTTCCTTTATCGGACCACGTCTCATACGGAGCTACATAGTTCGAGCACACAGCCAGGGTAGGATTTTAGTGGTTCAAATCCACCACAAAACGAAGACCATTTTTTTTTTAGTAGTGTTCGGGTTTGGGTTACAAAGTAGGACATCCATTTATTGCAGATACTGGCTAGTAGACGAGGAAGATGAATCTCCGCAACACCTTTTACTGCAATGCCCTGCGTTCTCAAGGAAAAGATTCTCTTATTTAGGAAACTCTGTAATGCGATCCCCAACGGACTTAGATTCGGTAAATTTTACTCAAATCACTGGCTTTATTGCTAGCTCAAAATGGTTCTAGAGAAAGGTGTTCACCTCTATAGGGTATCACAACGGACCTCAGGTCTAAGTGTGTCGGTTTTATGACAGCCCAAGTAACCTAACCTAACCTAAGCCTAGGATTAGGAAAACGACATAAACAATCAACAAATACCATTAGTCTCCAGGCCTATTCCCCCTGGACCATTCTTCTAAGGCCTGTGAGTTATGCTTTTGAGGGGCTGTCTTCGTATTCATTGTCAAAGAATTCGAGAGCGTTCCATGTGATAGGATTAATTTGGATACTTTTACTAAGGATCTCAAGAGATTTCCCAATGCCCAGCGAGAGAAGATAAGATGCTGCAGACGAATCCAGAAGGGATGGTAGGTAGGTAGGTAGGTAGGTAGGTAGATGCGGCAGCTAATAGCTCACGTAGGCTCAAAGATAGGCCCTTTGTGATACCATAGACAGACACGACTAGACCCTTTCTACTTCTTATAAAAGCCAATTTGACTTCCTGATGAACCGCACAATGTTTGAAATTTTGATTTCGGACAGTTCGGTGAGGCTGGTCAGAAAGGTGTGTCCTAGTAGAGAAAGTCTTTTTGACGATAAGGCCGGGCACTGACACAGAAGATGGAGAATAGATTCCTCCGAGCGACAGCTCCGGCAAAAGTCATTGTATGGGGCTCCCAGCCTTGCGGCAGTGGCCGGTGAGAACTGATACCGCCTGATGGATGGAGATGTTGCTGAGTTTCATTAGGATCCTGGATCGTCCCTTGTTCAGAGATGGCCAGGTTTGTCTAGTAATCCCGCAAAAGTCTTCCTCGATCCAAAGCTTGTTTGCAAGGCCGAGATATTCCTCTTTTATGTGGAATTTCACTGTAGCCTATAATTCCTATATTGGAAAAGGAGGTCCCTGGAAGCAATGTACACATCTTAGCGAGTTCATCGGTCTCGCAGCAGAAGGGATGGGTAGCAAAAAAAAAAAAAACATTTAGCGAGGGCATTTCTTATGTATAAACATACAAAGATAGATTGTTTTCTTCAAGCTTGAAAATATAAACAAACATTTATAGGTAACATTTTTGATTACGGGTAGCTCTTCATTGCGTTGAATGTGAGAAAAATAGGTTTTTTTTTTTTTTTGTGTGTAAATAACACTTTATATAGTAAAATGTAAAATAATTTTTCTTTTTATTTGGCAATTAACACAACAAACAAACTTAATTATAAATACATAATGCAAATAAGTTATCTGATATCTAAAATGTATCTATGCGTGTATGAACGTGGCTGTGTTTGTGAATGCTTGTGCGCGCGAACGGCCATGAATGTGTGGTAAGACGGCTTCTGTTTTTATTGTTGCAGAGAAACTGCTTCTAGAAGGGCGCTTATTGAGGAGATTCTCGAGAATGAAACAGATTTTACGGAAGGTGAAAAACCAAAAACAAAGAAAGTTTTTAAGAGACCCGGCAACAATTCATCCGTTTATCAGTGAACTATCCATCAAGATAAACTGTTGCCGGATCGCTTTAAGGACCTGTGGCATAATCTTACTGGAATTAAGGTGTAATCGTTTTTTTTTTTTTTTTTTCAGTTATGAAAGCGATGGCCAAAAGGATTTCAGATATGCAATTGGTCAGGAAAAATGTAGGGCTATTAGAATATATAGGGGTATTTTCTATATCTTTCTCTCTCAGTCTCTCTGTCTCTCTCCTCCTGCTTCCATCTGATTTGTTTGGAAATAGCCGAGAGGCGGACTGTTCATGATTGAATATCAGTTGTTGCCCACATTTGATGGTGGTTCTATGATTTACATATGTCTGTTTGTATGTAGGATGTAAGTATGTAAATATGTAAAATCTTAATACACTTTTGTCTTAAAAATATTGCTTGATTGCGAAACTTAGTTTTTTAAATATTAAAGTCCATTAAATTGTCAATTATCGAATTTCGATTTCATTCTACTCCTATATAGTATTTCCCATCGAACAACTCAATCCTCGATGAACTGAGAAAAGAGGCGTTCAAGAAAAGAAACAAAAAAATTGATACCTATGTATTTATCTTTTAGATTTCGATCGAATTGTCGTCGGCTTCGGTTTCGGTTTGTTAGACCTTTGGATTTTAATAGGTTGTTGTCGATCCTTCACCTCAGATATATGTATGTAGGTACAGAATTTCTAATTTTATTATTGAAATGTGCCAAGGACCATCCTTCTTCATGACATCAAGTTCTCAATAGATCCGTGGAGTTGTTTGTTTTTTGTTTGTTGTATTTGCATTTCGAATAAGTATGATATTGAAGTACGGCAAATTTTCGCATTCGATCGGACTCGTTAATTTCAAACCCTACTGTGGAGTTGAGAGCGAGATTCCGTTCCTTCGGTTTTCAGTATTTGTATAGGTACCTTGAAGCTAGTTGCGTTTCCTTTTGATCCAATTCGGTATGTATGCAGCGATGGCTTCGCCTAGTTGTCTATAAATCATGAGCGCCAATATGGGCAATACGAGACGAGCGTCCTTAAAAAGATAGACATAACAAGCTACAATGAAGAGCACCAGATCTGTGGAATAGCTCAACGCGGAGCGCACTTTCTCTTGCGCGTCTTCGCTCAATTGTTCAGCACTCTTCGGCTCATGGATTTCATTTTGAGGCGCTGTAGTTTGTGTGTCTTGATTTTGCGGTATTATTCGCATTGGCCGGGATTCTTTCGAGGCGGCGCGAGTTCTTGAGAGAACACGACGACGGATGGGCGGATTGCTCTCATTTCGAGCCAGATCAGATTTTTGAGATGCCGGAACAGTTCGATTTGTTGAAACGTCACGCGATTTCGATGGTATACGTTTCTTAACAATGCGCCGTACTTTGACAATACGCGAACGACCTCGAGAATCCGGTCGCTCTTCAGTTGTTTCGCTTATAACGGTTGTGGTTGTCCTCATGCTGTCACTCTCACCCTCAACTTCTGGCTGTGCACAATCCACTTGGCCATGAGAAAATATTTCGGGGACTACAGATGATTGATGATGTTGATTCTGCTGTGGCCGGGGCGATGGCGTTGTTGGACTTATAACTGGGAATTGCGGCATTGTGATATCTTCGCTAGGCGTTTCCGGTTCTGTTGTTTGTTTCTCTTCTCCAATGAATGCCAAATCGCTGGCAGTGTCACGCACGTGCACCAGTTGACCACGCTCTGTTAGGGAAAGGCGCGGCTTATTGCTTTGTGGAGGAATGAAATTCATTTCAGGCGTTAGCGATTTCTTCCTACGTTGATACTCTTCTTCTATGTCCACATCGTCGTCGATTCGTCGCTCGATGTACGAAACGGATGCGTTCGGATTCAGATAGATCGGAGTCTCATATTTACGTGACGTGCTCACTTGACGCATCAGTTCGCCGTAATGATCAGCTGCGACGTGCGCCTCCTCCTGTGAAATGCGTTCGGCCTCTTTCCGTCTCAGCTCTTCCTCTAGCTTGGACTGTCGTTTCGCCGCCTCGGTTTCGACTTTTTCTGATACACTCGCCGAGACGTCCAGATGGCCGGATGGATTTGTAGAGCTCGGATTTGTTTTTGAATATCCAGTAGCCTGTTCGAAAGGCGACGAGTCCTTCGTAAATCTTGTGTCTTCGGCATTCGTTTTACTCTCGGTCGCTGTCGAACGTTTGTCGCGCTTGAAAAATGATTTGATCCCCTTCTTAATGTTCACGGGTTTTTCTGGTGGTCGACTTACCGACGGACTCTCTATCGTAGCCGAATTCGAGTTCGAGTTCGAATTCGAAATCGAGTTGATATTTTCGTCGCTCGTTGGCTCACTTTCTTTGGCGGACCGCTTCAATATCGGTTTGGGTATAAAGTCAGGGTCCGGCAGCGGCATCGGACGATTGAGTACTAATGCTGCTTCGTCAGGTGTCGGCGCGCGGTATGGGGTGAATATACCCGATGACATATCGCGTGGATGGTATGTCTCTAATTCTTTTGGACTGAGCGATCTAGTGCGAGCCATGAGCTCCATTTTAAATTTCTCAATGGAGTCTTCTTCGGACGGTGCCGTGCTCTCCGTGTAGTCAGACCCAATCTCATAGCTGTCCATTTTAAGCGGTGCGTTTCGTGTTGGGAAATCGTCGCTCACCTCACCATCACTCTCTTGGCTTTCGAAAGATTGCTTTTGCTGGAAATTGTTGGTGGTCTTGGTGCGTGCAAAATTATGGATTTGAGAGATATTATCACGGGAACTCCATTTAGTTGGACCAGTCTTAAACTCCTGCGTGAAGTCCGCCGATAATCGCCTCTTTTCACTGCGTTTCTCGAAAGACAGACGTTCCGCTTCGGTCATCGAACCTAAACGCTTACGCGTGAAGCTAGGCTGTGAACCCAACGGCGTCGTCAATCTCTCCTGCAGCAATTGGGCTTTACGGGCTTTTTCTGATTCTTCGTATTCGACTGCTTCGTAGAAACGTGCCATCGCACGCTCATAGAGCAGCTCGGTGGAACTGACGGAACGGCGAATCGGAAAGGTGGTATGCAGATTGGTAAACTCCAACGAAGCGAGATCTGGAGCCGATATGGAAACCGGCGGGGGCTGGAGAGCATCTTCCAAATCCAATTCAAAGGAATCTTGTTCTGTGAAAGCGGAAAACCGTAAATATTTATAAGGAAATCGAACATCGAGCTTTGAAGCACACATTTTTATTTACATACATATGTATGTATATTCGATACTCACTGTCTTTATCCTTAACTTTGCTATTCTTGTCGAATACAACGAGCATAAACTCGTTGCTGGTATGCACATCGTCATGGCGATCAGACGATTTTAGCGGGGATAGATTCTCGGGAGTCGTTAGAGGTGTTGTGGACTGTGTTGGACCTGAATTCAGAGTCAATTTGGGCGATGACGCACGTTGATATTGCGACTGTGCTTGTGGGTGTGGGTCTGGGTGTTTGTGTGTTGGCCGCTGTTGTTGATGTGAAGGCGACGGAGCACTTATCTGAATTGTTGGATTCGAATGGGTTGAAACAATCGGCTTTGCTGCCACTTGCGTTGAATTTGAGCCCATACTGCTTGTTGCAATCGCAATGGCTAGTGATGGCACATTCCTTGCTGGACTAAGAGCATTACGGGTATAGCGTAAAACGTTCTGATTGCCACCAAGTTCCACGGGCTCAGCGCTCCTTTGCAAGGCTCGTGTGGCTTTAATTGATTCGCTTTCCGGTGGTGTCGGACTTATTCTCAAAGTTGGACGCTTACGAGTTTCTAAAGGACTTGGTGTGCCTGTGCCTCTTTGATGGTTAACATCGGTTTCTATTTGTGGTGATTGCTGGCGAAGTTTCTGCAACAGAGGCGACGATGGCTGCTCCAGTCGGTTTTGCTTGGAATTTTGCAAGAAATTTGTTGTCCGCTCCCTTTCTGATGTCGCAACAGATTTCATGAATGACCTTATCGCTTGATTTGCATCCAGTGATGGGGCATCTGCTCCTGTATATGATGGACTTCGACGTGCGTCCATTTTTAGAACCTGATCCGGTGTGCCGTAAGACATTTCCCGATGCAGATCCTCATTATCTAATAATTGCGGTTTCGGCTTCCTCAGCGCCATAGGGGAAGAGCGTGTTTCTGTAGCTGCGTCCTGATGCGGTCGCGATGGTGAAAGCGTTTTCCTCCGTGGTGTCAATGGTCGGTTTTTCTCTTCCGAAAGTTTCGATTCCGATTTCGGTTTCACTATACCGCGTTTGGGATCTGGAATAAACAGCAAATCGGACTCATCGCTGGGATCACTGAGACCGTATGGATTTTCCGCTTTAACGCGAAATTTGTATTCAGAGCCTTCGATTAAATCATTTAGGGTTGTGCTTAAGGAACGCGTTGTCGCTGCTTTCAGCCAAACATTCCAACCGACGCGAAAGTATTCCACAATATAGTTGCCAATTTTACAGCCACCATCATCGATTGGTGCCGTCCACGACAACGTTGCCGACTTACCGAACGACATGTTCAGGCGTACCTTTCCCGGCGGATCGGGACGCGCAGTTACTGTTACCAAGAACGATGCCATATCTTCGCCAAGCTTATTCCAAGCCTTAACGCTGTACTCGCCTCGGTCACTCCTCTGTACGCAATCAATCTTAAACATCGAATTCTTATCCGTATTGATTATTTCATAGCGACCGTCGCTCAACAAGATCTCGCCCTCATGTAGCCAAGTCACATTGGGTGGTGGTTGTCCGGCAATTCCCACCTTTAGTCGCAGAATTTCGTCCGCTTCGACAATGAGTCCATCCTCATAGGTCCGTGGAAGGCGTATGCGTGGCGGCGCTTGTACCAAAAGTTTCGTTTTGGTCACAACGTGACCAGCCCGATTTGTGGCCGTGCATTTAATTTCTCCCTCATCGGTGAGCGCGACCTGATGGATAATCAACGAGCTCATTTCGCCGTCGTTGACAATCTTTGTACGTCGACTGCTGAATATTTCGTAGCCATCTTTGAACCAATTTATTTCGGGTGGCGGCTGTCCAACAACGCGCACACGGAACTCCAGGCGTTCATCTTCGACGGCATTCTTCTCGCCGAGTTCGTCAATGAAACGTGGTACGGTTATTGCGTTACGCTGCAATGTGACTGTCAACGCGTCCGACAGCTCACTCGGATCCGAGCGGCCAACAATATTTTCGGCGAATACACGAAACTGATACCGCCAGCCAGGTTCAAGACCGCTCAGAGAGGCCTCACAGCGTGTTAGCGGCGTAGGAGTGGCTCGCACCCAATGCGGCGAGCCCATGCGTCGGTGCTCCACTATATATCCCGTTATTGGCGATCCGCCGTCCATTTTGGGCCGATCCCATCGTAAGTTGACGACGTCCGGCTGCTGATCAGAGAGCGGAATCAACGTTGGCCTGCCGGGTGGCGATGGACGTTCTGTAAGAATTCAACAAATTAAAATTTGAAAAGCACGCTAAAACTTTTGATCGATCGATGCAATATACTTATTCATGAGTGCCTACAGGAGCTCCATAAAGAAATCTATTGAGACGCATAACTTCTTTTGTTTTACTACAAATTTCGTTACTCGGAATTTTAAGGCTCAATATGTGAGAACAACAGACAACATTAACAAAAAAAAAAAAAAAAATAGTGGGGTACACATCAAATATGTATATAATAATGTATCCATAATACAATATGTGCGCGAACGCAAAAAAAAAAATATGCCCTAATGGAGCTGTTCGTTGCAATATCAAGAGCTAACATTTCTCGATCTGTCTCGCTGCCGGCCTGTCCGCCTGTTCGCCGGTCCGCCTGCCTGACCGATTGAAATGGAATGGAATGTCGCCTGATTGCGTTTTGCTTCCTTTCCCTAGGTAGGATAAGTACAATGCTCAAATATTTCGCGCATGGAGGAACGTGTAGGCCTATGAAATGTTGCCTCTCGGATGGACGAGTGGACGATGGGATGGATGCAGTTAAATAAAGAAGAGCAAATGACAAAGTAAATCCAAAGTAAAAAAAGTTCAACGAAACAAAGTGGCGGCCAAATAGACCGACCGATCGGTCAGACAACCACCAAACAGTCCGCGCTATTCGTCTATTTATATGTACGTGTGTATATTCTTGAATGCCCCAACAAACGTGGATGTACGGACGTAGCATGTGTGTAGCGTGCTCATAGGAGAGAGTACCTTCTAAAAATAACACAAATTCTAGCGCTCCCACTTCTACTGGCTGAGTTGTGGTGACGGCGGCCAATCGGCTGTATAGCCCATTGTGTTCTAAAAAAAATGTTTGAGTTAAAAACAATTTTCATCTACACAGGTCATGAAAACATGAAGTTAAATGGAGAACGTTAAGTAAAAAAAACAAAAAAAAAAAAAAAAACCAAAAAAAAACAAAAAATAGAAAATCAAAAATTAATTGCTAAATATTCGACAACTGAAAGAAAAAACGTTAATCTCGATGATTATCTTTTACGCATGATTATTACTCTCTTTATTACGAATTACCAGCTGATTTCCAGTGAACATTCTTCTTAGGTCGACTGCTCTGATTTTGTTGTTGCAATTTACCCGGCTGATTGCCCATTTGATCGATCTCGATCCGATCGGACGCGATTCGAGTTTTTTTTTAAAATTATTATTATTTATTTACTTCGATCAGACGATTCATCGATCGATCGCTTTACTTGCTCATTAAAGCATCACGAATTTTATACATTTTATTTTGTACTTAGTTGTAATTGTGTTATATTTGTGTTGTTGTTGTTGTTGTTATCGGAGAATTGAGCGAATTAGAATTAGAATTTTTTTTTTTTAAAGAATTTTTGATGAATTTTTCCGAATTTTTCGTTTAAATCCTTATAGCCAATCGATTGAAATTTTTCGTTTTGAATTCTTAATAAATATCGTTGGTATTGATTGCGGTGCTCGTGGTTATTAAGGGTATTGAGTAATCCGTAATAGCCCCGCTGACAAGCAATTCATCGAAGTCCATCAGAGCACCACCATCCGCACCACATTCACTTCACTTTGCGTCGCTGCGTCGTTGCTGCGTTCGCGGCGCACGGGCATCTGGGGATATATATTTTCAATAATCGCGAGGCGAAAATTTCATTTCATTTTCATTTTCGTTTTCGTTTTCATTTTCTCAAGCGAACGAAACTTTCGTTCAATATGAATAGACATATATGTATATACATACACATGTTCGTACGGTATGTAGGTGCGTTTGTGAATATTTTTCGCTTTGGCTTCGTTCACTTTTGACGTAGTATTTCACTCGTAGCTGGTGCATGCATTCAGGCTTCCTAGTAGTGGGTGACTTCGATTATGCCACTCTCTTCTTGGTCAACATTCTCTGTTGAGGGCACAATAAAACTAGGAAGGCATTAGCAAATTTTTTTTATTTATTTATTTTTTTTTTTTATTCACAAAATAATTTCGATTCATCTATGTTCATCAAAGTGGGAATGATACAATTTCAAAATTAATAATCGCAGATGAGGACAACTTCCGGTTTTTCGAGAATTTGTTTGGGTTTTTGCTGTATTTAATTTTTTGTAATAAAATTTTCCAAAATAAAATCGCTGGACCCGTGTATCCATCCGGTCAACTCAGTTTACGCTACGCTCAAAGATTTGATTTTTTGCTTGATAAATGCCTTAGATTAGTGATGGAGAGGGGTGTGATGACTTAAAACTGGGACATCCCGAATTATTTTTTAACTTTTAGCTAACCGTATGGGTGATGAGTTTTTTCTACCATTTTTCATACATTTTTTCTGGATACGTATGTATGTTTGTGAACCGCAGCAAAAATAGTACTGAGATCACTTATGTGAACTAAGATTTTTGTTAATATCTCACAGATGCGGCATCAACTTTGAATGAAACAATTTTTTTTTTTTAATGAAAGAAAACATTATAAAAGAATTATAGAGTGGCGCGAATCTGGGAATACACTGATAAAAAAGTTAATATTTTCTTTTTAGTTTTTTGAAAAAATTTTCTCAGTGTGAAATTAAAAAAAAAAAATTTTCAGGTTCCTTATTTTATTGCTAATAAGTTTCTTAGTTAGTTCATCTTTCTATCTGAATTGGTTGTTGAGATATTCAGTTTTGCAAAATGGCTTACTAAAATGTGGGTTTCAAGGATATTTCAAGGATTATTCAAAATAGAAAACTAAAAAAAGGGTCCCTACGGTGTTTTCAGATGGCACCTAATGAAAAATCAACAAAAGTTAAAAATTCCTCTCAGGGTGCAGCCCAGCTTTCCTTAGCCCTTTGTAAGCCGCCATTCTTAAGCGGCGACCATCTTGGATTTACAATGGAAAGGAATTTATTTAGTTGTATTGTCACCAGAACTATGGGCTTGTACCAAATTTCAGATCAATTCGTCAACAGGAAGGAGGTCAAATTTCAATTACTAGATTTGACCCAAATATACCTACACATAAACAGGGCAAACTAAATAAAACCGTTAAAAAAAAAATTTGCTTTGAATTTTTGTCGCGAGTGGTGATGTTGAAGCCGCAACTCTCCCTGGCTATAAACACGTAAACACGTTTTGCCGAAAAAAATTTCTGCATGCACGCCTGTTTAATCGTGTAGGTGATTTGTTTTGTCGTCGCGAACCGATTGTTGAAAAGCTCCTGGTCTCTCAATGCCGAGAAATAATCAATCAAAGAATAGATTTTCTATTCGCAGCTTCCGAAATAGGGAAACTCTTTCACTTTTTTGGCTTTTGGGGGAAAATAGGGCAAAAGCATTGCTCCATGTTGGTGTGAGTTGATCAAATCAGAATTGATTTATTTTATTATTTTATTTTATTTTTTTAAATAAATATATTAGTAGGTACCTACCGGAATTGAGCAATTTTAGGTGTTGAAATATTATAAAATTGTCAACTCTATCCACGATTGGTGTTATTTCCTACGTTCTGCAGGAAATTCTTATCTTCTTCTTCGTGTTTCGTTTGAATTGTTTCTTCATTTGTGAAATCCAGAAATCAAAAATTCAATAAACAACATCATTTTAGGCCAAATATACATGGCCGTTGATTGATTAACTTTCAAAGTGGCGCAGATTTCAAGAAATGAAACAAGACCGGTTAAGCAGCCAACGCTGGAATAGCTTGAGATACTGAAAGGAATTTAATTTTCGAAATATTTATGTATTTATCACTTGAAATTTCGAAATTTAGTAACAGCTCTAGTATTTATGATGGGCACGAGTGCAATACAGTGTACTCTCTCCTTGCGGACACTCTTATTAAGCGCACAACTTTTGGGAATGCTTTAGTTTTCCTGATTCTAAAATAGTTTCCTCTTAAGCGGACACATTTGTCGATCCCGTAGATGTCCGCTTAAAAAAGAGAGAGAAAGAGAGAGAAGAGAGAGAAGAGAGAGACAGAGAGAGAGACAGAGAGAGACAGAGAGAGAGAGAGAGAGAGAAGAGAGAGACAGAGAGAGAGAGAGAGACAGAGAGAGAACAGAGAGAGACAGAGAGAGAGAACAAGAGAGAGAGACAGAGAGAGACAGAGAGAAGAGACAGAGAGAGACAGAGAGAGAGAGAGACAGAGAGAGAGAGAGAGAGAGAGAGAGAGAGAGAGAGAGAGAAGAGAGACAGAGAGAGAGACAGAGAGAGAGAAGAGAGAGAGAGAGAGAGAGAGAAGATATATATATATATATATATATATATAATATAAAAAGAGAAAGAGAGATAGGGGGGGGGGGGGGGGGGGGGGGAGTGAGCGAGAGAGAGAGAGAGAGAGAGAAATTCGCTCGAAAGGACAACAAGTTCCTTAATTGTATTCCCGCAGCGAATATGTATGAATAACGAAACACAAACGGAACAGACACAATTCGAAGAAAAGGAAAATTCTAAATAAGCTGCAATGGAATTTTTGTACATAAATAATGTTTCGAGCTTTGTGCCTTGGACAAATGGAAAATGTCTTCATTGAAGCATTTATTTTTTTTTTCTCGCACCCAACGGTCAAGAAACGCGAACGTTCCAGCTTTAGGGTTTCATCGCTTTGTCGTTTCTTTTCTTTTGTTTCTTTTCTTTTTTCTTGCTTTCTTTCTTTCATTTCTTTTCGATCACGCTGGGCTGTATGGCCATCAAGCAGAACAGGTGGAGTCTCATCTGCGTCCAACTTGTCGAGAGCATTTACTGTTGGTGCAACTGGACTGCGATCAGCGAACTTCGCAGTTTCACCGATAAGAGTACACCACGTGAAATTGGTCAGCCCAAGTGGTACGATGGCAGAAGGCAGAAGGCGGCGGAACGCGGAAAGGTAAGGTGCCTCTGCTCGTGCCATGCGATATCTGTTTTTGCTATTGCTATTCGCAGCTGCTACGGCGGCAGCGGCAAACACGACGAGAACCACAACGACGACGACGACGACGATGACGATGGCGACTCAACAAGTGTCCGATATCTCTTCTCGATTCAGTCGCATTCAAAACTCTAAGGCGTGCGTGTCCCATCGGGTTCGGTGACGCGTGCTTCACGTTACGAAATTTTTAATTGTTCGCTATTTATCGCACAGAAGAATCGATCAAAATATAAAATCAAGTGCAGTTCAGAAAAGCATAAGAACAAAAAAAAAAAAAAAACTTCTCTCTTTTTAGCACCGATGAGACTTGGTGGAAGCCCAAGAGAGATTTTTGCTGGCATCGATTGGAAGCGATAAGCGAACGCGATCGCAAATCCGAATGCCATTGAAATTTCTCCAATGATTTCTCGCATCATTGAATTGAAATTTCTTTAAAATTTCACAGGTACTGTTCGTATAAGCTTATATGCAGTATAGCCCTGGCCCTTAGTTAAGAAATTATGATATTATCATTTCAATAATGTAATATTTACGGGGAAGATGAATTAATTTTTGTTTTTCTTGAACTTGACCTACAATTGTAGCAGAACGGCCGGAGGGTTTTAAGATAGCAATCATAGACATTTTCAGAAGGGGGAAATGCCAGTTCAGTTTTCCCGAAAACCTTGAGGATTTTTGAATCTTTGTGAATAATTTTCATAAATTTTTGTGACCCGAAGTGTTGTTCTGTTGATCAATTTTTGTAGCCGACACACGTTCTGTGTCGAGGGTATTGCTTATAATAATAGATCATAAAAATGGGTACAGAAATTACCAGAATTACCAGGACATTTCGCTGTCCGTCCGTCTGTCTATATAAGTACAGTTTTCTTATCAAAGGAGTCAAGCTATTCTGATGCAACTTGTGTAGATATGCGTGTTGGCGATGGCGTGAGTGAGACCAAATTCGAAAAAGGACTTGATAGGAACATTTTTGGGGGTACCTTCAGCACTAGGGTCTGTTGTGAAAACCGCAACAAACCACTCTAAAACCCCAAGTTTTTGAGATGTTTCAATAGGCCTATTCACGAGACCTTGGCAAAAGTGTAAAAGTGTTAAAAATTAGTTAAGCTTCCAAAAACAACTTGTGTCGAAAAGTCTTGCACTTTTGCCACCATACCACGGTCTCGTGAATAGGCCAAATGAAGTTTAAAATTTTAGCTTATTTTTAAGCCTCCGATTAGGTTTCCAAAAAAAATTGGGCATGGCGAAAGGGTGGTTTTTATAAATAAAGTAATTGAACGATAGTCGGCATATGATGCCCCTTATGGTCCTGAAAATCTCCAGACTACTTTGTCTCAATGGGCGTCGTCTTGGGACCTGTTTAAAAAATATTCAAACATATTGCGGGTATTTTATTGTCAGGCTTGCCTCGCTTGTTTTTAATACCGTCCTAAACAGCTAAGCTTGGACTGGAGTTACTGGAAATTCAAATACTTAGCAGTCAGTATGTATGTATGCAGAATGAATCGATAACAAACCTGAATACTTTTCATTAAGCATGGCCGCTTTGTACCCAACCGCCCTTTACGAAAGAATTTACTTGTAAATAAAAAAGTATTCGGTTGCTGAATATCCTTGGGGCGTTTTTTATATTGGAGTATACGTATGCGGGAAAAAATCCATAGTCTTAGAAAAACACCTGAATACAGCCCTGAATACTATAGCAGCCAAGGTAATGTATTACATGTATGGTTTCGGTAATGAAATTTGTGGACGCAACCCACTAAGCAGTGTGCCGCTGGCAAGGTCTCTTGACCAAGAGTCCCCTGCATACATTTTTATTTATCGAAATATCTCACCTTGTGTAGACCGATTTACAGGGTAGTACATAAATGATGATTGGAAAATACAGCTCAGCGGAACTGGTGGATGGTTGTTTCATTCAAAAGGTTCAAAAGGAGTTGATGACGTTTCTCCTGACGTTCGAATTTGCAGCTGAGGCAAAATGCCTCAATTTTTAGTTAATTTTTGCCGAGCCCTAATTATAAAGATGAAATATTGCGCCAGCGTCCTTGAAACATTCATCACGTACAGATCTCATGCCAGAAAAGTGAGCACTTTTTCCAAATATGTTGTTCAAAATTCTCTTAATAATCCCAGGCCAACGTTAATGAGATTGCTTTGGCTAAACTGAAACTACATAATTTCCGGTGTTAAATGGGGGGGTATTTTAAAAGGATCCTGCGAAAAATTATTTGGTCTTCTCTCAAGGTCCAAAGTGGTTTCTTCTAGGAACCATTTCAATTTTTTTTTTTTTTTTTTGTTATCATTTGTTTAAGTTTATTTACAAAGATATAATTATTTGATCCAAGATATCTTTCGATTCGAATAGCTTGTGTCCATTGTATCGTGTCCACCACCATTTTCAGATCCACCTACGACAACGATGGAGGCAGGCCAAGTGGGCAGCTTAAATCTTTCTTTTATAATCGAATTGATTATTGAATCAAAAATTTACATAAGAAAACTTTGCACGTTTTTGTTATTCGTAAGCCGTAAAATTTTCACCACGACGGCATTAAAAATACCGTTCAAGAGAATAACAAAAGAAGCGATTCAAGGTCGTCGGACTGCAACGGAAATTGTTGAAATGTTCAAATGTCGAATAATCGAATTATGCGGAGGCGCGCGGAGCTTATTGCGCGAATCTGATCCGGAAATTTGCATAGCCAAGCGAAGCAGATCGCTATATTCCCATTTGTGGGTGACTGCCTGGCGATGAAATTTCAATTCGAACGTGACAAAGCGTGGTTACTTCATTCTCTTTTACACTTTTCAGGCATTCAATTTGCTTGATGGCTCGAAATTGATGCGTGAAAATGTGACGGAAAACATTTTGTGTTTTTTTTTTTTTTGTTTTTTTAATTCCAAAAAATTTTTTGGATTGCACAACGCAAAGTTAATCTCATATAAATGAACTGATTCGACGAAGTCTTTCGGCTTTTTGCTGTAGCACATTGCCGGCAATGTAGACAATTGAGACGATAGACCAGCATATTCAGGGATGTGCTAGACATCAACTAAAATGTAAATTCCCTTTTTCATTTCACGATAAGAATATAAGTATAGTTTCGATTGTACATACATATTATAATTGAGTGGAATTGCTGCGGAAACGATTTACAGGGTACGTGAAAAATTCGGGTTCCAAAATCGCCAATTTTTGACGATTTCTATTTCTCTCACTTGCCAGATTGCGTTAAATTTTAACGGATTGTGTGAAATTTCCCTTCATTTTAATACCTTGATTACACTTAACGGGGAGTGTCAGTACATCGTAACTAGTGCCATCCACATTGTATATACAGTGAATGGCTATTGGCCTTGAATTAAGCCGACTCCACACAGTATCCCCTGAATGATCGAATACCTATCTAGATGTACGGGTATTGTTTGAAAAAGAAAAGATTTTTTTTTTTAAAAAAAAGAAAAACAATTTTTTCCCATACTAAGATGTGTCCTCTTAAATTTTCCTCCTTGCCTATGCCGTTGATTAATGCCACTGCTCGTTCCTTGGAACAGTGGAACAAGCTATCGATCAATTAATTAAAATTATTCAATTACGGTGTGCTGGTTAGTCCCTGTTTAAACAGGGAGACAAAACGCGAGACACTGGATGGAAACACATGAGAAAGACGGTGATGGAATGTCTTTCGTCTCTAGTCACTCTCAGTGTGTTTCCTTCCAGTGTCTCTCTTAATCTAAACACGGACTTTCATGTAAGCACGGATTCGATGGGTTCTCTCTTCCCGATATATGCACCGATATAAGTATTTCGATAAATCAGTTCACTAAAAGTCATTCAAAGAGTTACTCAAGTTTTTATCTTCTCTTACTCTTTGTGGAGAGATAACCAGCGGGAGAAACCGTAAGGGCTCAAATTTCTCTTCCATTATTTCTTGAAAGAATCTGATAGAAATCTTGTATAAATCAGTAGTGGAAAGTAGTACAGTTTGACCAGCAACCCAACGGGCAAAGGTAACCAAAGTTAGTTAAACATTCAACATAACTACCCATTGCGTTAGCAATGAATTTTTGTACAGCGATGTCCTACGAAAATCGTGCATTACCATTGTAATTGAAACTGTAAGCACATGTCAATTTGGTTGTTTGTTGGTAGAAAATATAACAAAAATCTTCTACTCCTTACAATACCGATAACCTGGTAATGTATAGTTCCACTTTTTTGAATTTATAAATGAATCATTAAATTACAAAGATCATGTATTACGTATATTTCCGTTGGGAATGCCTTACTGATTAGTATTATTTGTACATGAAAAACTTCAGACCATTATTTTAAGTTGATGAGCTCTGTATATAAAACTATAGGTATTGCCTATAATAATTCGAGGCGCCTTAAAATAGATCAATAAAACAATCCAGATTTAAAATTTTTTTTTTTTTTTTTTTTGGCTCACCATTATTGCAATCTAACAAAAATTTTAAATAAGTATTTAAAAAAAGTAATATAAAAGCCTCGGAGAGGGAAAAGTCGTCAAGCCTGAAATCTACTATAGAGTTTTTCACGTAGAGGAAAGAGTGTAGAGTGTAACTTTTTCAGTGTATACAGTCGTGGAGCACATAGTACAGCTCTAATCCAAATATTTCGACGGCAACTCAACGTAGAACTGTAGAATTGTAGAAACGGTCTTCAGTGTACACATCCAAAGGTAGATTTCCTACACTCTACACTCTTTTCTCTACATAAAAAACTCCGTGGTGGATTTCAGGCTTTATGGATATATTTAATAAGTGTCACAAATTTCTTTTACCAAATTCCAAACTTTTCGACAAATTTTATAAAAATTTAGCTTTGCAAGAAAAGTCATCTGGCAACGCCGGTATGGTATGAATGTACAGTGATCTCTTGAAAACTCGAACTAATAATTAACTTGCCAGCTCTATTATACTCGTAGTTAAAAAATTGTATGAGTTTCCGAGCGTCGAGTATTTTTGTTCAATTATTACTGAGATATATTCCATAATTACTTAAGAATTGTCTAATTGCAGTCTAACAAAATTTGAGTGAGGAATCTTCAAACGGTTTTCGATAAAAAGCACCCGATTATTAGGTATGCCCCAGTTTTAGAACATTCAATGGAATTCAAGTTTCTGAACCTTCAAGTTTTTGTGCTTTCGAGTTTTGGAGAGTTGACTGTACCTACATATATGCGTGGTATTCTCGTCATCGCTCAAAAAGACATCATTGTGGTTTGTGCATTGTAATTCGATAATGTTGCCAGCCTAAGAAAAAAAAAAAGAGAGAAAAAAAAACACGATGAGGTGGGGTGATGTATTCGCTCAGTTGGCATTCGTATCGTCCATTCCTGTTCCACGCTTGCACGCAGTTTCCCATCATTCTTGGCACAATTCAAGCAATCAATAGGACAAGATCACATATCGGTCTAAGCACGTATGTACACAGACATTTGTGCATGCAGTATGCCGTGCAGTTGACAATTATTGCGAATTTCATGCTCGAAGAGTAGCTGAGACTGCAAAAGCGCTGCACTTGCGACTGTCCATCGACACGATCAGTCATCGGTCAGTCGGCCGTAAAGCTTCGTCGTTCGCTGGCCCCGTAGCATTCTGCTTTGAAACGCTCCATTTGATTATTCTACAATGCTTCAGCGCACTATTTGCGCAAATTACAGCGAATACTGCTCCTGTGTTATGGTCCAGCTGCCTGGACGGATCGCAGCTTATATATTTAGCGTTTTAACCGTTTTAGGCTGCCATACTAGAATGCTTCATGGAACTGAAATTCCAAGAATTGAAAATGAAATAGCCGCCGAAGCGTTTCATCCGTCCAGTCCATGTATCCATCCATCCATCCATCCACCACATCATAACATTCCAAGAGAATTGCTTTTTTCTTCGTGGCGATCACATGCGTTCACGGAAAAAGATATCGACTTTCGATAAAATTTCGGCTTTGTCTTTAAATCATCTAATCAATCAATCGAATACAGTGAAACCAACATCCCTACATAAAATCATATTTCTATCGGTCCCTGAATTGTCCTTTGCCTTTACCAACCATCGTTTTTATACCTGATCTACTCTGTGTCCAGGATACATACATATATTGAACTGGATTGATCAACGTTACATGGGGGTTAAGCTATGCTCGTCGGCCTGTCTGTCCATCTGTCTGTCCACACCTATCTGTCTGCATACAGTTTTCTCATCAAAAGAGTTGATCTATCTTGACATCTGGTACAGTTATTGAAGACATGAGTCGGAAGGTTTTCGAGAACCATCCATTCACGGGCACACCTCAAGTACTAGGTTACATGTCATCTGCAGAAATCGCAAAAGACTGCTGTAAATTCTGTGTTTTTTGATAGAAAAAAAGCAAAAAAAAAAATTCAAATTTTGAACTTCTTTAAAAGTTCTGAATTTAATTTCCGAAAATCGGAAAAATGTCCGTGGAATTCAACGGAAGCTAGCGTCTTGGGTTCTTTTGTACTAGATAACCTCCTGGAAAGTTTGTCTTATTGTTTTTTAATTTTAATAGAGACCAATTTTTTTCGTTATAAATTTACTTAGTTGGGCTTTACAGTCCGGATGATCGTGAAACCGTATAGTCGTGTCTGCTTTGCACTGCAAATTCGCAATGATTGAGATAGCGTTTTGCCATAGGGGCTTATTTTTTTTTTTTTTTTTGTTTTCGACTTTTTGCCATCGAAAAAATTTGGCATTACCTTATCGAGGATGTTGGAACAGCTAAGGACGCATATCCAATGAATATTATTCATAGACATCGCGATCGAAAACTGGAACGAAGTATGCGTCCATACATCCGTCCGTGTGTAGCCAATTGGGGTTAGTAAAACAAGAACTTTTGGCTCAGGCAGCGATTCAAAGTGACAGTGGGCATGGTCCCCGGGCGAAAAAAAAAAAACGTTTCGATAAACTCATTCAAATTATTATCTTGTACGCCTTCCAGACGTATAA
The DNA here is from genome assembly GCA_020466095.1 of Chlorops oryzae. Taxonomy (NCBI): domain Eukaryota; kingdom Metazoa; phylum Arthropoda; class Insecta; order Diptera; family Chloropidae; genus Chlorops; species Chlorops oryzae. The sequence goes on from CM035806.1 coordinate 159,721,966, forward strand.
TGAAATCTCGGGATTTCAGAACAAAATTAAAATCGCCTGGATTTCAAATGTCAAATTTGTTCGAAAATTGTCTGAAATCTCGAGATTTCGTTGTACGTCTGGAAAGCATATTAGTTATTTATTCTGGTCCATCAATTACTACAACACCAAAATTGGTTATGGTCTCATTGCTGCATTGTCTCGAAATATCTAAGCATCATGAGCGAATACAAGAAGATCAGGCAAATCTCAGGATAGTTGGTTTCTCAAATTCGGAGAGAACACTAGGAGTGTTAGAAAATAGCACTGGCCGACAAAAAAAAAAAAAAAAAAAAAAAAAAACGTGCTGTCGTTGGAATAAAATATATCATTTCCTAGGTATTTTGATATGCTGAAATCGAATTTGGCAAAAAAAAAAATTTTTTTACCGCGCCATTTTTTCTCTACACCCCCATGTAACTCCCATAAATCCATATAGAGGGGTCTGATCGCGATAAACATGGACATAGTGGGTTTGGGATTTTGGTTTTTTGACCTTATATCGAAAGGTTCTGGCTATATTCATATAAATGTCCATAAAATATAAGAGAAAAATTCCCTGAATTGTTGTTGTTGTTGCAATTTGAAAATCGAAAATTTGGAACATTTCAATATTTATCGTTTATTCATAATTTTATTACTCGGAAACGATTTGAGATATCTCAAATATTCTTTCGTTATTAGTTCAAGAATAAAAAAAGTAAAAAACCAAAAATCGGAAAATAGCATACACTGAAAAAAATTTTTCTGAAATTCCTTCTTTCGTTCCTTTTATGCAATCTTTGTGCATTTTATAAACATAATTTGGAAAACACTCGTAGTCCTCTACTTTCATACAATAAAATTCAAATACAAAAAAATTTTTTCAATTGCCAAAAATAATACATTTTTCACTATAAGTGAAAAATGAGGGACCATAAAGCCCAAATAACAATTAATGAAAATTCAACTCTGTTGCCCTTGCAAGAGAAACGATAGAAATGTCAAAAACATATATGCTAAATTGGAACGAGTTAAATATTTTGTATGGGAATACAGTTTTCTTTAATCGGTTTTTTAAGGCGGTAATTTTTTGGTCCCAGTATACCGCGTAAAAAGAGGATAAAGTGTATTAGCGGTATTCAGGCCGCGATTTTTGGGGGCGGTAAGCTGGGCAAATGCCCAGAGCGCTTCTCTGAGGGAATGAAATTTCACATAAATACTCGAAAAGAGTACATTATTAAAGCTATCATAGGGGCGGCAAACATTGGTTTTGCCCAGAGTGGCAAAAAACCTGGACCGATCGCTGGCGATATTCACGAGAATGGTGGAATTTCATCGCAAAAATTTGACGTCGGAGTATTTTCCCTATTAATCCGTCACGCATTGGTAAGGAACGCGCCAAGTTTTCAACTAATTAATTCAAAAAGAACTAGATTTTTAACTATAGTACTCCCTTGTGAATACCCCTGTGTTTTTTTTTTTACATTCTTATCCTATTCATAAGAGTTGATTGTTTCCTTTTGAAAACAAAGAAATATTTTTCACTATATTTTCGTGATACACGGACACACTATACTTAGGAATTTAACGGTTTAAAAATTTGGGGGTCTCTGGTTTATTGTAAAAATAAGAAACTTCGTTCAATAAGTTCATGGCTCAAGAATGTGCTTCAGCTTCTTTCGTTTTTTTTTTTTTCTTTTTAAAAATATTTTTTATGGAAATTCTTTAATGACCGAAATAACATACTTCTGTCAATTCAACTGCTGAACAAACATACTTACCTAGGCCGTACGACAAATGGGACAGCTTTTATGCAGCTGAATTAATAGCGGAGTCGCTGCGCTGAGCCACATAAATACATACATATGTACCTACATACATAGATATAGATGTAGATTCGGTTAAGTGAAGTTAAGGCAAAATCAAATGCTCAACCTGTTTAACATGTTTCTCACCATTTGGAAAGGCAACCTTCCTTCACATACAGAGAAGCCCACTCGCATACAGGCGCACGAGCTGCTAGGCTTTGTGTGCGAATATTTAGGCCTAGACGATTTTATAAAAGACATGGGCTAAGGAAAAGGGTACGGCTTATTGATGTCTACATGGATGAGTGCTCTTCGAAATATCGATTGAAACTCGATGAAACCACATTGAATTTATCTACAACAAAATTGGCAAAGAAATTTATCGGAATTATGGACAAACCTCCCCCAAAATGTGCTTCGGAATTTTTTCTTTCTTTATTTATTTTTTATTTTTTTTAAGTATTTCAAATTTGTATGTATCCATTCTCGTTGCTTTACAGAAACCATAATATCTACGCCTCTGATGTGATATTGTGACTTTGGTACAATTTGTATGAAAATCGAATCTTTTATCGTTTTCGATCTGACCCATGTGCAACGGCAGCATTAGCGGCATCAGCAGCGGCAGCGGCATAACAGTATCTGAGTTTCGATTGCCACAACGCTTAATTGTGTCTTTTATCTGGAAGATTCTATGTAAAAAAAATTATTCTAAGAGATATCGCTGAGAAAAAGAAATCGAGAGAAAGAAAAAAAAAAAAGAAATATGGAATTTACGATCGAATCGAAGCACAATCTGAATTGCCGTAATTATGAAAGCCGGACGATCTGCAACTAACGTCACATGCCATCAGGAGACAAAGAACAAGAAAAAAATTCTCGACAACAACTGCTAAATTGTTCGATGAGCTCGGTGGCAGGCAGTGATTCAAAGGAAAAAAGTCCCGTTTCCGATACACGTTAAGTAGCTGATGGTAAGAACCATGGAAGAAGATGTATGGAGTGCACTACAGAGTCGGACGGCCTATTTACCGGGTGGCTGCGATCGCGATGGCAAAGTCATCATTGTCGTCAACATTCTGAACGATTTGCACATGTGGAACCGACGCACATTGGAGCTTTCCATTAACTATTTAAAACGAGCTCTAAGGTGAGTTGCGAACGATCGAATCACTTCATAGTACAGATTTACAGAGTTTTTTGTGGTCATCGAATGTAAATTAAATTTACCTGCAATTCCTCAGAGTACCTAGTAAATGTCGCGTCTCTCTATATTTAGGTTTTCTCAGCTTGGCCACAGGTCAATTTTAAATCGATATCGAAAAGTGTGGCCGAGAATTAAGTTGCGCAATTATGGCTTTATGGCTATTTCCAGAAAAAGTAATCTTTTTGTCAAGTCCGAATTTATCTGATTGCCTTTCTGATCTGCATAGAATTTTTTATTAGTATAAAACTCTGCAAGAGCTGCACGAAAGTATCTAATTAGCAAAAAAAAAAAAATACTATTTACCGCATTATTCAAATCGAGACTTAAAATTAAAAACGTATATAATTTATATTTCTTTTTATTTATTTATTTATTTATTAATAATAATGATTAGATTTCCCAGCAGTCAGGATTATAAATCCTGATAAAATCGCCGGTTACAGGATCTTAATTCACGTCGCGCTTTTTGATTCTTCCTGGTATAAATGTCCATTCCTTTACACTCAAAAAAGTTTCTCAAGAACTTTACATTGTTGAGACAATGTTTGGAAAAAGTTGTTGCATCAAGAATTAATTCTCAGGGCAACAATTTTTGTGATCATGCGAAAAATGTTTTTTGTTGTTCTAAGAACTTTCATTGTTTTTAGAATAATTTAAATTGTGGGGAACGATTTAACCAACAAAATTGTTGGGCTAAAGTATAAAATTGTTGTCATTACATTTTATTTTTTTGAGTGTACTCGCATATATCAAGCGCGATTGCAAGGGAGGAGTTTTGCCGATTAAATCTCCTCCCAAACGACTGTTAAAAAAAAAGAAAAAATTGAAGACTTAATAAAGTGATAAGTTGCCTTCTTTGACTTTTATTTATTTATTTATTTTTTTTTTTTCTTAATATAAAATTAAAAAAAAAAAAACTAAGGAAATTTTTTTTGCTATGCCTGATTTTGAAGCACTGTACCAACAATAATTCCCTTTCACTCGTCATTTTCGTTTATTTAAGAAAATATTTTTTTTATATTTATTTTTTTTTTCTCTTTTGCAGTCCAACGATTCTGCTGAGAGGCGTAACAGTCATCGTTGACGCACAGAAGTGCACGCGACGCATTACAAGAGCGCATGCGCGCATGATTTTTTCACTCTTCGGCGAATTGTCAGTCAATTTGTTTCTAGTCAGAGCGGAAGCCTTTTGGGAAAAGCATATGGAAACGTGCACCCGAGCGCAAACGACCAACGAGGTAAGAGAATGTCCATTGCCCCCGACTGGGAACTACATACATACATATCTATAAAATCGAAATTACTTCCATATTATTTTTCAGACTGTAGTGCTACCGATGTCCCGTCTCTCAAAGTATTTTGACTTGCATAATTTGCCAATTGAACTTGGTGGATCGCTGCACTTTCACTATGATCTGTGGCTGCAGCAACGTAAGGTGAGCGTGTGATTTGGTAAAAAAAATAAAACTTCTACCAAAAAAAAAAAAAAAAAAATCTGTAACGGCCGAATGATTTGAACTCTCTCCGTTTAGTCCATTGACGAATTCCAGAAGTCATATGAGAAATCTCTAGCGGCCATGGACAATTTGCATGTCTTTCTGTTGAGCAATAAATCTCTCCGGCCCGCGGATGCGGATGTAGAAGTCAAGAACTGCGCACAGAGGCACACAACCGTTCAGCGAAGCATAGACGAGACCGTGGAAATGGGTAAGTCCAAGGTGAAAAAATGACCGTCCATTTCAATCACATGATCATTTGATACGGACTGGACACATAAACCGCGAAATTAGGTCACGGCGACTTTCCACCACATCGATTTATTATGCATACACGGCAGAGACGAAATGGGGAAGACTATAAAAACTTTTGGATCGCTGTAAAATACTGATATTGCCAACACGAGGTATTGACGACAAGAAATTTCCCATCGAATGGGCCCAAAAAGTGCTTTGAAATACATTGAGGAAGAATTCGGCTTCTGCTTCATGAATCCGCAAACGCAGAAACTTGAGCTTTTATTTTAGTTCTCTTTTTTTATGCCGGACAAATTCGAGTGTGTCGAGTGTATATTGCGTTTGTGCGGTTGTGTGTAACACCCAGAAACAGTCGAGATATACCAGAGACAAAAATATGTGCAGAAATGATCAGCGTGTACCAGGAGATTCGATTCGGTCAGGGACGTAGCTAGAGAAATACTGCTTTGTATAGTGCTTATATTGGCCACAGTGGTATATTGAACAATTATAAGACATTAGCGCAAAAAAAATTTTGGGGGGTTAGAGGAAGTTAAGAGAGTTGTGGACCAAAAACCCATAAAATCTAAAAAATTCATGACGTCCGATTTTGATGAAAATTTTTATTTAGAATAAGTGAAAAATTCTAAGAGTTTCGGCGCTAAAATTAAACAAAAATATTATTACAACTACTCCTTTTTGGACCAGTTTAGAACTAGACCCTAACTAGACTATTTGTAATCAGTTTTTTGAAAAAATTTATTATTCTTAGAATTTTTCACTTATTCTATATATAAATTTTCATGAATTTTTTAGATTTTATGGGTTTTTGGTCCACTACTCTATAGACTTCCTGTAACCCCCCAAATTTTTTTTGGGCTAATGTCTTATAATTGTTCAATATGCCACTGTGGCCAATACTTATAAGAACTACCAAAGCATCCTTTCTCTAGCTACGTCCCTGGATTCGGTCGTGTCCGATTGTCTGTCCGTACAAAGTTTTCTTATCGAAGGAGTTGGACTAAAGTCGTTATGCGTATTGGCAGGGACGGTATGACCCCCATCAGACTATTTTAATGGGTATTATCAGTCCTAGGGTCAATTATAAAAACCATAAGAACTGCTCCAACAGTGGAATTTTATGAAATACTTATTTGAAAGAAATCTAATATGTGGCAAGAGGCCTTTCTTCGAAAATTGACTTATTTTGTAGTGACCAAACATCATCCGTATCTCCTGATGTTTTAATGGTCGTGGTCTAGGTGCCTGTTTTAAAAATATAAGTATTCAAACATATACAGCTTATACTGTTATCCGTGTCCGGTGGTATTGTATTGTCAGGCTCACCTGACTTTAACACCCTTACTAGTTATTTATTTAATTTAATTTAATTTTTTTTTTTTTACTTTTGATCGTTTAGGAAATCGGATCTTGCAGCGTCTCGGCGAAACGTATTCATTGCCACTGCAAAGCACGTCGACTTCAGGCCATGCGCAGTCGTCGTCACAGCCGCAGCCGCAGCCGACGAAAGCTGCGCTGCCGCCCGACTTGATGTGCGAACGGTCGCGCATCGAGGTGCGCTTGCGCACACTCGAGAGAAAGCAGACGGAAATACGCACCGCTTGGCTCGAACTGCTGCGGTCACTGCGAGAGATGCGGGAACTGGCGGCACTGGAAGAGGGCGTGTCGTTTGTAACAAACTGGATTCTTAATACAGCTGATGAGCTACTGAGCCGCCAGTATTTGGTCGGCGGCGATGTGTGCACCTGCGAGACGCTGCGCAGCGCACACGATGCCCTCGAGATGGATTGCCGCGGCACTTACGGCGTCTACGCCGAGCTGCTCTACAAGATCGATAGTTTTAAGGGATCAAAGGACAGTAACGCCTTTCGCGATCTCATCTCCCAAAGGGACTTCATGAATTTCGTTTGTCGTTCATTTGCGCAACGCTTGGAACGTAGAAGAAATATTTTAATAACATCCCTAAGATTCTTTCGGCTCGTCACGGACTATTTTGAACGGACGACAAACGTTTTCGAGACGCTAGTCATTGGAAGTGGTCTCGATGATCGTTTAAATTCAGCCAACGATCATTTAAAGGATCTCAAAGAGAATCAGACAGAATTGGGTAAGTTTATTCGGCGATCGAGCGATCGGGCGATCGGGGGCGAAATATTCAAAATTCGATTGATCCATGCTTTCATTTGATTCGTCCGCTAGCTCAAATCGAAAGGGAGCTGATCAAAGAAGGTGAGAAACTGAGCGATATGCTCTCGATGCCGGTAAAAGATGCGCTCGGCCGTGACCTTAACATTGACTACAGCAGCGATATTCACAACGTTCGCGAGATCTTAGACACGACGATTGCGCGCCGAAATTTGTTCATCGACAGTGTCGAGCTGCAAAAGCTCACCTTGGAACAAGTGACACACATTCAGGCGTACGAGCAGGACGCCCGCATGGCCATACAATGGATGACCGATCTGTACAATGTCATGATCAAGTATCATTCGCATGTTGGCTGCAGCATACACGAAATACAGGTGCAGAAGGATGAACTCCAAGTATTCCAAGAAACCGGAAAGGTGAGTCAATGCAGCTTGAATTTCTGTCACATCGTCGCTCCGCCGCCTGGCCGCTCCATTGCTGCCCCTCTCTCTCTCTCTCTCTCTTCGTTTATACTTATTGGTATGCTGGTGTGCTGGTTTGCTCCTCTGAAACTAGTTTCACAAACGGCTTGGCTTTGGCTCACAGTGCATCCATTAAAAGTGCCGTTGTTTCAGCACACTCACCACTCTCGCAGCCACGACTGAAAGTGCTTTCAAAATCGAACGGCTCACAAGCCGAAGACTCAATAAGCTGGGATTAGTTGCCGTCGTAGGCATGCTAGATTGATTTCGATTTGTTGTCCTCCGTTCGTCCGTCCGGCTTTGCATTCAAATGGGTTCCTGTCGAACTGGTTGAAAAGTGATAAGCTTAGCTTAGCCTGAGCTTAATTAAATATCTATTTGATCAGTCGCTTCTGGTAATTGTAATCCTTATGTTTATATGTAGATGGTAAGTGCCAACGATAGAACCGCATCGTCGTGCCCAGATGTGGTCAACATAAATGCTTGAGCCGCATTGGGCGTTCCTGAAAACGTTTTCAATCTTATTTTGTCATAGTATCGCAGTTGGAGAGTACCTATTCCATAAGGAATTTCGTCCTTTTCTTTAATTTTTTTTTTTTCATTCTCTTCTAGAGCATCTTTGACTATGGATGTCAACTGTTGGAGGCATCGCGAGCACTGCGAGTCTCTTGCAAGCTGAACGAATCGAAAGCAGGAGAACTCCTGGATGAATTGCGTCACCCGTGGCATAGCTTGCAAACCATCAGTCAGGAGCATATGACCCGGCTCCGCGTCTCGGCGGTCTTCCATCGAAGTGTAGAGGAGTATTGCCAGCAAATGCTTGCCCTAGAGATTTCCGTACGAACTTTATGGACCGTAGAGTCACCAGCATTGCTGCCCCAACGATACAACACTGACCGCCAAATGCACGCTATGAATGCAACATGCAGCAGCAGTGGCATAAGCAGCGTCTCCGAAACATCGTCCTTGCCAACACATACGGACAACGGTTCGCTGTACGCGCCCCATTCACGTCTCGCGACTGAAGGTGCAGTTGAAGCCAGGGCAAACTTTCGACGCGACCAACTCCAAAGCTATCTTGCCGAGCGTGAACATCTTTTAGTAGAAGTAGGTCGTATGGTGCGTTTGGGTCGTCTACTAAAAACCCGTTTACGGGAGCCTTTCGTACTGGACGCAGCAACCGGAAAAAGGTGCGCAAAGACGGATTTGAAATTCAGATGTGCTTATCATTTTTCCTCTGCATAATTTTTTTTTTTTTTTTTTTTTAGCATTGCCGTGGAAGAATTCTCTCTGGAAATATTTACACCAAGCGATTTTTCCGCATCTCCAATTCAATACGAAGATGCCAACAGCATCGCCGAGGCAAATGAGCCAACTGGTATGCACGTACCGAATGCAATCGCAGCCAGCAGGCCATTGACAATCGTTGTCAATCCCACCGGGCATAATAACATTGCATGTGAAGCCATAACTCAGAAACTCAACGATATAGCTGCGATCGCCGGCTCCTTGGATGCTGCAATACGCGACATGCAGAATGGCGGCACCGAGACCGTCGATGCCTTGGATACAAATTCTAGCACGAGCTCATCGGAGAAGAAACCCAATGCGTCCGGAAACAGCAGCGGCAGCGGGAGCGGCAACAGCAGTGGCGAGGTGGGTAGAAACTCATCAGGTTTTTTTTTTTTTTTTTGTTTCTTTTAACTGTACGATTCTACATTGAATGTTCTTCTTCAAGGATTGGAATTCACGTTCTACCGAAGACAATTCGTTTGCCACCGCATCGGAGGGTAATTTCACGCCGCATTCGCATTCATCGTCTTTTCAAACGGCATCGGGACAGACATCGTTCTCGTTCGGCTCTTTAGGTAAAAGTTCATTCGACGCTAGCGAAGCGGACGGTTCAACGCTCTCGACATTCGAGGCTACAGAGCTGATAGCCTCCCCGAATAACGCCTCATTCGATAGTTCGGATCGTAGTTTCCGCTCAGCCAAGCAGGACACTCTCAGCTCTTCGTCGCCAACGGAAACGGGAACGGGAACGGAAACTGAAACGGAAACGGAATTCAGAACACCAACTTCCAATGCCCAAGCGAATGATGACATTCATAGTTACGCTATTGACCGCAGCCGATGTGGAACGCCTCTGCATACCGAAACGTACCTTCACGGTGGTCCCGTATATGAATCGTATATTGCCGATGCGCCACCGTTAGAGCTTCTTACTGAGGTGCCACCAGCACCGCTGGCTCCGCTACCAACGGGGATCAGCACGTGCACCGATAGCCTCTGTGCCAATAAAACTAACGCCACATGGCGTCGCAGCAAATATTATGAAAACATAACGAAGCAGACCATCAAGGGATTCCTGTAATTCCATTCGATTCCATTCCATAAAACAAGACCATTTTCAAGCAATAACTAACGCCAAGGTCCAATATTACCAAGCGTATTTAAAAAAATTTTTTTTTTTTTTACCAATTATAGCACAATTTTATCCTGCTGGCTATCAGAATTTAATAGGTCACCGATTTGGAGTACATAACAATTAAAGGAATAGGATAGTCTATTCATCGACTGCACTTTCAAAAATCAGCTATAAGATGTGCTAACCAATCCTTGCAGTGAACGGGGTTGCCATATTTTGTCTAAACTTAATCAATCGAACATTGAAAATGAAACTTTTTAAAAATTCTTTATTTTAATTTTAATTTATCAGCCCGATTCTGAATAATCCCGGGGAACGAATTCCCGGGGAATTTACTTTCCTCTAGAGTAAACTTCTTCTTTTTCAAACATTTGGGGGAATAAATTTGATTGGGAATGGGTATTTGACCCATACCCATAATTTTCCTTTCCCTATCTATTTAAAAAAGGAGAAATTTTGTCACGAGAAAAGTAAATTTCCCGGGAATTCGTTCCCCGGGAATATTCAGAATCGGGCTGTATATTTCTTTTTGTTTTTTCAATACGCTTGGTAACATCGGGTCCACGCGACATTTATAAATATTGTAGTCTTCTGATTGGTCTTGAATTATTTAGGAGAATAGTCTCGTAAGTTGGAACGATATGCCAGAATCACAAACGATTGGACTAGCTGGTTGGTTAGTGTAGCTGCCACCAAGGTAATACCAGAAAAAATGGGAAAAACAAGGAAGAACAGAAACAGAAAAAACGACAAAACTAACATCCACGCCCAAGATGGTAGTTGAACCCAGAATCCAGAGCGGAGACTGACCTTGGATTAGTTACGGAATGAAATTTTTTATCAGAAGTTCAGACCATGATTTTTGGCATCTTTTAGTCTGGCAGTTTGCAACAGAAATAATTGCATGGCGTTGCTAGATCTTTGAATTTGGTTTAATCAAGCCTATTTTTAACCGATTACTTTATCCACACCAATATTATGCAGGTTGCACTCGGTCCAATTCATTGTAAGTATAATGCGTTAGATCAGCGGTTGTAATTGAATTCTACTCATACCTTCCAATGCATTGTACACGTCCAAGCGAACTTGACTTTATACATTATCAGCCCGATTCTGAATATTCCCGGGGAATTTACTTTTCTTTAGACTAAACTTTTTCTTTTTGAAATATTTGGTGTAAGAAATTTGATTGGGAATGGGTATTTGACCCATACCTATAATTTTCCTTTCCCTATCTATTTAAAAAAGGAGAAATTTTGTCACGAGAAAAGTACATTCCCGGGAATATTCAGAATCGGGCTGTATATGTATTATTGTCTTTATTTGAGACTGTTCCGTTCGTAGAAATACAACCGGTATACCGGTAAAAACGTTCCATCACATTCGATGACCATGGGTTCCAACTTCAAAGAATCGAAACGGTTTGATATTCGTCCGAAAATCGGTCGTCCAACAATCGCTGCCACAAACAATCCAATCTATCGTCCAATCTGGCTTGCTTGTTCAACGGATTGGACTGGGTGTATTCTAAATTAAACCAGAACATCTCATAATGGCGATCTTCCAAATGTTCCTGACCTATCGAAATGTTTCATTTTCTTTAGGCACTAGAGCAGAGAACAGCGTTCTAGAGCGGTCTCAAAAGGTGTCCTTTTTAGGGAGGTGTCTGCGAGCGGAGAGTACACTGTAAAATCATATTAATTCTTTACAATATTCTTTTACCCCACTCCCTGGTAGTATCGATCGTCCTTACGAGCATGTGCAATTGAAATGGCTCGGATCGGAAACTAATTATTTCGTATATTTAGTTTTTACAATCATTTCTTAATACAATCACATGTGTTTTTGTGATCATAAATCTGCCTTCAATTATTAGCTACTAGATATTTATTATTGCATTTATATGAACATTGATTTTAAATGTATCACATAACATACATACATATCGATATTCATAGAAATGGCCAATGTTGCTTGAGAATTGTATTTTTATATTTTTCTTAAAGAAAACTTAAAAAAACTAGTTTTAGCATTATTTATTTGTTTTCAATAATTTATTTAATAAAACTTAGAAAATTAAATATATCCATTGAAAATTGTTTTCCGAAAGAATCCAAAGGAAATAACAAAAAAGTAACATCTTTCATTGAAAATAAGTACATACCTACCTACTTGTAAGTATGTAGAAAGATATTAATGAAAACTTAGAACGCCAGAGATGAATCTAGAGGGATTCAAGGCATTGCAAATCTCTATCTCGTGATTATTTGATCCAGTTCCTTTGTGCTTCCTCTAAAATTTTGGACGGACGTTTGAACCGTTGCAACGCAAATGGCTGACCGCAGGTCAAGACTATGACGTATTGGTGCGTCCGTCGCACAGTGTCGCGAGTGTGGCCAAAAATGCCAAAAGTGAAGATTGCAAATGCTTAAAACAAAAAAAAAAAAAAACACATTCACAAAATTTTTGATTCATTTCTGAAGCGTTTTTTATATGAAGTTTTTCATTTCTGTTTCATTTCTGACCGAACTGAAGAGAGCCCCGTAACATTCAAACTCGTTCAAACTCGTTTGGAAAGTCTTGATGTTTTTCCCCCATTGCACTTGCGCACCAGCCACTGCCGCTCGGATTCATTTCAATCGTATAAAACCTAAAATTGTTCCCAATATTTTATTAGATATACAGCCCCGATTCTAAATATTCCCGGAGAACGCATTTCCGGGGAATTTACTTCTCTCGAGATTAAAGTTCTCCTTTTTAAAATAGATAAGGTAAGGAAAAGTATGGTTTTGGGTCAAATACCCATTCCCTATCAAATTTCTTCCCTAAAATATTTGAAAAGGAAGAAATTTACTCTCGAGGAAAGTAAATTCCCCGGGAATTCGTTCTCTGGGATTATTCAGAATCGGGCTGATAATAATCCTACACTCCATTTGTTTTTGAGAGTAAGATAGTAAGACAATATATGAATGTTTGTTCTTGATATTCTTCTAGCTCATATCTGTGGCAATGTCCATATACCAAATTTTGTCAACTCCATCTAAGAAAGCATTATGTACTCACCTAAACTCTGACATTAACAAAGAAAAACTACATCCAGACCGACCTCGATTTGTCGAAATTGGGGAAAGGAATGGAAGTCAATACGCAGTAATAACACTGGACGGCAACAATTTATAAGCAATAAAATGAATATGTGAAATCGATACATATCGACGATCCAAATCCAAATATGAAAGCAGAATTTATGTAGCACGTCTAGTTTTCCTGCTATATGCAACTTTCGGTTTCATTAGAATCGTTCGATACATCTTATAGGTATATAAAATTCTCGATTCGCGGTGTTTGTCACCAAACTCTTCCGAAACGGAAACATATTATTTTAGTCTCATAGACGAAGTTTTAGTTGCAGTACCCGACGTATACGCAACGCAATTTTGAAATTATCTACCCAGTTGTGAAAACAAGCACGCATGCCCGAAGAATTCATGATTCATGCCTTCTCCTGTTGTAAAACAAGAATGCATGCCAGTAGTATTCATGATTGATGCGTTCATGGTCCTGATCGATTCATGAATCCTTGAAAACACATAACACATTTCTTCCCTACTATGCATGAATCATTTATAGAAAAAATAAAACTTTTTTCAAATAACTTTCTCTTGCATCTAGAAAACACAGATGTAGCACTCGCGAACGAGATCTCTCGGTAGCCTAATGGGAGCGTGTTGGGATTTGTAACCTTGGAGGGCTTGAGTTCGATTCTTGTCGCAGGTGGAAAAATTGGGACTTCGAAAGATGCAAAGCAAAATTTGTAGAGTAAAATATAAAAGAGTAAAAGAGTAACAGAGTAACAGAGTAAGAGGAAATGAACTGGAGAGGAAGAGAGGGAGAGAGAGAGAGAGAGAGAGAGAGAGAGAGAGAGAGAGAGAGAGAGAGAGAGAGAGAGAGAGAGAGAGAGAGAGAGGGAGAGAGAGAGTTCCTATTAAATGCACAATGGAAAAATGGTTACTTTTGCTTGTCTACGAGGGCAGCCCTTTCATGTAAGAGTAAATTTAAGAAACTGAAATGTAACTCAAAATGAAATGTAATTTCCCACTCAAATTGTTATTACAGTATAACAGTTACACTCATAAGTCGTGAAATGTACTCAATCAAATTGTAAGAAGAGAAAAAGAGAAGAAAGATCAAAAAAGGGCTCAGTTGATGTCTGAGACCCTAAGCGCATTGCCGCACCCGATTAATCATTTGTTTTTATTTTAAAAGGCACTTAGGTTTTTTTGAATTAAACTTGATTAGTAAAAGGTCAACTCTTTTCATTTGTTATTCCCAAGATATACATACCTATATACCACCCCGGAAATTTTTGTACACATTTTTAAGGTGCACAATAGTGTAGTACATTATTTTGATTTATCTCGCGGGGTTAAGCCAGCGTTTGCAACCTCAGCGAAAACAAGGGTGTTTATGTATGACATCAGATTATAAACCTTCAAATTTCAATTGTTTTATAATATTCTTAAAAGTATGATATGCTTTGAAGGCCCTACAACGGTAGAATTTAGGTCACTTCGACTCCGACCCAAATTGGTTTGAAGTCTGGTCATTTGCAAGACAAAAATTTGGCTCAAAATAAGTAAAACTTTACTAAAATAGGTCGAATGGTTTAAATGCTGGTAAAATTTCCCTATTTGGCTTTTTGGGCAGACAGACAGACGGACGTGGTTAAGTCGTGGCTCCTCCTCTTCTCAGTACAGAATGTATCGGGTGTTAAAAGAAATCCACTATTCGATTTTGATCTATTTTTCTGCAGACGTATTTACTTTTTGAATACTCGTACAATATTTTTTATTGTTTTTGACTGGAAAAATTGACCTGGTTCCTAAGTAGAACGCGAAGTCCTTAATACTCGTATAGTTGCAATGGGTTGCACAACGATTACGGTGAGAAAAATCAATGGAAAGTTTTACAACATTTCGAGTTCATTATATAATATTTTTTATATTTTCTTCGTTCTTAGAATAGAATTTTACTAAATTTACATTCGAAGCATGAGCTCTGAAGTGCGGCGAGCCAAAGGCAGGGGCAAGTTGAGTTTTGATCGGTTCAATTCACCTAAGGATACGTCGGTTGAGTTGAACACATTTTGGTCATATGTGGAGCACGTCCTATCGATGGTTATCATCGCAATTGAATATCAATATTGGGATTTCGGTGTCGGAGTTGGAGCTGGAGTCGGATTAATAGGCGGGGCCGGATTCGGATTCGGAATCGGAATCGGAATCTTTGCCGTTTTCACTTAGTGAAAATGATGGAAATCATGATGATCGAAATGATATGGATGATGATGATGATCGTAGTGCAACGGATGGTATGCCTTGATTATCGGTGCTGGATGATACGCTTTGATGATCGGGTGTACGGCGACCGTTTTGACGACGGGTACAACGACCGGCTTGATGATCGGATGAGAGTGGACAATTGTTGAACTCTGATGAGATATTGCCGCAGGTACATGAATTACTTTGGCCACATGCAGCGGCTCGTGATGATGTATGATTGGAAAATCAATATGATGATGATGGCCATGCAGATAGCCGGGTCTTGCCGAAACGCTGGCAGCCAACGCGATTAGGACAATTAACTATAAAGAGAAAAAAAACGGAAGAAAATCAAATTATCGTTTAACCGCATGCGTGACTCTCAGGGACATTTAAGTCCTTTTGAAATTGTTTATCAATGGATATCCGTTCTCCTTAGAATTGAGAGTGGAAGGTGTTTTAAGAGTCCTTGTTTTTTACTCCAAAAGATCGGCTCTCTCTCTCTCTCTCTCTCTATCTCTCTCTGGATCGCAATATCTACCCCTTTACTCACCAGCTTCAACATAACTTTTTCGCTGATTGACTGACTGAGTGCCTTTGAAGTCTGGCTGGCGACTGTGATTTCTGAAAGGCTTGATATCCTTTGAATCCTCACTCAAGGAAAGCTCGAAATCAGTGTGAAGTTCTAAGTCGCGTAACGAGATTCCAACTGATGTCTTGTAGCGGCGCATCACCTTCTTTTATATTGTAATTCTTCGTGTATGGCGTAAAAAGGCTTTTTGTTGTTGTAAAATTCTGCATGAATAGCTGAAAAGCAGAAGAAGAAGAAGCAGAAAAAACCAGCAAAATTCTCCAAAGCTTCGATGGCAAAGCGACCTTAGGCGGCAGACACCGCGGCTGGGGCTGAGGCTGGGGCAGAGGCAGGTGCATTGCTGAGCAATTATCAGCATTAGCCTCAGTTCGTATGTTCGGCAGCAAGATTACTCCATTTTCTGTGGTGGCAGCTGCAATTGTCTGAATTTGAATGCTCCAACGTCTAATGCTTCTAGACCCACAGTCATTTGCGTGTATCGCCGAGTCGTACTGTATCTGTACATCCGCCGTTGTGTCAAGCACGGCATTGATACTAGCCCCCCGAGCTTAGCACATTGTATCCGACTATATCTGCTGGCAAATTCGCGAGAAAAAAAACCCTAGCCGGGGGGCAGATGCGTCCGAAAAGGGATTCAAATGAATTTTGTTGCCGGGTTTTTTTTTTTTTTTTTGGTTTTTCAATTCTTTGAGAATTTTAATGAGAATCCTTACGGAAGTCGTTCTCTTTCAGTTACTCGGCGGGGTAAAATTAAAGCCAATCAACTCACCCTCAAATTTCTATTTATACTTGAAACTCGATACCCACTCCTCCGCCCAAAACGTTGCCGTTTGTTTGGCACTTGCTGTACCCCTCGGCATAGCCATCGGGGAACTCACATCGGTAGCGACCTCATGGACCGTTGCTCGCGAGCGTTCCGATGGCGTTATCGTTACCGATTAAAGTTTTGTTTTCCTTTTCATTGTTCTTTTTATTTTATTTATTTTTTATTTCGATTATTTTTATTTTTATTTTATTTTGATTTTTTTTTTTTTTTTTTTTTTTTTTTGAAAGCCTTTGAGTCTGGGTATGAGGTCTTGATTGTCTGTTAGTAAGCTACTCAAGATTGTTAGTTTTTGCCAATGACATTCGGCATTCGACACGACAGCCAGATGTAGCAAAACAAAAAAAATGAAACCGCATGTGGACTGCGCTATGAATCTGCCGTGCCATGCGAACCGACAAAGTCGAAAGAAGAAAACCAAAAAACAATTCTCAGTCTCCTAAAAGTAATGCCATTTCGGCAATTCGGGTAATCTTGAAACAGAAAATCCCATAAAGCCTAATGGAATCAATTTTTTATTAGCTGTGCTCTGTCGAACTAACTGACATTTTTTCAGTCCGTGATTTGCCAGGAAAACGTCAATGGATTTAAGCTATATAAACCAAAACTTTCCGAAAAGAAAAATTATTCTTTCGCAATATAACCCACCGAAATTCAGCCCTTTGCTGTAGTGCTCTGAGTTAGATCTCTTACCCTGAAATATATAGTCTTTGCGGGACTTAAGATCAATCGATTTCGGACACACATAAGTAAGCACCCACAGAAATCAGAGTCCCAAGAAAGTTCTTTTCAATGGGATATCAATATATGTATGTATGGGCTTTTACTGAAAAGCTACTGGGCTTTTTGTCGCGTCCGTATATATTTGCTTGCTTTCCGGATCTGCATAAAATATTTCCTATATATAAAAGTCCACATGAATTACTCAATTAAGTGTCGCGTCCGTGTAAAGTGTCCATTTGGTGTCAAAACTTTATGCTAGTGATGCCACGAATATTGATTTGGCCGAATACCGAATATTCAATCACCATCTCGGCCGAATAACGAATATTCGGCGACCCAATATTCAGTACGCAGTAAAGACATCAAGGGCCCACTCGTTTCATATTGCGACCATATGGTGTCAAGACCAGACCTGTAGAGAAGGCGGTGGAAAAGGGGGATTTTGCCTCGGGCCCGGGCTTTTTGAAGGGACCCACATTTGGCAAGGGGATTTCATTTTTTTTTTTTTTGGTCCGACATTTCTCTGACGACCCCGGAAAAAAATCCCGCGGGCACCAAATTTCTCGCTACGGGCCTGGTCAAGACCAAAGCTGCCACCGAAAAATGTACCAAGTTTTTTAATGTTTTCAGATAAAATTTTGAAAGAGCTACTATTTATTAAATATTTCTAATGATTAAATAACAAATGTGCTGTAATTTTTAGTTCTCTTTAATCAAATTGATTTACTTTATTATGCAAAAAATGTAATTCTTAGTTACTTCTGATATTTTTCGTAACTTTTCTCTATTATTCGATATTCGGCCGAATATTTTGACTATTCCCAATAATGAAAAAAAAGTCCGTATTGGCCGAATACCGAATAGTGGCCGAATATTCGTGGCATCACTAATTTATACAGTGATTCTCCGCATAGCTAGACGCTCAATTGCATACTCTTTTTGTCTGATTGTGAGAAGGAGACACATATAACCATATACATATGTCACTCTCATAGATATTGCACGGGACGTTTCTCGCCAGTTAGAAAGAGATATTACCCGGCAGGCAAAAAAAAAGAGCGAGAGAGAAATACTTTTGGTGAGTACCCAAGTGAAAAATGCTCATTTTGGTGGGTACCCAGACCGTGGTGGGTACCCAAGACCGTGGTGGGTACCCAAGACCGTGGTGGGTACCCAAGACCGTGGTGGGTACCCAAGACCGTGGTGGGTACCCAAGACCGTGGTGGGTACCCAAGACCGTGGTGGGTACCCAAGACCGTGGTGGGTACCCAAGACCGTGGTGGGTACCCAAGACCGTGGTGAAAAGAGCCAAATGGAAACGGCTCCTGAGTGACATACATACATATATATAGTTATATATGGTAGGAGATGTCAGCTTATCCTCGATGGAATCAAAAGGCAAACAATGAGATCTTTAAGCCTTAAATTGTTTTGCTTGAGAGAACTGCCCGGCTAAGGATTGTATCCGTAATGGCGAAGACACAATCAGCAACGTCCGCCACCAGTTTCTGTACATGGGACTCTAATTGATTGAAGCCTATGCAAAATGTAGGGTGAAATGCATTCGTCAAATGCCGAAAGAGTATAGAAGTCATTTGTACATAATTGGGTTGTCTTGAACACGAACAAAAGCAGCAAAAGGAAAAAGGAAAACAAACTGCGAACGCCATTCATTGTCTATTTCACAGTTGCCAAAATAGAAACGGAATGATTGCGTATTTATTTGAATATCGCATGAGAAAAAAGTATTGGCAACAACAAAAGCAACAACGAAAAACAAAAAAACAAAAAAAACAAAAAAAAAATGCCAAAGAGAAACAAAAACAGGTGAACGAAAACCAACAGAAAAAAAAACAAACGATATTCACAATGGAAAATTCACAAAAATAAACAAACGAGCTTTTTTGTTTCTGTTGACTGTTGCATTGTCGCTTTGCTAACAGCGGTTTCTTCTCATCCGATCCGATCTCTCTTCCTCTTCGCCCTCTCACCAAGGCTTTTGATTATTCTCTTCTATGAGGCGTTAAAAACAAAACATTGTTTTTGTAACGAGGCTTGAGGGTAATTAGACCGAGATATGAACGAACACACACACACACACAGACACACACCCAATACAAGAGTTTTGGGAGCCCATTGGATTTTGTCCCCGATGGTCGATGGATATCCAACATGTAAATATCGCACTCTTCTCGTGGATGACGTGTCGGCCGCTGTCGTTGTCATTGCCGCCCCCCCCTCTCCCTTCTCATTTGCTGGTTGTCGTTCGCTGCTAGCGCAATTGAAAGAATTGAGCCAGTTGATTCGGCACCGTGCAAAAGGCCTTCATTCGAATTGTGCATAGATTTGGATTAGAAGCGAGACACGATCGGCTTGCTGCTGACTCGATTCTTATCGTCGTTCGTGTTGAAGCAAATGAGTCGAGTCGAGCCGAGCTGAGCCGAGGCGATCTGATTGTTGCGTCGCTTCTGTTTACTGCTGCTGTTGGTGCTGCTGCGGTGGCTGTGACTGTTGATGTTGATCGTCATTATGATTATCAACAATGATGTTGCAATTGTACAAAAAAAAAAAAAAGGAAAAACCAAAATAAACCTTAAAAAATAAAAGCCCAAAAAATGCCAAAGCACATATTAATTAACCCTCTTTGATTTTTACGATATTTTGACGTGGTAACATCAACGCGGGACGCCAACTCTCAAATACCGAAAATTTGCGGAAAATCCGAAATACAAAAAAAAAAAAATTTTTTTTTTTGTTCCAAAAAATAATGTTGACCTGGTATGGAAACACAATGGTAATGTTTGTTGACATTTTTTCGTTCTAGTTTATCGATATCAAGCGGTGACAACATCTCCGTTGAATGTCCTTCACCTTTTCCATCGAGAGCTCGAAATGTTGCACAGTTTGATATAGAAACGATATTTCAATTGCAACACACATACAACATCTTCATGTAACTGCCCTGCAGGAAGCCTGTCGCCATATGGCCCCATGTCTATATTGACGTCAATATAGACAAGAGAACTAGTTCCAGCGTCAACAGTATTTATAGGCGGCGCGTCATTAAAGAAACTGTACTGTCAAGAGGTATGTATAGTTCATCTTTATTGACAATGTCAACAACGTGTCTCCTTATAAAGCGAAAGAGTACCTCATTTTGTCTACATAATAGTACCGACGTCAATAGGTCGTCAATAGTTTTTCGGTCTACTGTTGACATTCAATGACAAGTCAATGTAAAATGTCAATAACGTAAAGCAATGCGACGGGTATAACTGGTCAGTAGTACTGTTGACGCAGTCAGTAGAGAAAGAGTATAGATTCACTATTGACATTTCCTGCAGGGTGTTTTAAAAAAAGTGTTGAAAATCGTTGAACGATGAATTGCCGTTGAAGATGGCTGGCACGTGCAAATTGGAAGCCAAGGTCAAATCCTTTCAAACTCATGTTAATTCGAAATCCAATCGAGATTTTTTTTTTTTTTGGTTCATTAAAGGCAAAGACATAATCGTAAAGGTCAACTCTTCGAACAGGTGCACTAGTTCCAAATGGCACTGTGCCGATCACATTGAATCGTTGATTCCGCTTGAGCTTGCGCTTGCGCTGGCCAATAGTCGCCAAGTCGCGGATCCTTTGCGAACATTGTGGAAAGTGTGCAAGACCAGTCATGGCCACAGCAGCTAAATTTAGGCATCATCATCTTGAGGAAAATTTAAGCAGCATTGAGAAGAACTCTGCTGGGCTATTTGACGGCATCGTCGAACAAAGTTGAGTATCCCCCAGGTGCAATTAGAATGAACTGCAGCCCCTCCCAAGGCATATATGCATACATAAGTAAGCACTTGCGATTGCTATATGCGTTCTCCGGCTTTTGAGAAGTTGTTGAGCTATTGTATGAACGACAGAAAGTTTGACGAGCTAATTTCGTTGGCTACATTGAAAACAAAAAAGCTCTAGATTTAATTTTCATTGCGTCCTTTATTCGATTTGATAAGAAATCATTCGTTTTGTGCGGAGGATTGATGGAATGTTTTATTGGAATTTAATCATTCATTTGATCCAACCCGAATGACTGGGACTCCAGTCCAGTCCAACTCCATGGCTGTAGAGGCTGTCATAGCCATGTCCAGCGTAGACTGTGGGCAGAGCAACACTTTCCGACGGAAGGTACGATGTCTTAAGGACATGGGCCGGGTAAGCAGTTTTCCAAATGGGTGCATGCTTATAAACGGGCCGTAAATACGGACGTTTCTCATGTATGATCGTCTGACTTTGATGCGAAATCGCTGACGGCAGATGGACGGTAGTATGCCCCACGATTGTCGGAGCGTACTCCAAATGATGTCCGTAGGTGGGTAGCCATGTATCGTCCAAATAACTTGGACGAGCTTTCGCTAGGCCACTGAACGCAACCAGGGCAAATGCTATCTAAAAAAAAAAAAAAAAAAACGATGAACATTCAAATCGTTTCAAAGGCCTGCAGATGCCGGAAAAATATCCAAACTTACAATCATCCACATGATGATGCTGCTCCACTGTTGGATGGTAAATTCAAATTTGATTCTATAGAAGTGCGTGGTTGAAACCCGACTGGATGGTGAACCAACAAAATTCGTTTCTTTATAAACGTTAGGCCTCATATAACCCATTGCTGGGGTCTGAGACTTGGGCTAGCAAAAAAATTTCCGCATTAAATGGACCCGTCATACTTCAGTTGGCCCAGACAATCAGTCCATAATTTTCCAAAAAATTCTCTGCTTTTAAGCAGGAAGTTCGCTTTTCGATCTCGTTTGACCATTTTCTATTGAAAAAGCTGGCATGCTTCAATCTTGGCGAACAGTCAGCAACGCGGCTGACATTTGCTACGACTAACATCTTGACCAACATTGCATTCATTGGGACGGCCTTTGTATTTTGTAGAAGTCTTTGGCGCATTTTCACGAGTTAGCCGAGGGTATATGGTGTCTATGCGTCCAAGTGAAACGTCAACAATTGCTTGAATGGTACTCGTAGAAAGAGTCGAGCTACAGGCACAAAATTCAGTATTTCGGTTCAGCGAGATATGTTTAAGACAGCCGAAGCTTAAGAGTACACATGATCGGATCATTTTCTTTTATTGAAATCACATTAATTGTTTTAAGGCCCTTTATATTCATCACAAGCTACAGAAATTCTCCTGGATAATTTTTCTGGTTCTTGGACCTGTTAAAGAAAAAACAAAAAAACAAAAAAATTCCAAAAATTATTGCTATTCATTTATGTGTCTCGAGTACCTATTGTATTACACTGCACAACAAAATCGAACTTTTTGCGTGCCTTTGACTTGAAACCAATTTTTTTTTGTAGTATTTGTTTCGCTGAATCTCAATATATGCGAAAAATTTGTAAGTTAGCTCGCGTTTTTTAAATATCCGCTAAGAAAGGTTTTGCGAATTTTTGTCAATATTTTTTAGTCGTAGCCCCATTATCGTTCGACCGTTTCAAAAAATTTTTAATTTATATGAAAGAAGAGTAAAAATACAACATATTCTTCATACATTTGGATGAAATCGGTTCAACAGTTTAGGCGCTATAGGTCGATAAAGGCGAGAATTTTATGAAATTTTTAACAATTTTGTACAAAAACTTGATTTCAAACCCATATAATTTCCGAAAAAGGTCCGGTATTTAAGTTCAGGCTATCTAACGTAAAAGAGTGGATTTCTAAGAGCATTTCAAGACCAAGAACAAAAAAATCCGATGAATGGTTCATATTTTAATTGGGTTTTTAGAAAAAATGAGACGACTTTTCTTACGCCGGAAAATATGCCACAATTTTTTTATTTCTGTCTTTAAGTTATATTAATATATAAAAAAAAGATGTGGCATATTTTCCGGCGTAAGAAAAGTCGTCTCATTTTTTCTAAAAACCCAATTAAAATATGAACCATTCATCGGATTTTTTTGTTCTTGGTCTTGAAATGCTCTTAGAAATCCACTCTTTTACGTAACATAGCCTGAACTTAAATACCGGACCTTTTTCGGAAATTATATGGGTTTGAAATCAAGTTTTTGTACAAAATTGTTAAAAATTTCATAAAATTCTCGCCTTTATCGACCTATAGCGCCTAAACTGTTGAACCGATTTCATCCAAATGTATGAAGAATATGTTGTATTTTTACTCTTCTTTCATATAAATTAAAAATTTTTTGAAACGGTCGAACGATAATGGGGCTACGACTAAAAATATTGACAAAAATTCGCAAAACCTTTCTTAGCGGATATTTAAAAAACGCGAGCTAACTTTCAAATTTTACGCATATATTGAGATTCAGCGAAACAAATACTACAAAAAAAATTGGTTTCAAGTCAAAGGCAATTTCATTGTTGAGCAGTGTTATCAGTCTCACCTGACTATAACACCCTTACTTGTATCTTCGCATCTTATTCATGCGTATCACGTGTGCAAGCGAACTGCTCGAGATACAGAAATAAAAGCCACTGCCTCGATATGTTGGCACAGTCGCGTAGACAGGGGGAGAAAAGTATTTTATTTTCGTAATTGTGCCTTGAAATCTTTAAGGAACACACAAAGTCAAGCGTGGAAGAGGGAAACATCAAAAGTGCCTCAAAAGTGTTGTCTAGAAATTTAGGCAATAATATAATATTTGATATTTTTGAATGGAGCTTTCCCATAGAACATGTTACAATCAATGATACAATCTAGCTCAGAGGGCTTGAGTGCATGCGAAACGAGGGAAATTTCTTAGGTTTTTGCCTTTTGGTGCGCACCTGGCTCGTCGTTGTGTGGAGTATTGCTCATCATCAATGTGCCTTGAGTCTTCGGTGTGGCGTCGTTTTCCTTTCTTGCGTATTACATTCTTTCGGTGCACGACAAGAGCCGAATAATCGTAACTTCCAGTTAGGCGGCCTTGTCCACAGAGCTGACGGATTATAGCCGCTTCATTCGATTTCCTTATTGCTGACGCTTCGATTCCCCGACGCCTCGTTTTGCATATGAATGAGAAATGAGAACAAAGTATAAACTATGCGCACCATTTTGTCGATTTGCAATAATTCTAGCCTTTTGAAGCTCTTGTCGGCCCGCTCTTGTTGGTCGGGAGCTTGTGTTTATTAACCGAGAACAAAATGTAGGTATATCGGAAATAAAGTGTCTCATTTTGATTCCAGCTTGAAAAAAGATTTTTTTTTTGGGTCGAATCAACTGGTGCTTTTTATACTCGAGACACTCTGTGTCGAGGGTATATTGCGTTTGTGTGTAACACCCAGAACCAGTCAAGATAGATCATACAAAATATCTATAGAAATTATCAGTGTCACCAGGAGATTCGATTTAGCCATCCATTCTGTCCGTCTGTCTGTCTGGCTGTCTGTATACAGTTTTCCTATCGGAGGAGTTGAGCTATACGAAATTGGGTATGCGTGCTCACAGGCATATGAGCAAGAACAAATTTGAGAATGGACCCGATCGGACCATTTTTAGGGGTACCCTCCAATACTAGGATCTGTTAAGAAAATCTCAAAAACTGGACTAAGATCGGCATTTTTAGGGATTACTCAATACTAACTTTAAGAAAATCTCACAAAACTTGGCATAAGGATGGCAGATGGGATTATTTCGAACTATAACACCCTTACTTGTTGCATAGAAGAGATGTTTACTCAATTTTATGCTCATCGATCTTAAAAGTGCTGAAAAGTTTTCAATCCCAGCTAACATTTGAACGACTGTGCTATGAAAAGATTCATTTACGAGTCTTTTTCGAGTCCCCTTGATGAATAAAAAATGATCGATCGGTGAGAGAAGGAAAGAGAAGGAGAGAGAAGGCGAGAGAAGGAGAGAGAAGGAGAGAGAAGCAGAGAGAAGGAGAGCGAAGGAGAGAGAAGGAGAAAGAAGGAGAGAGAAGGAGAGAGAAGGAGAGAGAAGGATAGAGAAGGAGAGAGAAGGAGAGAGAAGTAGAGAGAGAAGGACAGATAACGACAAAAAGCGAGAAAGAGCGATAGAGTGAGATTGGTTAAGAGTGAGAAAGAGAACGCAAAAGAATGAATGAGAGAAGGGAAGAAGGAGTAAATATGTAAATAAGTATATGAGTAAAAGTAAAAGAGTAAAAGAGTAAAAGAGTAAAAGAGTAAAAGAGTAAAAGAGTAAAAGAGTAAAAGAGTAAAAGAGTAAAAGAGTAAAAGAGTAAAAGAGGGTAAAAGAGTAAAAGAGTAAAGAGTAAAGAGTAAAAGAGTAAAAGAGTAAAAGAGTAAAAGAGTAAAAGAGTAAAAGAGTAAAAGAGTAAAAGAGTAAAAGAGTAAAAGAGTAAAAGAGTAAAAGAGTAAAAGAGTAAAAAGAAAGTAAAAGAGTAAAAGAGTAAAAGAGTAAAAGAGTAAAAGAGTAAAAGAGTAAAAGAGTAAAAGAGTAAAAGAGTAAAAGAGTAAAAGAGTAAAAGAGTAAAAGAGTAAAAGAGTAAAAGAGTAAAAGAGTAAAAGAGTAAAAGAGTAAAAGAGTAAAAGAGTAAAAGAGTAAAAGAGTAAAAGAGTAAAAGAGTAAAAGAGTAAAAGAGTAAAAGTAAAAGAGTAAAAGAGTAAAAGAGTAAAAGAGTAAAAGAGTAAAAGAGTAAAAGAGTAAAAGAGTAAAACAGTAAAAGAGTAAAAGAGTAAAAGAGTAAAAAAATAAAAGAGTAAAAGAGTAAAGGAGTAAAAGTTTTTAACGTAATTAAGGTAAAAGAGGAGCTTTATAAAAATTGGGATCTCGGACTTACTTCCAGAGAACATTCTGCGACTCAAAGTAATCATATATGACTTCTTATTCGGGAGCGAAGCCCTTCTAATGAGCTCTCTTAAAAGTCGCTAACAGAAAGCCTCCAATCATTCGGAAGTCATCCAACCTGGGTCCGATTCATACATTAGAATTAGTTCATATAGGAATGATATAGTTATGACTCCTTCCGTACTAATATTTCACTCCTTTGCCTTATATCTTATATACCTATTTGCAAAAAGTTCCGTTTTCAGCAAGAAGCATGATTTGAAAAATACCAGTTTTCCAGTTCCCTTTGGGTTCGCTCGTTTTCGATTTCACATTTCAATTTCGATGATGCGTTTCAATTTGCATGGTGGTTTTTATCTTAGCATTTTTATTGACTTTTTGGTTTCCTAGTCAGGTACTTTTTATGCTACGCTGTCTTTACCAAGTCAAAATTTGAGATTTTTTTTTTTCATTTCGCCTCATATTTTCTACATATTTCGGAGTTATCGAAGACATCGAAGTCTTGTTTCTGGGCCTCTTAATTTCCACTTGTATTTAAGACTCAACTCACACCCATCCATTCCGAGCCTTTTATTTTGTCAAGATTTCAGACTCATTTCGGACACATAAATCTTTTATTTTCAATATACATATTCCAGACTCATTACGGGCGAGGAATAAACATTGAAGAAAAAGATATTTGAAATTATAGATACGTAAAAACCGAAAAATATGCGTGTATCTATCAATAAATTTTTTAAATGATACGATTATTAATATCACTCAAAATTTTTTAGTATTTTTAAACTCATAAATAGAGCGTGTATTTTTAAGCATTTATAAATTTGAAGCATACTTTGTGGGGGGGATATTTTTTTTCTTATCACCATTTTGGAAATAAGTAGCGAATTTGAACTTCAAGGGGATTTCCTAGCTTTGAAAAAGTCTTAAATAGGCTAAAAATCGATTTGAATCTTAACTTTATGTAAATTGAACAAATTTTTTGCCCCATAAAGTACGCTTCAATTTTATAAATGCTTAAAAATACACGCTCTACTCATAAATATCAGCGAGGAAGGATTCATATACATATATGGCTCTATATATGGGCTCCTTTGGTATACGATTTCAGACTCATTTAGGAGTCTTTAAGACTCTTAAAAGAGTTCATTATGAGGGCTCCAACTCCAAATATGAGTCAAATATGATTCTTTTAGGACTATGAATGTTTGCTAGAAATGGAGAAAAAAGTTTTTTAGTGTTCGACTTCGTTGGAGAGTTCACTGTATTTCTATTTCCCATCACGTCGATGTGCATTTCGATTTAAATAAAAAAAACATTTGTGGGAGATAAAATTCGCCTTTTAACATTATATTTCGTTTCCTTTTTGAAATTCGTGAAATTTATTACGAAAATCAAATCAAAACAAATCTGGTTCTTAATAAACCTTCTAAAGAACAAAAGTTCGCCTGATTGCAGTATTTTCATAAAATCAAAACATATGTAGATGCGGTTCATTGAATTCAATGTTAGTACCGGAAAAGTGCAAAGAACGAGTTAAGTCGTGCCACTGCGAGTCTTAGGTTCGACTGCACCTGTATTTCTAAAGATAATATATATCCAGAAATATATGTACATTAGACCGTACCTCAAAAAAAAAAAAAAAAAATTACGCCGTATACTAGCGAATATGACACATTTTTGCAAGACAATTACGAAAAGAAAAAATAATTTTTTTCTATCGAACGTAGAGGTCGCGAATTGGTATAAGTATTTCTTCATATCTCTGGTGTTTACAGTCGGATTTTAATGTTTGGTACATCAATGTTTTTATATCAAGAAGATCAATATGGCCTCTATAGAAGTCATTGACCTCAGGCTTACCGTTCTACTACTTACCTCAGTTCCTACCATCCTAATGTACCAGCCTATTATCAAAAAAATAAAACCCTTAAAATATCATCAAACTTCTCCTCAGGAAGTCCTGTTCCATACTAGGCGACAGTCGCCGGAGACACATTTTGTTTTGAAGGCGAGGGACGGTCGGAGAATAGAGAGAACAGCACCCCTCTCTCTTCCCCGGCCCTCTCTCTTCTTCAAAACAAAATGTGTCTCCGGCGACTGTCGCCTAGTATGGAACAGGACGAAGTACTTATCAGGCGCGCAGCCAGGATTTCAATTTGGGGGGGGTTCGCAGAAAATTTTTCTAAATATTTTTTGTTTTTATTTTCGTAAAAAGCTTACAAAATATATAATTAAAATATATTTACATAAATATTTTACATTTTTATAAGGTGTACAAAGTAAAAAAAAGTATTTTCGAAGGAACTTATTCAATTTAAAGTGCAATGTTAAGTCTGCGCTTGCTTTCAGCAAGTTTATTTAGTATGTCCTCTACACTGGGAGTAAGATCTCGATGGACGTAGAGGAGTGCTAAGGCATTTAACCTCTGTTCTGTCATTGTAGATCTAAGATAAGTTTTGAGTCGGCGGAGAGTTGAAAACGAACTCTCATTTTCACATGTGGTTATTGGAAGAGTAGCCAAAATAGTTAATAAAATAAAAATAGTTGGTAAAATATCTTTTTTACAAAATTTTATAGCGTCAAACACTGTTTTTGATCTTTCATTTTTTTCTAAATTTATTAATTAATTTATACCAAATAGTGAGCTCCATTTTTGAATCATCAAAATTTCCCTCTAAATCATCTTGATAAAACTGAAAGAGTTTTTTAAATTTGTCTAAAAAATCATCAACTTTTGCAGTATCGCTTTGAGGAAATAAAACTTGAAAACCAAGAAGAATATCCTTGTGTTTTGAAAAGCGATTGGTTTAAGTTGACAATAAATGCATCCACAAAAGGTAAATAAAGGGAAATACGATAATAATATTCAACACTTTTAGTATGAAAATGTGCTTCGTGGTCCTGAGAATGTGCGAGCCTAGGTTTTTGCAAAATAAGTCCGCTTGATAAAGCTTGCTTCTCAGCGTTTTTAAACAATTTCTGAAATTCTTCCTCAGCGTTACTTCTTAAGGTTTGAATATTCTCTAAGCATATATCTGCTAGGACAACAGCATATTTGAGATCAATGTTTCTACCTTGTAAATATTTACATAGAACAAATGTGTAACTAAAAACTTGATTTATACAATGAAGAGATATAAGAAATTCGCCTTTTTGTAAGGCACATTTTAATAAATTAGACTGACTTGACACATTTTGATCATTCCAAGAGGAAATTCGGTCAAGAACTAAAATTATTGCATCATAAAACTTAATAAAAGAGTTTGTAGGACGGCGATGTAGAAATGTAAGCTGTGTCGTGTATTTTTTCCTTAATTTGGGGGGGGGGGGGGGGGTTTGAACCCCCAAAAGCCCCCCCTGGCTGCGCGCCTGGTACTTATATCGATAATTCCAACAGAACTATTTTTAAATAAAATTTGAAAAAGTGATACCAGTCTCGGTTCTGTTGAGAAAAGCTCTTAAAGATGGGTTCACAAAATATAGCCAAACTTTGGTCCGTTTGTCAAGAGAGAACGCAGAACCAAAGAGACCTGTGTGCACATACTAACAATGGATATTGGATGAATCGATGTACCTATGATTTGATGTATTCGAAAATTTGTATCAATGTTTTTGAGCTACTTTAATTTTATAGCATATACTTAGATTGATATCGATACCAACACATTCCTGCATATGATATGCGAGAATATGAGAGTTATATACATATACATAAGTATATACATTGATGCTTTTCGACATGAAAAAAAGACCAATTATGACCTAAAATATGATTAAACTTTTTCGATGGTAACTTGCAATGGCAGCACCAATTCTAAAATGGAAACATGACAACAAAGTAGCATGAGAATAAAAAAAATTAGCACTTGTAAAATTCCGTCTGACAATGACACCCGTGAAGGACACTTCTAACCATAAATATGGACCCTTTATTGGATTCCGTTTCATAAAAGTCTTATTGAAACCATAGAGAAAAACTTATCGTTTATTTTAACGAAAAATCGAACGAAAAGTTAAGAAGTCAACTTCTTAATTTTAATAAGAATTCCTGTAAAAAACAAGGACGGCGGGTTCGATCCCTGCTCCAGCGAGCGTCGATTTTTTGTTTTTTTTGTTTTGGAAAAGTAGATTATTTAACATTTACATTTAGGGTATTCCCTTAAAAGTGAAAAGATTGAAAAATCGTAAAAGTGTAAAATTTTTCATACAAAATTTCGTTCATTAATTTCTAAGCCTTCTTGATTTACGATTTTTCGAAGTTTTCGAGGCAAATACACGTTTATGGGAAGACCCCTATTGTTTAAAAAGCTGAGAAATAAAAGGTTTTACCAATCTTTTTATGCTTAAAAAATTAAAACAAAAGATTCTATAGGAATTTCTTGAATGGCTTGTGCGTGACGTTTTGGAAGGCCCGACGAAAACAACTCGTTTTTATTGGTTCGCGTCCAACTTACTTTCTGCTTCCCGTATTTTTCCCTTCAAATTTACTTGTCTGTTTTATTCTCCAATTTTTCAGAATTTCTTCGGCCTGCGGCGGGGTTCGAACTTGGACCTTCCAGATCACAAGTCTAGCACACTTCAACTACGCCATCGCGAGATATGATTTTGGCTTGCTAGATTGTTTATATCAATGTAAGTGCAAAAAAAACTGGTTTGTCTTTTTAAACTATGGAATGAATACGGAATTCATATACTTTTTTAAATTAAAAAGTCTTGCTTTTTATATTAAAAAGGTGGCTCTGGGATAGCGTAGGGGATGCGTGTTATGCTCCTGATCCCAGGGTCCGAGGTTCGATTCCCGGCACAGGCGAAACGGAGTGTAATGTTCCAAGCCTAGCACTGGTTTTCCAAAAAATCCCATGTTATGGGCACACTACAAAAAAAGACATACACTCACACAAAACACAAGAAAACCTCATTGGTATCACAATGGGCCGATTAACGGCCTATAAGTGGCTGCCACTTCAACCTACCTACCTATATTAAAAAGGCTTCTTCTTAAAGCGAGTTTCTTCCAATAAGGAATTTTATCAAAACGTCATTTTTATAAGAATGCCACATAGTTTGATTGATATGGTCACCTTATTATTTGAATATATCAAGAAGTTTTCCATATTCTTCAACAGAAATGATAGGATATTCACATGAAATATATGAGGAATATATCTATTAAAATGTTTCAATAAGATTTTCTCTATGCATTCAAATTTCTCTATGGAAAAAGCACATCGTTCATATAGTTTAAGAAGATTTCTCTATAAAATTCGCTCAATAAGGGGATCTTATCGATTTTATGAAGGTCATATTTTTCTGTATGTACATATTAATATGCAAAAGAATGCAAGTCTTTTTATTCCATCAAGTATTTGTGCACTATGTTAAGTTTTATCGGAATGTTTAGAATAAAAAGTTTTTTTTTTGTTTTATGCGGAAATGCGATGCGATGTTGCGTTCTACTTTGTCGGAGAACATTTTAGTTGAAATGGTTCAATTATACGAGTCACGAGCCTCTTAATTGAAAACCAAACAAGAAAATCGAATTTCGAATAAATTCCGCTGCCGAGCTACATACATACACGTACATATGTAGTATTGTGCGATATGATGAACGCCATGGACTCAGGGTTTAGATATGGCACAGACATCCATGATGAAATGAAAAATTGATAAATAGCGGCTCCTTGAGAGAGGAATTGAAACGCACACAAATGCCCTTAAGCTCGAGCTGCACCTACTCTTCGGTATATGGAAAAGCTAGTCTTTAAAAAAAAAAACATCCTTTCTGCAGTAAATTCCGGAAAATGTTTCATTTTGTATTTATTGTCTTCATGTTTTTTTTTTTTGATTCGAATTTTCTGTGGTTTTGTTTTTTCTTTTCTTTTTCTTCTTATTTCCGTTTTTTCTTTTCTGTGGCGCGCGTGATTTTTGCGTATTGTCTATCTTCGAGCGATGCCGTCACATGATCAGCCTGACCCTGAATTGGAAAAGTGCACGACCACCGTTCGCTCCGTGGTGCTTCGATCGGCAAATAGACGGTGCGGACTGGAATTAAGTCAAGTGGAGTGGAGTGAAGTGAAGTGGCATCGGGATTTTAAATGGAGGCAGCAACAATTGCGACTTTAATGGACGGACGGACATTGCTACTTCATTGACATAGTATTCCATCGAAGTTTAGATCAATCGACGTCGCACGATCGTCATCGAGTTTGAGTTTGAGTTCGGGTTCGGGTTCCGATCTCAGTTCGAATGAAGATGCCATACCGCAGGCTGATAGCTAAACGACGCGACGTTTAATTGTAAAGAATTCCAATCGTATATACATATGTATGTAGACGACATATTTTGTGTCTGTATTTATGAAGCTATGCATAAAACCATGAGTTTCTGTAAACTATCGATAGCAAAGCCATATAGGCAACAATGGCAACAGATATGACTAAAGATACTGTAAATGGTTGTCCATAAAATCGTATTGAGACATGCCTGGCCACGCTTTATGAGAGTAGTCGGAACAAGAGTCTTAATGAAATATTTTAACACGAGAAAAGCCAAAATCAAAATGAAACAAAATAAAATTGAAAAAAATGATTTTGTTTTTTTTGTTTTTTTTTTTTTTTTGTTTTTGTTTTTATGGAATCCACACCGTCGAGGACCATTCGTCGATAGTGCAATAGTTTTGCTTCGCTATTGAAAGAGTGACTTAAATAAACGTAGATGAGCGCGTGAAATAAAGACCTGACTTCAGAGTCGCAATATATATAAAAAGCATCTTTTGGCATTCAACAAGGTTTAATCACTTGATAAAGCTCAAACAAACAAGCCAAACGCGCTTTGACAATTCGTGCTAACTCGGACACAAAACACACACGGCGAACGGATTATTGCTCACAGACGAAATTCAAAATTGCAGTCAATTTAACGACCCAATCGAAATCCGAAATCCGAAATCCAAAATCCGAAAACCGACAACTGGCAACCGAAATCATGTGCGCGTAAATTTGATGTTGTTTCCATAAGTTTCAAAGTGTTCCATGCGTTACAGTGCATTTCAAAAGCGCAGCAGTGCGCCGACTTAACGACAACTTAACTGTGCATCAATTAAGCAATTCAGCAGCTCGGCTTTAGCGCTTAACTTAAGTCACTCGGCCACGTTCCTTTTACGAGTTGTGCGTTCGATATATCGAAAACATTCGACCCGACCGTTGTCGGTGGTCGTGGAAGCGAAAATTTCGGTAATTGAAATTCCGCTTGAGTATTTCTTTTTTTTTTTTTTGATTTTTTGTTTGGTGAATAGTGGCTTGAATTTCAAAATTCAGTTCCTCTTTTATTCATAAATGCGGAGCTGCCAGACAAAGGTGAATAATAATCTTAATTGGGGAAAAAGTCCTGATGGAAAATTGTGAGCTCAACTTAATCGAACGTTGATTGAATTAATTTCAATAAGCTTAGCACAATACACTTAACCCGCTGTTTCCTGGCTCCGGACTTTTTTCGAACAAATTACCAAAAAAAAAAAAAATAAACTAATAATAATAATTTCAGATTCAAGTTTTTCTACCCAAAAATTAGTCAGGTAGGTAGGTAGGTAGGTGTAGGTTGAAGTGGCTGCCACTTAGGCCGTTAATCGGCCCATTGTGATACCAAGGAGGTTTTCTTGTGTTTGTGTGAGTGTATGTGTTTTTTATGTAGTGTGCCCCTAACATGGGATTTTTTGGAAAACCAGTGCTAGGCTTGGAACATTACACTCCGTTTCGCCTGTGCCGGGAATCGAACCTCGGACCCTGGGATCAGGAGCATAGCACGCATCCCCTACGCTATCCCAGAGCCACAAAATTAGTCATATTTAAACATTTCATTGAAAAAAAGAATGTGTGGCATTAGAGGGTTAATGCTGTTCAGTATTTTATATATTTAGTTAAAGTTGTGAGCAAGTTTTTACTGCGGCGGAAATATTCGGCCGGCATTGCCATTCGATGTAAAAATTCTGCATTAACAATTAAAATGCTGTGGCTAAATAAAACGACAGCACGCGAACGAAAGCGGTCGAAAAGATTGAATATTTCCCTTTTTATTTTATACCAGTTGTTTTTTGGAGTCAATTTTTTTTTTTTTTTTTTTTGCTTTAATACATCGAAATATTATCGTAGCACGAAGGAAACTTAACTGAACTTGACTCCCAAAGAAAATTCAAATTCATTAAAAGAGCTCGAAAAAAAAATCTCAAAACACCACAAAAATTGCTTTAAAAATAATTAAAAAATTCCGTTAAAGTATCGAAATTAATTGGTACACATGAAGAATATTTTCAAGATCTTGGACCAATTCGCAAAACATATTTTAAACACTATTTTAATTAATATTTGTTTGCATTGAATTTTTACTGCCATTAGAATGAAAAGCCCACTCAAAAGAATTTATTTTCATTGGGTCTTACAGCATGCATCAATGGATTTAAGGATATTCTTCAAGGAAATGAGTCTGAAGAATTTTCCGTCATTTTTTCATTGCTTTTAACGCATTTTTGTGGCCTTTTTTTTTAGGAGCAATTATAATTAAATGAGCAATTATTAGGTATTTGATGGGGGATAAATGTCCTCGAATTATTCTACAAGTGCACAATGGGCAGTAATGAGTTAAGATAAAGATATGAAATTGGTGTTTAGGTTTCTTAAAGTGGTATTCTGGACAGGACGCGCAGATTTCGGTCATTTTTTTGAGGTGTGCTAAGAAAAAAGAATTAACAAAAATTCACCAAATGCTTGGATGCCATGAGTGGGTGCTTGAAAATTTTATATGCGTCCTCGGCAACTTAGTTCAATCTTCTTTAGTTAACTAAAAGAATACAAAGAGAGTTTTTAATTGAAAAGAGAATACATAGTTATTGCCCAAGCTGAAAGGAGAAAAAATTTCTAAAACGATAATATTTTGAAAAAAGAAAACCATTTTGATATATTTTTTCGCAAATATCACCATGTCAGACATGGCTTAAATATTTTTCAAGAATTTTGGTATGAACTCTAGGGGGCATTTAGAAGGTGTGTGTCATTAATCGGTCATTTACGTGCTTCCAATATCGTCTGAGTAAGCATGACAAAAATCTCTTCTAGATGAACGCGTTCAAAGATTGTTCGTCATTAAAGCAGCAGAGATCCACCGATTCTTGGAATTCTTTAATTTTCTTTGAAGGGAGTTTTTTTTTTTCATATATGTATAAAGTTAAAAAAAATATTTTTTAAATAAATTTATTCAATTCAAAAGGTTTCCTAAAGTCCCATCAAAATTTATCCCTATCTAAGAATACTAATTTTAACAGGGAAAAAATATAAAAGGGATTTTAGAAGACCTTGTGAATTTCCTTGTTATCTTTTCAAAGCTTTAGACAAGAATAATCTCTCACAATCTCAGAAATAGTCTTTAATCTCGCAATATAAATGTCATTAAGTTGAATTATTTAAAGTTAAGTTACACTAAAGTTTTGCAAAGTGAATCACATAGAAATCGAATAAATATTCTCATTACCTTCCTTCCCTTTCATATACACAGAGAAAAAAATCAACTAGAAAACTGGTTAAATCAAAAGAAAAATCATAAAAAACGGCTTCAAAAATGAATATTTTTAATTTTAACAATTTTTCTTGTTGAAAAAAATAAAAACTTTCCTTTTGAATCAACCATATTTCAGGTTGAATTGAAATGAAAATTTTCAAAAATGGTTTTAAATTTAAATTGTTGAACCAACCAGGGACGTAATTGAAATGACAAGATAATTTTGAAAAAAAAAAAAAAACTAAAATACCTATAAAAGAAGAAATGTGACAACAAATTTATTTAACGTTCAAAGCAAATGGCCACAGAGCGATCTGCTGAACATAACCCCAAAAATAGCCATCGGATGGACTTCATCCGATTTTGTCACTCCGTTGTCGTGTGACTGCTTTCACAATGCTTAAAAAGTTCTAAGATGTATAAATATCTTATATGTCCAATTTTATAAACCAAATGAGAATTATACCGAACTTAAAAAAATTTAATTAAACATATTTACTTTCAAATCAACTAAAAATTTTGTTGACTCAACCATTTTTCTTTTGAAAAATTTTTTTGTTTTGCTCGAAAAAAATCAAAAACCCTGTGAATAACAATGCGCCTTGTTAAAAAAAAATCATGCTTACGTTCGCTCAGTGTAATCAAGGTCGATGTTTATAGCTCCATTTATTAAGGTAAAGCATAATTTGGCCGCATTTTTTCTTTTACCAATTGAAATTCTGGGTTAATTGTAGGTGGTCGAATTCTTGAGTTTATTTGAACATTCAAAATTGTGAAATATAATTAACCACACCATAAACTTATTCAAGTAAATAACATTGCCAGCAGTTTCATAGCATGCCCTTAAAGAAATGTTTGTTCAAAAAATTGAACAATCGTTATATAGTTCGAAATCGATCATGAATGGATCAATGGATCAGTGGATTTTCCGATCCATTCGGCCTCTATCGAGCCGTTTTAGCTATGAGCGACTGTCTATTGTATGAAAAATAAAACATTTTAAATAAATTAATTTAATCATAATAACAATCACTGAATGCCATCTCATATATTAAAAATATTCATTGGCTCAAAAAAAAAATTCACTTAATGATTTTACGCATGCCAACGTGTTTTGGATGAGTTATGGTTCCTTTTTATTATTTCTGGTCTTAATACAAAAATGTGTGTTATTAGTCTTCATAAATCCATACATACATACGAATGTTGGAAATACATTTTTTACACAAGATATGAAAGATTTGAACGTAGAGCAAAAGGTCTACTGAGGCGTCTGAGGTATATCGCATCCTAGTTTTTCATGATTCATATGGAAAATGGTGCCTAAAAAATATTTGTTAGGGCCCATTTCAAAAAAGTCGTCCCTCCAGTCTCACCCGATCGTTAATTTTAATAAATCTTTCAGTTGGCCTCTTCACTACGCCACACATTGTTTCGCCTCCACATATATGTGGTCAAAATTGGACGGATTTGTCCCAGTGCAATGACACTTGGCATGAAAATTTCCTTTGATCAGAATAAGAAATTTTAAAAATTTTAAAAAGTCCCACTGGAGGACCATCAAATTTCGCATTTGTCACGCAAAACTCATCTGACGCTAAAACTTTATTTAAATAAAAGTTAACAATGAGATTCAAGCACATGAATAGCATCCTTTTGTGAGGAAGATTATGCGTGACAATGTCACCTATATGTCCCGGTGATATTACTGATGACTTTTGTCCTTCTGGAGATATCTACTTTTTTACTGGGTGACTTTAAAGTTTAAACAAATTTTATAACTTCAAAACATGAAAAATATGAAGATATTTCTATACTAAATAAGTATAAACAAGTAAGGATGTTATAGTCAGGCGAGCATGAAAATACAATACCCGACACAGACACACGTGTTCAAATAATTTTTAAAGCGCGCTTAAAAATAGGACCACTAAGAAAGAATATTCAACAGGTTTTTAATGACATTAGAGGCCCCACGTTAGAGCTGTAAGAATCCAAAAATTTAAACTACTCGTTATTTTTCGTCAATTAATCGTTACTAAGTACTAGTTACTGAATAACCCAAGGCTGATAAAGTAATATAAGCTCTCTCATGACATTAAATCACTGGCTTATGTGGCTCGAACAGAGCCCCATCCATCTAACATAGTAAAAAAAAAACTCCCTCATGATCTTTGAATCTTCACCCATTCACCATATTCAATAATCAAATATCAACTCAACTCACTCTAATAGCATACTGTTTTGAGGACCCATTATTTCAGTACTTAAATACTCCGGCAATCATTAGCCAATCATCGGCATGTGTGCAAAAAAGGTACCTACAAATATCGAGATACTTCCATCAGTAACGAGACGTTATTGATTACTGACTACTGTAATCGTTATTTTTTACCGAATAGTAACGATATTTTACAGTTCTACCCCATATACCGACTTCTGTTAAATTTCTTTATGAAAACCGCCCCTTTGCCACGCCTACTTTTCCAATTTTTTTAAATTCTAATCGGAGGCTTAAATATACGCGCAAATTCCTAATTTCATTGAAATATTTTAAAAAAGTCTGATTTTAGGGCAGTTTTGGGATTTTTGTGACGCACCCTAGTACTGGAGGTACCCTTAATAATGGACCGATCAAGAAAGTTTGTTGAGAGGATATTTATGGCTATAAAGGAAGCCTATGTGCCAACTTTCATTCAAGTCCCATTTGAATTTCGGGTGTGGGAGACAATTTTCAAAACAAAACGCCCTTCTGCCACGCCCACTTTTCAAATTTTTGGAAATAAAATTATTTGTTCACATATCAAATTTCATCAAAATATCTTGAAAAATTTTGGTTTTTGTGTTTTTCATAACAGACCTTAGTATTGGAGGTGGTACCCTTAATAATGGACCGATCGGGTCCATTCTCGAACTTTTTCTTACTCATGTCCCCATGAGCACGCATACCAAAATGCGTCAATAGCTCAACTCCTTCGAAGAAAACTGTATACATACGGACAGCTGATCATTTCTATATACATTTCGTTTGGTCTATTTCGACTGGTTCTGGGTGTTACACACAACCACACAAACGCAATATACCCTCGACACAGAGTGTATCGGGTATAAATATGAATTTTCCTATAAAATCCAATAATCCCGTACATTATGGATTGAATATCTTGCCGGATTATTGAGACTCCATTGTACTTGAAACTGAGACACATTAATTTGATATTTGAAATTTTCTATGCTCTCGTTTTTAAAAACTTTCATTTTCGATTTCAGAGTCCAAAATTCTAGTCTAATTGGAAAAAAAAAAACGAGTCGCGGCTCAACGCAACACAATTGCACAAAATGTGGAACACCATGAATGTTCATGTACGTAATCAATGTTCAATAATCGCCTTCACAATTAGATTCGCTTATGTAAGTAACGCTTCAAAATGCCTATTGTAGGTAGTCGCGCTGGCATTCGTCACAGTATGTAGCAGTCAACACATGGATTACACAATATCGACGAACGACGACGATTTTCTTAATTACTACGACTACCCGACACCGCACGGTCTGAGGCTGCAATATTTGCAGAGCCCAGATGAGCTCTCGCATGCACAAACACAATATAAGCCATATCAAAGTCATCCAGCATACTCAACGGCTATATCGGCGGTGATAAAGGAATTCGATTCACCGGATTTGGAGAATGCTGCATTCACAATGGCATTGACACGACAGGGTTTCATCATCGCCGATGGTGGATCATCGACTTCCGTTGCGCCAACGTCTGCGCATCTGCGCGCCTTCACGCATCATCATCATCATCATCATCATCATGGGCAAGCGCTTCCGAAGGCGATTTCCCAATCAAGTTCACGTTCGAATTCGCAGAATGTTAAGCTACCGCTACCCCTGGGCGCAACTCCACTCACCTTTGCAGCTCTGCCCCTACAGTCCGGTGCACCGTATTCCAAGCACCGGGGTCTCACGTCGTACGGGACACCGTACGGTCAGCGGCGACGATAAGTCGACAACGTACCGCTTTCAAGTAATAGAAACTCCCATCTTCGTGTGTTCATTTTTATTTGCAGTTTTTTGTTCTGCTCTCGTAGAACACAAGGCGCTTTCGTGACTGCTTTCGGGATTAAACCTTATTTAAGATATTATATTTTACATCTAATCATTAAACAAACTACAAATAAAATAACAACAGAAGAAGTCAGTTTTCAATCACTTTCGATTAGTATTTGATGCGAAGTCGAAGGAAGTCTGGAAAACTCTACAAATTATCTGATGTATGGTACAACATATTGCTCAAAATTTCTCATATCATTTTTTATACCCGACGCACTCTGTGACGAGGGTATATTGCGTTTGTGTGGTTGTATGTAACACCCAGAACCAGTCGAAATAGACCAAACGAAATGTATATAGAAATGATCAGCTGTCCGTATGTATACAGTTTTCTTCGAAGGAGTAGAGCTATCTTGACGCATTTTGGTATGCGTGCTCATGGGGACATGAGTAAGAAAAAGTTCGAGAATGGACCCGATCGGTCCATTATTAAGGGTACCTACCTCCAATACTAAGGTCTATTATGAAAAACACAAAAACCAAAAGTTTTCAAGATATTTTGATGAAATTTAATATGTGAACCAATAATTTTATTTCCAAAAATTTGAAAAGTGGGCGTGGCAGAAGGGCGTTTTGTTTTGAAAATTGTCTGAAAATTCAAATGGGACTTGAATGAAAGTTGGCACATAGGCTTCCTTTATAGCCATAAGCATCCTCTCAACAAACTTTCTTGATCGGTCCATTATTAAGGGTACCTCCAGTACTAGGGTGCGTCACAAAAATCTCAAACTGCCCTAAAATCAGACTTTTTTAAAATATTTAAGGCCTCCGATTAGAATTTAAAAAAAAATTGGAAAAGTGGGCGTGGCAAAGGGGCGGTTTTCATAAAGAAATTTAACAGAAGTCGGTATGTGGGGTAGAACTGTAAAATATCGTTACTATTCGGTAAAAAATAACGATTACAGTAGTCAGTAATCAATAACGTCTCGTTACTGATGGAAGAATCTCGTTACTTGTACCTTTTTTGCACACATGCCGATGATTGGCTAATGATTGCCGGAGTATTTAAGTATTGAAATAATGGGTCCGCAAAACAGTATGGTATTAGAGTGAGTTGAGTTGATATTTGATTATTGAATATGGTGAATGGGGTGTAGATTCAAAGATCATGAGGGAGTTTTTTTTTTCTAGTTAGATGGATGGGGCTCTGTTCGAGCCACATAAGCCAGTGATTTAATGTCATGAGGGAGCTTATATTACTTTATCAACTTTGGGTTATTCAGTGAATGAATGGACAATATTTAAAAAAAATATAACGAGTACTCAGTAACTAGTAATTAGTAACGATTACTTGACGAAAAATAACGAATACAATCGAGTAGTGTAAATTTTTGGATTCTTACAGCTTTAATGTGGGGCCCCTAGTGTCCTTAAAAACCTGTTGAATATTCTTTCTTAGTGGTCCTATTTTTGGGCGCGTTTTAAAAATTATTTAAACATGTGTGTCTGTGTCGGGTATTGTATTGTCATGCTCGCCTGACTATAATATCCTTTGGTTCTTCTTCCGCACTTGCTTTTTGAAAGATTTTAGAGTGCTAAGAACAAATCTGAGGTCGGAGATTACCTAAGGCCAATATTTTGTCTCAACATCCCTCAGCAAAGCCTCTCCCTTCCTCCACCACCAATAATAAAAATCTATAAAGCCTAATGATAAAAAAGGTCAAAAATTTGTACTGATCTTAATTCGGATTTGACTGGTCTGCCTTATGGTTGGAAAGTTCGTATAGTCCTAGTGATACTTACTCCACATATTATTGCATTAAAGCAATGCGATTTTGTGCGCATGCAGTCCACGTTTAGGTAAGACTTCATAAAACTGAAACTGAATGCATATTTCCCCATTTACCTAGTTGGAGCTTTAGCGGCATTTATGTAGTTATGCAACGCCGAATTATGACACTAATTTTGTGTGTCAGCGTGACCATATCGGGCATTCGGCGGCGTCTGGCGGCGCTCTGGACTACGAAGTCAGAAGTTTCGCCATACGCCCACGCGCAGGCATGTGCCTTTCTTGGGCGTTCGGTGTGAGTATCCGCTTTAATGTCACGAAATGTTGCGAACACGAGACGTTACGTACCGTTTGCGCATGCGCATGCGCTTGAGCGTTTAAGACAATGCGGGCTGTAAAATCAATCGAACCAAAGTAATTGATCGATTGAATATAAATTGGATAGACCATCCGACGAATAACTACACTCAATTGAACACTTGCACTGAGCAAACAGTAGCTCCGAGAAACTAAAACCCTTCTCAGGACATTTCGAAAAAAACACCAAGCGTTATGTCGTCTCCAAGCATTGTAAGTATTTTGTCATCAGAATGAGTGCTTAAAAAAAAAAAATAATAATAATAATAATAATTTTTTTCTTTTGCCTTTCGATAGCGTGGCTTCTTGTCCGCCCTCGTTGGTTTCTTCCTTCTCCTCCTGTTGGCTGCGGCACAGGCTAAGCCATCTCATCCATTTGGCTTACACGGCTTGCCGGATCATTTTGGCGCATTTCCTGCATTCCTGCCGCCGCCAGCACAAGTTCACGCTTTAGCTCCGCCAGCGCTACTTCCGCCACCGCCACCACCGCCAGCAGCTGTATTTGCTGCGCCAGCTCCACTTCCATTGGTATCACCAGGACCAATTTTTGCACCGGCTCCATTGCCTCCGCCACTGCCCGCTACCTATTTCGCCGCGCCAGTGCCGGCTCCGTTACCTCTTCCAGTCGCAGCTCCATTGCCGGCGCCCGTCTTCGCGCCCGCACCTCTCCCACCACCATTGCACTTGACTAAAATTCTGCCACCAGTTATCGAAGCTCTGCCCTTCGCAGTACCAGCCATACCGGTCGCACCAACCTACCGTGCGATTCCCGGCCCGAAGACCACAACACATCACGTCTCCGTTGGGTATGCATTTCCAGCGCCGGCACCAGCTGTGGCGAAAGTAATCTCCCAACCCTTGGTCCACTCCCACCATCTATCAGCAGCACCTCTCTCATTGGGGCACTCACTCCATCACAAGTTGCACAGTCTCTTCTGAGTTCTTTGGTCGCAGAAAAAGAACAATCGCCCAGAGACGCTACCGACGACATCACCCCAATAGGGCTGTCCAGCAACCAAATATTTCGTCAATGTATGTTACATTGACCTTACAGATGTACACACGAGTACTCCTTGTGGGTACCAACGGTATTAGATAGGCGCGATCACATGTAAATAGTTTCACTTCAACGGGTAAATTGTACGTAGACAACTTAGTCCATAACATTCGACCTACTCGACGTTAGTCTATAATTTCTGTAATGAATTCTTCATAGAACTAATTTATTAACGAATTAAATAAAATACTCATTAAAGTATTCCATAAATCGACGTGGAAATAAGTAGATAATAATTATAAGTAGTACCCGCAAGAGCTAGAGTCGATAATTTGCAACATTGACGTACCCAGTAGTTACCCTATAGGAATTTGAACTAGTGCTGTACTAGTACTTCACTAGTGGCTTTTGCACTACTAGTCCTTTTCTATACCCATGTCGATATAATATTCTGTAGAAAATCAGTATAACATCTGTACAGGAAAGCACCAGTACAGTATGCACCAGAATTATTCTAGTACTTTCGGATGCAATCGGGTAATTGTGGACCAGTTAAATACCAGTGCTGTTTGCGGGAAAAAGGTATCAGAATCATTGATTCGTTTTCCTTTTTCTGTAAGCACATCGTGGTAAAAAACATTTATATTCAGTCACAATCGATTGATTTGTAGTTAAACTTTAATGAAAGCCCATGATTCTTCCAATTATCACTAGTATACTTATGGTGGAAGCTTATCCAAAACATGCACTGGTTTTTCTAGTTCTGGTAAAAGTACTTGTTCTTTTCAAATAACTGTCCAACTGTTTACTGCAGGGTACCTACATAATTTCCCTGCCCGTAATGAAGAGGTAAATATACTAGACCATGAGTAGAAACAAGGGGTCTAGAAAAAGTGTAGTTAAAGAAAACTATACCAATTGTTACATATGGGGACAATTGACCTCTAATGCATCACAGTAGGCCTACTAGTGGAATAGCTAAATGTGGGAAGGGTTATTTTGAAATGACACCTCAATGTTAAAAAAATGCAGTTTAAAGCATTGGTTTTCAAATTAAAAGGGAG
The DNA here is from genome assembly GCA_020466095.1 of Chlorops oryzae. Lineage (NCBI taxonomy): Eukaryota > Metazoa > Arthropoda > Insecta > Diptera > Chloropidae > Chlorops > Chlorops oryzae. The sequence goes on from CM035806.1 coordinate 159,765,799, forward strand.
TAGTCCTGTTTTTTTTTTTTTTTTTTTTTGTGACTAGTCGGGGTGTAGAGGGGAAGTAGTTGGAATTACTGCAGGAGTACTTCTATAGTTCTGTGATTTTGTGCCTTGAACATTCGCAAAACACTGTTATACTGTTATACGAAGTGTCAAAATCCTAATTGATAACGTAATTTTGGGCAATCAAATCCTTTTCTAACGAGTTCCTTGGTTCCTAAGAAATGTAATTTTTGAGGCGTGACTGCGGATAAGCAAAGCCCACTCCTTTACAATAGAGATAATATGTTTTCCCAATATCTACCAAATGATCTCGTTTAAACGAGCAAACTATCGGTCGGCTTCGGATAAGGGAAGCGGCGAGTCGAAAGAAAGCATTTCTAGGTTTCCAGTAGCGTCCAAATATGTTGCATAGTTTTCAGAGGCGGTGAAAGTTGAAAATTGGCGAAAGTTCGATACAGTTTTTTGAAGTTTAAGTACAAAATTTTTGAAATCAAAAGAATTTGAATTTTGAAGATTATGCGTACAGTGATGATGGACTTTAAAGATAGGTGTACCTTTGTAGGCTTTCAACTGAGATAGACCAAGTGATGTACTGAGGGCTTAGCTTACCGGTAAACTTTTCTCAAGTCCACTTACTAGGAATATCAATAAAGGAAAAACACAAAAACATGTTATTTATGTAAGCCCATCAAATATAATGAGTCCAAAAGGAGATGAGTCCTACTACTTCGTGGTCAGAGTTTCCGGAATCAGCTTTTATTAGGGCTCTTTAAGAAGACGTACATATATGTTATGAGTGCGATTCATACACCGAAGGTGGCGGAGTCCAAAAAAATCAATTAATGTGTAACGAAAATTTTGAGCATGATCTAAAGTTATTTTTTTGTTTAAGTTAAGAGGTCGCTAAGAGGACTTGAATTTCCCTCAAAAACGCCATAAAAAAAGCTACAAAAATCTTCTTTAGTTTTTGTTTTTTCAAAATAGTTTTTAAAAATTTTTCTGTATACTTTTAGGCCCCATCTACACGATGCAAGTTTTCGCTTGGCAAGTTTTAGTACTTGTGTGCAAGAACTTGCGTGACCAATCCACACGATGCTAGTAAATTTTAGCTTGCAGCTTGCCTGAAAGTAATCTAAAGATGACTTGCACGCAAGTGCTTGGGCACATAGCCACACGGCGTTACTAAAAGTTGCTTTTCAGAAGCAATTTTTTTAGAACATGTAGCTTGCCAGCTTGAAGGTTTTTTCATTCAAGTAGAAGTTCTTGCCGCAAGTTTGCCAGTTGGTATAAAAAATCATATTTTAACCTAAAATAGCAAAAATGAATAAATAAATAAAGAAAGTTCTAGCAGCGGTGCTCATTTTGGAAGAAATAGAAAATTATAGAAAAAAATCAAAACGAACAATTTGGGCACGCAAATTCTTTTTTAGAGGAGACATAAATCCCTTTTATGAGAATTCAATGAATGACCTATCAAATGAAGGTGAACAATTCAAAGCGCTTCCATTTCACTGGTTTACCCCCAGAGCAATGAATGCAATTCCTTTATAACCAGCTTTTCCAAATTTGTTTTTTCGGCAATGGCTTCGTAAGCTGCCTCTTTTTATACCTTTTCCGAAGGAAAGGGTATATTAAGTTTGGCACGGAGTATGTAACATACCCTCTAACGGTTAAAATTTGACCATGACCACCATTCGCGAAATTCGGAAAAATTTTATTTTCACTCTTTTGAATTGAGTATTTCGCAACTAGACAAAATTACCTCTAACGGTTAAAATTTGACCATGATCACCATTCGCGAATTTCGCAAAAATTTGATTTTCACTATTTTGAATTGAGTATTTTGCAACTAGACAAAATGTCCTCTAACGGTTAAAATTTGACCATGATCACCATTCGCGAATTTCGCGAAAATTTGATTTTCACTATTTTGAATTGAGTATTTCGCAGCTAGACAAAATGTCCTCTAACGGTTAAAATTTGACCACGCCCACCATCCGCGAAAATTTTGTGCTTAATAATAATCTCGAGTTTGAGAAGCTAAATCGAAGTACAGATAAGATAAAAATAGATATCCAAGCTAGAACAACGAAAACGGCAGGAATTTTTGTTAAGGTAATGTTTTAACATATTTTAGGCTGAGGGAAAGATATGTGTGCAGTCGGCTTAGCCGATGTAAACTTCTTTACTTGTTTATGCTTGTTTTTGTAGTCCATGTGTGACTTTTGCCACAAGCACTCATTTTGCTGGTATTCTTCAGTAATTATTTCAATTTGCTCCTCTGACGCAGCCATGTTGATAAAAAAAAATGCGAAAAATGTAATTCAATAAATAGCTAGCTATGAAGAAAATAATAAATATTGAAACATCGCACTCGCTACTTTCTTGAACCTGACAGTTTGTAAGCGTGCAAGTAAAAAAAATGCTTCTAGCAAATAGGAAGATTGTATTTCTACACGATCCGAATTTTCTTTAGGCCCCATCTACACGATGCAAGTTTTCGCTTGGCAAGTTTTAGTACTTGTGTGCAAGAACTTGCGTGACCAATCCACACGATGCTAGTAAATTTTAGCTTGCAGCTTGCCTGAAAGTAATCTAAAGATGACTTGCACGCAAGTGCTTGGGCACATAGCCACACGGCGTTACTAAAAGTTGCTTTTCAGAAGCAATTTTTTTAGAACATGTAGCTTGCCAGCTTGAAGGTTTTTTCATTCAAGTAGAAGTTCTTGCCGCAAGTTTTCCAGTTGGTATAAAAAATCATATTTTAACCTAAAATAGCAAAAATGAATAAATAAATAAAGAAAGTTCTAGCAGCGGTGCTCATTTTGGAAGAAATAGAAAATTATAGAAAAAAACTAAAACGAACAATTTGGGCACGCAAATTCTTTTTTAGAGGAGACAGAAATCCCTTTTATTAGAATTCAATGAAGGACCTATCAAATGAAGGTGAACAATTCAAAGCGCTTCCATTTCACTGGTTTACCCCCAGAGCTTCCAGAGCAATGAATGCAATTTGTCCTTTATAACCAGCTTTTCCAAATTAGTTTTTTCGGCAATGGCTTCGTAAGCTGCCTCTTTTTATACCTTTTCCGAAGGAAAGGGTATATTAAGTTTGGCACGGAGTATGTAACATACCCTCTAACGGTTAAAATTTGACCATGACCACCATTCGCGAAATTCGGAAAAATTTTATTTTCACTTTTTTGAATTGAGGATTTCGCAGCTAGACAAAATGTCCTCTAACGGTTAAAATTTGACCATGCCCACCATCCGCGAAAATTTTGTGCTTAATAATAATCTCGAGTTTGAGAAGCTTAATCGAAATACAGATAAGGTAAAAATAGATATCCAAGCTAGAACAACGAAAACAGCAGGAATTTTTGTTATGGTAATGTTTTAACATATTTTAGGCTGAGGAAAAGGTACATATGTGTGCAGTCGGCTTAGCCGATGTAAACTTTTTTACTTGTTTTTGTAGTCCATGTGTGACTTTGCCACAAGCACTCATTTTGCTGGTATTCTTCAGTAATTATTTCAATTTGCTCCTCTGACACAGCCATGTTGATAAAAAAAAAATGCGAAAAATTTAATTCAAGAAATAGCTAGCTATGAAGAAAATAATAAATGTTGAAACATCGCACTCGCTACTTTCTTGAACCTGACAGTTTGTAAGCGTGCAAGTAAAAAAAATGCTTCTAGCAAATTGGAAGATTGTATTTCTACACGATCCGAATTTTCTTTAGGCAAGTTCTTGCATGGAAGTCTTGAAAAACCTGCCGCAAGTCCTTGCAAGCATTCTACACGACGCAATCTCCTTGCCAAGTACTTGCAGAAGTGACTTGCCAAGTGAAAACTTGCATCGTGTAGATGGGGCCTTAGGCAAGTTCTTGCATGGAAGTCTTGAAAAACCTGCCGCAAGTCCTTGCAAGCATTCTACACGATGCAATCTCCTTGCCAAGTACTTGCAGAAGTGACTTGCCAAGTGAAAACTTGCATCGTGTAGATGGGGCCTTAGGATCAGAAAAAAAAATTAACAAATTGATTTGATTTATATTTTTCCGAACAGAATTCTTTTTTACTAATCAATTGTTTCATGTGTTATAAATTTATTTATGGAATGGACTAATATTCAAGGCGTTTAACTGACCTCGAAAGCTCAAAAAAAACCGCCTTCCTTGCGCACGGGCCTGGCTTGCATCACACCGAAAATAATCCAAAGGACTCGAACCACAGTGTCGAGTTGGTCAATTGAAATCAACATTTCGGCTGATTATTCGACTTTTAAAAACAGCGCGCGAAACTTCAAAGAATAGCTTAAAATGCATTGAGTCTCAGCTGTTTGGATGACTGACCGTTTTCCGTTTATCAGGGCTGCCATTTATATGCCTAAAAGTATACCAAATACATTTTAATAAACTTCAATACAATTCGTAAAAATTCCATTGAAAATAATTTAAAACTATTTAGCATTCTCTTAGGCACTTTTCTTGAATATAAAAGCGGCATATGCAGCTTTTCAAAAGTTATATTATTTTGGGTCGTGCGGAAACCATTGCATATGTTGAGGCTACTTTTAGGTTACGATCCTAATATACAAAGAAGACGCCAGCCCATTAAATATGATGTAGAAATAGAATCCATTGTTTAGGCTATGATAACTGAATATATATATCGTCGGCTTAAAGTGTAAACCTGCTAAGTCAGGCAAAAAAAACCTTTTTTAATTTCAAATTCAAAATACGGAGAAATTGGTGATGAGTAAAACTGCAAAGTCTAAATGTGGTCAAAGTTCACAGCTAACACCAACAAGTGACTCCAAGTAGACTTTGTATGGTGCACACAATCGAATTTAGAAGAGACATATAAGAACAAAATAAACCATCCATATTTTGGGTCTTCTTCCCAAACTTAAAGTCTTGAAAAAAAGTGTTTTTTGTTTGCCCTGTAAAGTTTTGAATTTTTAGTTAGCAGGTTTACACTTTAAGCCGACGATATGCTGCTATTTGAAATAAAAAACCAGAGCTGTGAACAAAATTTGAGTAGATCCAGGAGAGGTACTCCTAGGGGCTGTCAGATTTGCACAGTTTTTTGCTCATGTTCATTTGTTTTAAATCGATTATGTTTTGAAGATGAAGCTAACACACAAAAGTAAAAGTAGTGGTCTATGGCGGGTACCACAAGAGGTGGACCAATTTGGATGAATTTTAGTTTATATCTAAAAATGACATGGTCCGTCCATATATTGCGTCATCAAACGGTGGAAAGGGGCATCTCGCGAATACTTCCGCTTGTTGATGAGGGGGAAGGGGGCGTCAATTTGCAATGATCACGTCATCATCTCTATCTTATCAGAAAACATGGTAAAACTCAGGCCCGTGCGCAAGGGGTGAGTTTGGGGGTTCAAATCTCCCCCTATAGACGGTTTGAACTTGTTTTTACCCGGTATTTCAAGAAATTTCTTGAGGGCATAGCTGGTATATTCATGTTTCCAACATTTCTTGTGAAAAAAAATTTAACATACAGAATTGGGCCTCTTAGGATTTGATAAGTAGCACAGTGTAACGTAACAATAACATACATAATTGAGTTTAAAGCCCCCCTTGAGTGATTCCTGCGCATGGGCCTGGTAAATATAATATATATTTTGAAGAAATCAAATTTCTATTTACTTGTGAAATAATAAAGGGCTTAAAGATGATGTCAATGGAGGGGTGCTGGAGGTGTCGGGGGTGCTGGACGATGAAGATTGATGATAAGGGTGACGGGGGGTCTAAAATGGTTAAAAACATGCTGACGTAATAAATGGACGGCACCTTAGAAATAAACAAGAAGACATAAAAAATTTCTATCAGCAACTATAAATAATCTCACACATTATTCTTTTAAAATATACTATTTTATCCTTTAAATCATTTAGACAATTTATTGTATTTTTCACATTTTTACACTGTAATTATTTGATTTTTGTATAAATTTATATGTACAGCATAGGGACTTCTATAGAAATGTTTATGTAAAGTTATTAACTGATTCGTATCAATGTCAAAATTCGCTCGCTCTCACGAAAATTGGTTAAAAAAAAAATGCGAGCGAGCTTCAAAAGAAAAATAATGCACTAAAAAAAATAAAAAAAAATAAACCAAAATAAAATAAAATAAAAATTAAATAAGAAAGAAAAAGCTAAACATTTTCTCTTAATATACATTGACACAAAATATACACATAACAAAAAATTTAAATTAAGGCAAATATAATTTTGCCCTTCTATCACGAAATTTGAGTATTTAAATTTTAATATAAAAATTTTATTCCTTCTTAGCTTTAAATGTTATCGCCCAAACACTCCACTCAACAAACTGCAACTAATTCAGTAAAAGGTCCAGAAAAAAAAAACCCCTTCAGCATGTGCAAACAGAAATCGGAATTCATAGCTCGATAATATGAAAACTATCCTTGGTGGTTAGATTTACTTGGGGGAAACTAAAATGAGCGGGAATTTTAACGCTATTGTAATGAAAAGAACCCGAATATATTTTCCCCTTTCAAAATTTTAATAACACTGTGATACCTTCTTATTATTTCTTTCTTATAGTTATCGTTTAGAAAAGATTTCCCACTAAAATTTCCATTTTATTTTGTATCCATATTATATTTTCCATACTTCTGTGTCTTCTCTAATACTTTGTTTCTACCTTTATGAATTTCTTATCTTCTCTGGCTATTAATTGAATGTCATTTTTAAGTTAGCCGAATTAATCGGTGTATGATATTAGCATTGGTTAGCCAAAGTCGTCGAAGGAGGATGTTTAAGAATCGGAGAGCATTCAGCTTTTTGAGTAGTCACCACTACTGAATTTTTCTTCGTACTCAACCCTTTTTTTTGTTTGTTCTTGTTTTCTGTTGCTAGAGAGACCGCGCAGCCTTGAAAGGATGTGCCCGTGTACATAAATACTTATATACGCCTTAGTTGCAATAGGTATGCAAGTCAGAAGTCATATTTCCTATTCGGTATGTTACAGATTCTAGTTCGTATATTTTAGCGAAATAATTTTCTCGCTTCTCTCTATGGTATGTGGTATATGTATGTATCTCTGAAACTGCTGTGGCATTTCTACATTTAGCGTGATTTGGAATTAATAGTCGAAATCGTCATAGAAATGTTGTGCTATCCTTGCACCGACGCCTCGGTACTGTGTTGCCGGACGGCTTGGGTGCGCTGCCGACGACGGGACAACGATTGCGCGCCTTCGGATATCTGTTGATGAGAAATACGAATCACTATTGTAATTATTAGGTCTTTGCTGCTGATGTGGCGATTGCTGATTATGAGACAGCGTTTGAGGCTGAGAATGATAAGAGGATGATAGCGTTTGATAAGCGATTTGATGTTGATAATTATCGTTGTTGTTTTTTGTTGTTGTTGTTGTTGTTGTTGTTATTATTATTATTGATTGAATGGTATATAGCTGGCGATTGATTGTTATTAACAAATGGATTAGCCGCACCTGGTGAACTTGATGCGTACGCACTTGCGTAATTGCGATTGGTATGATGATGATTTGGATGCGGCGAAAGCGGCTTAAGCGTTGGATTGAGCGCATCATTCAACGTGACGTCATAGTCAGTTTCGTAGAGCTCGTCTAATGTGGCTTTATTCGATTGAGGTTCGGGTTCGAGACGAGGCTGTGACACAATTGGTATGGAACTGCGGGGCGGTAATGTGGTACGTGGTGAGGTCTGACTCACCACGGTCAATTGTTCAACGGTGCGATCCCGGTCGCGGTCGCGGTCTCGGTCTCGGTCGCGTTCGTTGCCCGAGTCACGTAAAATCGGTGCACCGTGTTCTAGTAAGTGTACACCCGATATAGTTGAACCCATATCGATTGATGTGCTGTCCGTGGTCTGTGCATTGCCATTGCCATTGCCATTGCCGTTGCCGAGTGGTCTTTGCGCGATACCGACTGGCTGAAGGCCGCGTGGAAGATATGGACTGCCACCACGTGATGGTAAGAATGGACGCTTTACAACACGTACCGATGAAGGTCGGCCCGGCGATGGAGTCGTTCGTTGATTTTTATTGGATATAACGGGTTGCTCCGGCTCTGCTTCGTAGAGATCTTCTCCTTCGTCTTCTTCGTCGAGTGCGGGCCGCAGCTGTTGTGAGCCCTTGCGAGCCAGGGTCTTTGGTCTAAGTCTGTTTGCGGGCCTTACCGACTGATCATCGTAATCATCATCGACGAAATCAACATCATCATTTATGGTACGACTGGGAATTCGTGTACGTCTGCCATGAAAGCGTTTTCGTCCACCGGTCGGACGTCCTTCAAAACGATCACTTTGCGCATACCCGGTGCTATCGTAGTCTTCGTTGATATCTAGAAGCGCTTTTTTCTCCGTGACCGGCTTTCGAATAGTAGTACGAATTGATTTCCGCCCGACGATTGGAGCCTCATTATGCGTACGACGGCGTGCGGGAGGAATATCCTCGGTGTCCGACTTATGTACAACGTCTTCGACAACACGTCGCCTGTTAGCTGGTGCACGTGGACGAGCTAAAGTGTCGTCGTATTCATCATATTCCTCATAGTCTTCTGCATCGGAATGCGATGCGACCGAAGTGCTTGGGGTTGTTTTCTGTATCGAGTATTGAAACTTTTTCTTCTCGTTTACCGGTACCGGCCGTGCGATGCGAGGTGGTGCACGTGGCCGCGCGAATACCGATGAGCTAGCTGCTTTGGGTGTAATGAACTCTTCGAGTGGTTTAGGTGTTGTTCTTACTTTTGGCGGAGCATCTTCTTCTGGTGCTGCTTCTTCATGTTGGCCCTGAGCATCGGGCTTCTCGTAGTAGTCTAGATCATCAAGATCGGCTGCAGTGGATGCGGTTGGCAAGGGGCGCTTCTCGCTGGCACGGCGTCTGGGAATAGCCAAACCACGACGTGGATTTACTTCTACGTTGTCAGCAGCATCATCGAGTGCGGGCCGAAGTTTGTCTTTACGCCCATTGACTGGTCTTTCGTCACCAAAACTGCGTCGTTCGTCAGCACCTGCCCTTCCCGTTGCTGGAATTGGCCGTCGTGTTGCAGTTTTCCGCCGCTCTGTGGGAACGTTTGCCTTATTACGTGCTTTAGAGCGATCAGGCTTACGTCGCTCGATTGCAGAGTCGTCCATCGCATCCACGTCTGTGTCTCGGAAGCGGTCGCGAGAATTGACCCGCCTGGGAAAATAAACAATTGTGATGTTCAAAAATGCCTTCAATAAAAGATATTACTGCAATGTGTACTTACCTCGGTTTGTCCTCTTCGCTGAATGAACGCTTCTCATCGTACTCATCATCGTATTCCAATTGTGGTTTCCTATGACGTGGTCGTTGCCTTCGTCTCTGGCTTACGCGGTCTTCGTAGTAATCATCGTCGATATAATCTTCTTCGTCGTAGTAATAGTCATCGATTGGCCGACGATTGATAGGACGGCGCAATGGTCTGAAGGGTCCATTCCGATGTGGTCTGCGACGGGGTGTCGGTGGCGGCTCCGTTGTTGTCGTTGTAGTCGACGTTGTCGTTGTTGCCATGTACAAAGCATCATTTCTGAACGCATCGAAAAATTAAAGAGATATTACTTTGTAAATTTCTTCGCGAAATTAAATTTCCATACCTATTCCAGTACTTCTGTGATCCTTCACAGTCTACGTCGGAAACAAAATGGCAGATGAATGTCTTCTGATCGAAAGCTGTGAAATTCGCACACAAAAAATCGTGACGAATACCGTAAACGCAGTGGTGGTACACCTACAAACACGATTATAAGATGAGTGGTTATTATAGCTATGCAAAATCACTGGAGAGTACCGGATCCTTTTCTTATTTTATATGAAAAAAAAAAAAAGTTTTTAAAATTTAGTATTTTTCCCTATGTGAATGCCTGGGGTTTTAGAAGGTTCAGCCTATTGTTTTCTAACAGTATTCTTCGGAAAAAAGCATCGTCAAAAGTCCTCATTTCAAAAGAGTGGACGCTTTCCATTAGCAATCTCATTGGCATTCACAATCGTGCGTTTCTGCAATTTCTTTTAGAAAAACTGTCAACCAATTTGCCTTGTTTTTATTATTTTAGTAGACGACAAATCAGTCTGTATCGAAAACGCAAAGCGCGAGAACCACACAAGAGGTTATCAATTTAAATATCATGCTATGAAGTCATTCTTCTCTATATGAGTTTTGCTGCGGGGTATATTCATCTTTCGCAATCTACGCAAAGACAAGTTTGAGGTCAAGATCACTCAATAGCCAATTCACACAAGCGTTCACTAACATCTCAAGCAAATAAAAACATTTGAAGGTTAGCAAATTAGGCTTCTTATATACATAGTTACTTTGAAGTAAATACGCAAACTTTGTCGGTTTAATCATAGCTAATATAGCCACTTGTTTGCAGGCTTCAACGTAACGTCCATACCCATGCCAACGAAATGAATTTACATATGTAGGACCATACCAATTGGTAGAGTATTCAGAGAGCGGTAGAGAGAAACTCACTTAACCCTCTCATGTCGAAAAAACAAATGCTAGCCGTACAATTCTGAGATAGGTACATAAATATATCGTATCCAACAACTTAAAAGTGTTTAGTGTCTAACATTTGGACCGTTTACTTTGAAAGTGTAACGCCATTTTTCTATTTCAAGATATTAAGTGGTGCATGTCCATTACCCAGCACCCGCCGCCACTTTGCAAAGCTGCGAAGTCTTTAGAATTGGTATCCGAATCCAAAAACTAAATTAACCCACGGCCTTTAATTTTCCCTCAAAGCAGCTGAGAACCGGAAAATAGAAAAATGAGTTTACACTTTCAAAATAAACGGTGCATTTGTAATTCCACGGGGCTCCATCGAATTTCAATAAATGATGACTTTTCACCCATGAAGACCATTCGTTTTTCAAATGGATGTATGGAGAATTCATGGAATTCGCCATTAAGAGGATGAGTATGTTAACTTATATCAGAAATAGAAATAGAAATACCTACGGAAATGGAAAAAAATCGAAGCCAGGAACAACCGTCTAGCAATGTTCATAACATAGCTAGTTCGATAGGGTTATCCCGTTTTTGTTTGAGTAATTACCTGGCATTTATGCTCTATAGATGCGTAGAATCCATCGTGAAGTCCATCACATTTGAAATGAATATCCTCCTCTGGCGGTGTGGTCGCAAAGAACGGATAACTTGACAGATTAAAGCCCCCTAGTTCACGGGGTAGATTTGGGTCCCATATATAGTCGATTTGTGGAATTCCAGTTAATTTTGGATTTTTCGTTGGTCCAGACGTTCCATTTTCATGCTGCGGAAACGAAATGAATTCATGTTAAGTCTCATCGTAGGGCTTATGAGGTGTATATGTATATATACACGCATTCAAACATACATATATACATAATATGTATTACATATATACACAGATATGAACATAGAAGAATTAAAAGAAGTAAGAAAGCTGAAGTCGGTCAAGCCCGTCTTTGATTGGCGCACTTTGTTTTGCCTTTCCGTACGGAGGCTGCACAAAATTTATTTACACCATCCATTCGTCTTGGTCAAGCAATGTTTTGACTTTGAAGCTTCTACGCTTTTTACTTCGGAAGTTACGAAAAATCTCCATTTTTGGGTGTGTCAGTGGGCCCATTTTAACTTGGGATCGTTCTCGGGGCCCAACATACATACATAGCTGTGTGCCTTTGGACGTGATTGGTCAAGCCGTTTCGACCACAGACGGACAGACGGACATGTCTTAATCGATTCAGTTCTCGATCCTGATCAAGAATATATATATTTGTGTATACCCTGCTTACGCTGGGTGTAAAAATCAAACTGCAGTGTGGAATTCTCCGGTGAACGTGATTAGAATTTCTACGCTTTGCTTTCCCATTTCGATTAAAAGAATTGTTTTTACTTTGAAGAATGTAAAAAGCTGCTTTCCATTTAAGGTTAAATAAGTAAGTGGAACGAAAAGCTTGGTCAAAAATTTTTTTGTCTATTATATATCGCGAAGAAACACTTGGTTGTGTAGGGTTAAGCAGTTGGAAGTTTGAGTAAATACGCTTGAACAGTATCGAGGAATGAAAACAGCCTGAGTTTAAGATTGAAATTTCAATAAAATGGAAATGTTGTGCAAATAAATCGATAGATTTCTAGAATTTTTATTTTTATTTTTTTTTTTTTTTTTTGTGTTTTCAAGCGAATTTATCACCATATACCGTTCTCTAATTAACGTTGCTGGAAAGAGCGCGACATTAAACGTTTGTAATTACGCCCCTGTCGTGCGTGCATGCTCGTAGATGTTGTAATGGCTACTAGTATTTACCTTTGCTTCGGCCGCTTCGGCATTTGTCGCTTCTGTTGTCGACGTCGTCGTGCTGGTGGCTGATGTTGTTGTTGTGGCAATCGAAACCTTTTTAAAAGGTGCCACCGCCACGGCATGTGCCGATAGCGCAATCAAGACTAAAAAAGAAGCGAATAAAAGAGGAAACGAAAACTTTAATGATTTCAAAGTTGAATGCGAGATATAAAAATGAACGGATCATAAGTAACGTTAAACGACTGCTGATGACTGCTTTTAGGCTTCAACAATTTTTTGTTTAAGTGAAAAATGGGCTTCAATATTCATGCATACATACATATTTTGAGAAGCAAAAAATCTGCTTATACGTATGTATGTATATATCTATCTGATTTGACGCATACGATAACACATAATGTAATGATAATGAATGAACTTGAGTATATTTAAGAAGGTATTGTCTACATTTTAAGACCAAGAGTGAAAGTAACACTGGGCTAACAATTGGCATTGGTGTGTACTCACCTATTGTGAAAAGAATATCTCTCCTGGAATTATTCATATTCTGAGTTCTTAAAGTAGAGCTGAAAAGAAAACAACAAATCGTTAATATTTTATAGATGGAGAATAGGGATCCCAAAATCCCGGGATATCCCTGGATCCCGGGATTAGTCCCTGTCGTTTCCTTGGCTATTCAACAATATTTTGATTAACACATCCATATAATTCATATATTTTAACTTCGAACTAAGATTATAACAGATTAATATAGAGGTTCGATTGCATTATTGCCTACGGTCTGCGAAATGTGTTGCGGTTCATTGCTTCTGTAGGCAGCATTTTGGCCGCTGGGAAATCTGTGGATGAGAGCCTAATGAAAACGAATGACATATGGAGAACTTCTTCAATTTCTGTAGCTTAATTTGGTCCCTCATATGAATTTGTTGACAATGAGTCCAAATCAAAACTTTAAAAATATCACTTTATTTATGGAACAACCTGTAGATTATTGGAATCTTGTTTAAATAAAGTCAAAATCTTTCTAATTCAATACAGTTGCTATTCAAGCATGCATGTGGACTATTATTTTGAAGATGTGCAAAAAAGTGTGACAATTGGGTCGCTCATGAACGACCTCTAGCGAAGCAAATCGAGTTGATCATATAATCTTTAGTGTTCGATCAACATTGGCGCAAATTTCGATGTCCCAACAAAACTCGATGTGCATATATTTAACCAGTACGACGGAATTTCTTTTCACTTTTGTAAGTAAAAAAGATGCACAAAAAATCGCACAAAATCTTACGAGAGGTGCAAAAATTTGCACTTACCTGCTTCGAATCCCACTAACTGTGTTAGCTTCTTAGTCGATATAAGTGAAGGATACTTTAGAATTTAAACGGTTATGATTCAATCGGAATTAATGGATGTAGTCAGTTGAATTTACACAGTATTACACTTGTATCAATGGTCAAAAGAGAATAAATGTTCGATTCGGGAATGTACAGCGTAAAGCGAATCCAGCGGCCAACGGGATTTCTTACCGACACTACAAAGTATACAGAGATTATAAGACCTGTCCATACCAATTGTGGCCTTTACAAAGCATGACCGAGGGAAAATCCGCTTTTCCATATCCTCCTTAAGGCCTATTTTTACAAAAGTTCCTGTAAATAAAAAAAAAAAACATTCATATTTAGGGGAAATTGGGGAATTGAGACAGCGATATGATAATATTAGGTGTGAAAAAGAATCCATTATTTTTCCAATAGATGGCGTTATTTATCGCATCTGCGTTGTAAATCGTGTATTCACTAGGGGGATTAGAAAGATGACAGTCTACTAAAAAACGTTTTTTAGACACTTTTTGATATAGAATCAATTTTGTTGGATTGTCAAAGATGGACATCAGCAAAGAGAAAATTCGCTACAATTTACAGCTTTTGTAAGGGAGAAAACGAAGCCAATGGCTTGAAAATGTGAATAGGTTTATGGACCTGCTAAAGCTAACTTGGGGTTTTGGTTGCGATTCGTTCCAGTAACTGATTCAAGGATGACAACTGGAAGGCAATTGTCGATACTGCAAAAATCTGGAAATTTCGGTTCATTGTTCTGTAGGCAGATTTTGCAGCTGGGAAATTGTGAGAGAGCCTTGAAAACTGATTTATGGTACAAAAGGGAAGCCTTTGCGTGAAACTGTCTATCAAAACTCTTGCCGATTTTCTTCATGTGTAGCCCTCAGGGTACATTTTGAGGACCGGTCCTCTCAATGAAATTTTGTTCACAATGAGTCCGCAATCCAAACCTGTAAGAAGAGGCACTTTATTATGGAACAAACTGTAGATATTTTGAGTGCTTTGGTTTAAATTAAAGATCAAGCAAATCTTATCGCGATAAGCTTTACATACCTTGGACAGTCTCTTCTAGAAGTTGTGTGATAGCGTTTATTGTGTCATGAAAGAGGCGACAAAAAAATATGATGCATTTTTCGGCACGTCCTGTTCATTGTATCCAGATTGTTCGTATTAGCGAGATTAAATGTTTTGTTCAGTATTTACAGGCCGTAGAGAGAAATTTGGGCCCGGGGGATTTTTCGACACAAAAATGTGTGACAAAAAAAAAAAAAACTTCCATGCCAATTGTGGGCCCCTTCAGAAAGCCAGGGCCCGAGGGAAAATCCATCTTTTCCATATCCCTCTCTTAAGGCCTGATTATTTACAAAAGTTCCTGTAACAAAAAAAAAAAACATATACATATTTAGGGGAAATTGGGGAATCGTGAGACAGTGATATGATAATATGAAGCGCATTCAGAACGAAATTCTTTGAAGGGATTGAATCAGCTGCAGGCACTCTAAATTGGAATGTGACGACCTCTTTTTCGGCTTCAAGATGACAAGCCTTTAAGTGAGAAATTTTTCGTCAAATAAAATCATTTCAAACACATAATTTCCGCATATAAGTAAAGATCTCAATTAAAAAATTTTTTTTTCCTGTTAGCACCTTTCAGGGACGGCGGTATGGCATTGTGCTTTATATACAATATTAGTCACGCCTTAAACGATTGTGAAATCATGTTTTACCCAACAGTCAGGCTGCGTGCAGACCCGAACAAGAAAACCCCTTTTTCTTTCTTACCCAAATAGACAGCTATGATATTCATACAATGATTTCAAGGGATGCATGAAAATTGTCGACAATTTGATAACAATCTAGTCCTCAAAATATGTTTTCAAACTACATCAAATTGACTGCATTGCACGATCTCATATCATGACACTGAATAATGAATAATATGAGTATGAGGTCAATATGTAACATATACTGAAATCAAATGCTCAAGTGGATTTGTACCCCATAATAACACATACTTTCAGCCGCGAGTCACAATGTTCGATGCATGCAAATTGTATATTTATGTAATGAATTTGTAGTCAACATTTATATTTTAGAAAAAAGAAACCAATTTTAGTCAATGCATGGCAACACCGTGTGATAATACGCCCCATTATAGAGCTGCACTTTTTTATTGACTATTATGTGCAGTGGCATAGCAAGATAAAACTAATTTTATTTGTAAATGTGATAAGATGAACTGTCCAACACCATTTTATTCGTGAGTAACTTCATGTTGCATTGTGAAATGTGATAAAATATGAAATATCTACACGTATGTTGGTGACATTGCGATAGTTCACGCATTTTGAAGTCAAAGATCTTCAGTGTGATGGGTGCCTACAGATTTACCAAACCTCATTGACGAAGTATGTTGCGAATGCTGTGAACCAAAAAATCACGCATTTACTCTGGGTTAGCAACCTAAATTCTGAGGGAACGTGCAAGCGGTGCAAGGTTTTGCCTTTGTGGATTGGCAGGAATTGAATCAGCCTATGTCATGGAATTAATTACTCGGAACTATTTCTTGGGAGCTGGCAATGCCCATAAGGCACGATTGTTTAAGCAAAATGAAATCCATGTTTGTTAGGTTCCGCACACCATTATCAATGGCAATGTTACTCTAGTCCTGGTCGCAGGACACATTTTGATGAAAACACAAGAAGTAAATCACCCAATTTTGTGCTATGAGGCTTCTCATAAAATGAAACCTTTAAATCACTAGTACTCGCGATCGGATCTACCTTTGCAATTTAATGAATAATGATTTTACTCAGAATCTGACTGGAGACGCAATGCCGGTTCTTAGCGAATATTGTTTCAAAATTGGAGTACTCTAATAGTTCAGTAAAATATTTGTTCAACAGTCAAGTTAGTTGAAGTTAAGCTATCCATCAGTGTAAGGAGTAAATGGTATTCTGACTGGAAGAAATTTCCAACCGACTACAATTGGAAAAGGTATAGAGTTGCGAGAAATCGAGTCAATGTGATAACAAAAAATGCCAACAGGCGGATTTACCAAGCCAAACTAAATTCAGATTTACCAAGCAAGGTGCTGTGGAGGAACCTTAAAAGTAACTCGACTGGCTCCTTGAATGTCCATAGGAATATAAATGTACTACAAGGTGAAATCGTGAACGTTGTGTGAAAGGCGTCCCAAAGCTGCATATATGTATTTGAGTTTAAATAAAAAAATTTTCGCAATTAGAAGTTCTGTAAATTTCAAAATTTTTATATACCATTACTACGACTCCTGGTTTCATTGCGACTGGGAAATTTTGAAAAACGCAAGAACCAAAAGAATAAGAAGGCAAATTGTTGTGCAGTAAAAAATTGAAAATTAAAAAAAATCCCCCCAGTGTTAAAATTCTGCCGCCGTGCCTGGCACCTTTGCAGTAAATGAAATAAAAATTCTTTCTTAAAGTATGTACGTGACCGACGGCCGCTTCTCAGGTGTGGCCACCGCAATATTTGTGGGTATGTACTTGTCTTGTCCTGCTTTTTATGATTCAGAAGTTCTGAATACGTTATGGACGTTATTTTTTTTTTTTTTTGTTATTTGGTTTTCTTTTACTTATTTATTTTGTATGCAAATTCGAGAGTTCAGAAAGAAATTCGGCTGTTGTCTTGATGGAATTTTGTCGTGTGACGACCTCAAACCACATGCAGGACACGTTCACGATACGTCTCGGCGCGGCACACAGTGGGATCGCTTCATACATTTGAGTGGAAAAACTACAAGGAGTGTACTCGTAGAACGATTCAACCTCGCAACAAGCCTTATTTTGAATGAAAATGAGAAAAACAAATTTCACCAAAATCGGCAATCGGCGATCACCAACCCCCCTCGAAATCCCACTGTGCGGCATGGGGAAAGTTTTTTGCGTTTGTCTTCTTTGATTATCATTGTTAGTCATAATATATTATCTGCTTGGAAATTTTTTAAAGTTTCTTCAATTCAGCTGATATTCAGCAGGGGCATTATCACTTAATCTCTTAAAATGAAGACTTCACTCCATTGAAAATGAATTAACATAAAGAAGTGCCAAAGCTCATTTGCCTATTCGAAACATACATATTTGAAGATCTTTAGAATTAAATATCACGTTTCCAGTGCATTCCGAAGCGTCTTCTTCAATGGGCTGAGGATTTAACATTTCCGTCTTGCGATACCAGCGGCTCCTTCGGCTCGCTTGAATACTTAACATTATTATTGCATTGTCAATAACTAAGTAACAAAATTGACGCGTTAATATTTATTTTGAAAACTCATTCCAACCACTTTTCAAGAGAATTTGACATTTTTTGGGAATGCTTTACAAGAAGTCTGCGTCGTCGTCGTAAGTTATATCGTTTAAAGGGCGAAGACATGGCCAAGGCGACAAGTACATCGTTGTAAATGCAGGGAAAACTTATACCCCACGTCACCGCTGTTGCATCAGAGACAAAAGAACTAGAGGCACGGGCAGTAGAATCTATGTATATATTGAAAGAGTCAACGGAGATTCTTCCGTGGCCATGGCGTAGTGGATAGTGAATTGAACCCTTCAGATTGTTAGACGCAAACGCTATCCTTTGAACTACGACAAGCCGTTTTCTATACTGTGTTCCTAGTTCCTGGGTCAACTGGTGTTTCCTCGAAAATACGTTCATGCAAAATGACAATAGAATATATTGGCACCCCTGGTGTCAGCGCTGGTGTAACCCATGGTGTCACCCATGATGTTGTGTTACCCCTAGTGTCAACCCCTAGTGTGTCACTACCCAGCGGGAAATTATCTCCTGCATGACAAAGTCACCAATGATGTCATCGATGACATATAGGTGACATTGTCATGCATGACATCTTGGAGGACATGTCATCGTGGAGGGATGCTGTTCATGTGCTTGACTCTCATTGGCTACTGAAATTTAAATAACGTTTTAGCGTCAGTTCAGCGTTAGCATGAAGTGGCGTAGATGATGAATGCTCGACTCACAATCCGAAGACCGCGGGTTCGATCCCTGGCAGAGGCGAACAAAAATTGTTAAAAATAGATTTTTAAACATTTTCGAAACATTCAAAGAGAGGGCAAAGAAGAGAGTTATCAAAATGGTTTCTATAAATTGACATTTAGAGAGAAAAGAGCTCTCAAATGCTTTTTCGTCGCCGCTGAAGTCCCTGTCAGCTCCTGTGTAAATGTCATACAAAGTGTCACCGGAAATAGCATGCATTCCGGCTCCTAAGTCACTAAGACATCATCGGGGATGTCCGCGGGACATATCCCGCTGGGTAGTACTCGTCAAAGAGGCCTGACTCAAGGATTATTGACATTATATCGTTTTGCCTGGAGCTTTATCTTATGCATTTACCTGCATATAAGTAATTCTTGTTCACTTATGAGACACAAATAGACAAAGGTACAGAAACAGAGATAAAACCAACTATTTGCGATCTTCATTCAACTCTTCCAATCTATGGTATGAATTTACAAGCAAAGTCGTGCTTTTGTATATACATACATATGTATGTATATATACATCTCTATAGATATATTTCAAGGCTATGTGTAGCAAAAATAGCATTTCTCTTGCGTTTGAAATCGAAAGTTGATTTACAAGAAATCGAACTGGAAATTCTAGTAAAAGTTGATTTATGCATGTTTAGAGATCGGAGCCAACGTACACATGATATGAAAGAAAACAACTTTTACAGCTAGTATGTAGGTAGATCTCATTCATACACGGACCATACGCTATGGCGACCTTGAATTCGACTAGCCAATATACATATGTATGTATGAATATCTACGCTACACATGTCGAGCGGAGATGGATAAAGACGCTAACCTCGCGCCAACATGCGAAACAGTTAAGCTCCGCCTGAACGCAAGAAAATAAACCAAGAAGAAATCGGTGTCTCAATCTTGCGGTAATTATAAACTCTTATATCGATTCAGTGGATTATGGTTTTTGAAACACAACGAAAAATGACATACAAACAAAACTCATACATATGTATGTATAGGGACGCATTCTCCCTGCACGAAATGTCACAGTGATCGATTGCAACACATTTTTCCGTTTGGTGATCGTTTTAAAAAGTATCGATGCGTAGAACAATTGATGTTTTTGAGTAATATTGAGGCCTTTTACACAAGTCAATTATAATTGATAATTTAAGTGCTCCCAGTATTAATATCCAGTACATACCCAGCTGGAAATTTCACTACTTCTGCAGTACTTCCGAAGTGGTGAAAATTCATGCTGCGACTACTCGCATTACTAACCCTTAGTTCTAATGAATTTTGTTAGGAGATGGCCGCTATTTTCAGTACTTCAAAATTCATATGTTATTTATTAGGTTAATGCGTGTATGACCCTGGTTCGCATGAAAATTTCATTTGGGCAAAAAGTACATGCTGGCTGGCTGGATCAAACGTGCATGATTGTTTCATTTGAAAATATAGTATATGCTGCTAACATGAATGAAAATATCATTTGGAAAAACACGAATGAGAATTCCATTTGAAATAATAGTATATGCCGCGGGGATCTGAGAGGAGAAAAAAAAAGAATATTTAAAAAAAATTGGCGGATATGGCCATATTTCGTAACTTCGTGATTGTGACACATTATCGCCTTTGGAAAGACTTAAGAGTTTCAATTCTTAAAACATCTTAAGTACAAAAAAAATTATAAAACTTTTGAGAATTGTAGCACACAGATTGAAAAAAATCTTGTCATGACAATTTCATAGGATCTGCATTGAAAATAGAAGTATACAACCCTCTTTCAAATGAAAATTTCATTTGAAGAAGAGTCTGTTGGAACGCGCTCTTGGTTCTGTGATATTTTCACTAGAAGATCATTCGAAAAAGCACCAATTGGCCTCTTTACATATGAATGCTTCACTTCTTCTGCATTAATGATTTTTTCATGCATGCGATAATGTCCGCCTGGGTATGTACAAAATATGGTAGAAAACACATCACTCATACGTAGGGCTGCCAACTTTCTAAGGGCAAAATAAAGTATAAGCTTAGTTAGTAATTAAAAAGTATTTTATAAAAAAATAAAGTATTTTTAAATTCTGTTATTAAAAAACAGAACATATCAAATATTAAAAAAATATAAAAATAAATAACATGCTTTCATACAACGATATATTTAATTTTAATTATCTCACACTGAAATACTAGTAACTTACTAGTAGTTAGTCCACTTTTGTTCTTAAATATACACTTTTTAATGTTTGCGGCACATTCTAGTTGGTCTATGATTCGTTTCACTTATTTAAAATTATAATTAACTTTATATTTGAATAAATAAGTATGGACTTAAGTTGCCAAAATTGCGATTTTTGCGATTGAACATCTAGTCAATCTCAAAACCATCAAAACTTTCTATAATGAATTTCAGTGGACCTGAAAAATGAAATCGTCGATTAGAGAATTTTTGATGTAGCGAAAAAACCTGAGAAGATTCGCTATAGAGAGAAATTTGTTTTAGAGGAGGTCGTTATAGAGAGTGTCTACTGTATTTATTTTGTTCGATGAACTTCATGACGTATGTTTAGTACAAACTGCCGTATATATTAAAAATAAAGTATTTTAGGATACTTTATTGTTCTAAGAAAGTAATAAAGTAAGATACTATATTATAAAGTATGGATGGCAATCCTATTCATACGGCATGTTTTAAGAATATGGGTAAATATGGGTATTTTGACAATCGTAATGTAAAAAAAAAACCAAGAAATATCCATTTTTGTTCCTCCTTGTTTTACTTATCTGACAGTACCTTAATTGTAGTATAATTGGTGTAAGAAAGGGATGGCGGCGTGGCGGCGGTAGGGGGGGGGAGGGGGTGTAAAAAAGCGCGCCTTAGATATTCTCAACCGGATGTGTTCTAGTAACGTGACAAATAACGGAAGTCGTTTTTATCTTTTTTATTTGCCTATTAAAACGCCAAAGTCTGGAAAAATAATATGAGTTTTTTAAAGGAACTTCATAAGAATTGACCAGAAATATTTCAGATTTAACCTTTTCGCAGCTGCGGGGTTATATATGTCCCAGCAAAAGTTTAAACACGAATAAATTAAAAAGCTCACGTGTAAATTGGGATTTATGAGTTCGAAATTGTCTTCTGAAAAGTTGTCTAATGGCAACTCTCTTTGTCAGCTGTTTTTGTTGTCATTCGCCTTTAGTTTTGCATTTTAGGTCGATGAGTGGAGTCGTTTTTTTTTTTTTCAATTTAATAGTTGTTTTCGCTTAAAAACAAATGCATTGTGACAATACAAAAGGTATTTGTTATCATAAATAGTGAAATAATAGCTATTACTACTGATTGGGGTAAGTTAAATGCAATATAAATATATATGTAGTTTTAACTTGTGGGACATATTTGTCTCAACAGTCTGCAAGGTTTGTAATTTTTAATATTCTAAGTTCTTGTACTTAGTTTTTTTGTGAAATTGGATACTGTTGGGACATATATGTCATATATGTCATATACATACTTAAATAAACATATAAACATAACAAATGAAAAAAAAAAAACATAGAACTTCAAACCGAAAGCCGCTGCGAAAGGCTTACGCCGTAGCGTAGCGAGGGGGCAGCCGCCCGGGGCGCCAAATTATATTTCAATTTTTATGAAGGTATTTTTATTGAGGCCGGTTCGAGGGGACAGAATTTTGTGAAGTGCGCCCCCATCGTGCTCCGGCCGCCGAAATGTCTCGCTACACAGTTGGATTCTCTGTCTTATTAGCAATCGGCCAACGTTTGTTTCATCTTTCTATTCAAATTAGGTTTTGAGATATAAAATTTTGAAAAAAGGCTAAAAAGATTTTTCAAGGACATCTCAAGGACACTTCGCAACAGGATCCGAAAAATCGGTTCCTAGAGTGTTTTTTATTTGTTTTAGATGATGATATTTTTAGATGGTACATATCGAGAAATTAACAAAACTTGAAAATAACTTTCTGGGGGCCGAAGTCGGAAATAGCCTTTAAATAATTAACAGGGCTAGTCTGAATGCATAATCTAATAGCACAGGCCTGCCAAATTGAAATTATATTTTTCAGTTTTGAGTTGCAGTGCAGGGTCTATGAGATTTTTGTTTCTGTCCATGTATCGAAACATTCATATATTTTCACGATAGATACGTATCGATATTGGTTTCAGTTCATTCCTACTTTCTTCAAGGCTAGTTCATAAAAATCGGAATGGATTAATCTTCTCAATCATGATTTCTTTGTAACTGATTCAACTGGGTGGATCCAATCTTTCAAGTTTGTAAAAAAAATGTCACTCAAACTTTTGTTTGTCTCTATATAATTTTCTTTAAAATTTTCTATGCTTTCATGTAATTATGTTTAACATACATTTTCATAGTTTAAAATGTTTCCTAATGGGTCAGCTATGTATAAACATTCACAATTTTTTTTTTTATATGTGTTCGTTTACTCGTGTTTTTTTGATTTTAAACAATGGGCAATTAAGCTCCCGTTCTAAAAACCTGTTATAAGAAATTTTATAATTAAATTTGGACTTGAAATCTGTAAGAGCTCAGCTTTATACAAAAACTTCGAATGATCTTTAGAAGTGCAAAGACAAGATAGTCATGTACAGCGCGAGATCTTGACGCAAAAAGGCTAGAAAAATTTTGGGATCCCTTAGTTTCTATATCTCGAAAACCTAAAGAACTCAAAACAAAATAATAGCGAAAAAGGTTATCATGAAGGGCTTAAGGCCTCAGTAGCTGCACTGTAGCGATCAGACAAAGGACATCGAAGGCCCAAACAAAATCAGTTACGGGCTTCAAAATTGAAGGAGCTCCTCCCGATTTGACCTCGTTCACACATCCTCATAATGTAAGCCGTTACCCGCCAGTCTGACGTTTATGAAGTTTAGTTGTTTTATTTGATCATCAGTGGGTTCAGGCAGTAGATAAAACTCTATGAAACTCAATGAACTCAATGAAAAGTAATATAGAAAAACTCACTCACACTTTTTGAAGAGTTTGATGTAGTCGACTCCATTGCGATCCAATTAGAGAGAGCGAGATAGAGAGAGATAGAGAGAGAGAGAGAGAGAGAGAGCGAGAGAGAGAAGAGAAGAGAGAGAGGAGAGGAGAGAGAGAGAGAGAGAGAGCGAGAGAGAGAGAGAGAGAGAGAGAGAGCAAGAGTGAGGGGGAGGGGGAGAGTTAGAGAGAGAAAGAGAGAGAGAGTCAGACAGAGAGAGAGAGAGAGAGAGAGAGAGAGAGAGAGAGAGAGAGAGAGAGAGAGAGAGATCGAGAGAGAGAGAGAGAGAGAGAGAGAGAGTGAGACAGAGAGATAGAGAGTGAGACAGAGAGAGAGTGAGACAGATGAGACAGAGAGGAGAAGAGAAGAGGAGACAGAGAGAGAGAGACAGACAGAGAGAGAGAGAGACATACAGAGAGAGAGAGACATACAGAGAGAGAAGAGAGAGAGAGAGAGAGAGAGACCTTATTAATATCCCTAGAGCACCGTTGCCGTTCGATGTCGATGCACTCCTTAGGGGCCGTTAATGAATTGCGTAAGCTCCATTACGGGGTAAGCGGTTTGTCATTTGTTATTTTCGCTATTTTCGCTGATGGAAAATTCATTTTATACCTAATATGTACATATATTGGCCCTTTGCCGGCAATAAAATAGAAGAGGTGGTGGTAAAAGACGCACAATTCTGCTAACATACAAGAATTGATATGGGCGGTGGACTCAAACAAAATACGTACATACAATACAATGTCGAAACAGCGACAGCTACTCCACAATGTATGAAACCATTGGATACGATTAACCGCATCATTAGAAGCAAGTGAGTAGTTGAAAAACAAGTGAGCCAATAAGCCATTCCGACTGAGCTAAAAAATTAACCAACGCAAGAGCAAGAAAAATAAATATGTAACTCCGCGTATAGTTCTGAAAAGACTTCGCGTAGTGTAAGGCTTTTCAAAGTAGAGCTGAGAGTATCGATTGTTGATGAGATTTCGGAATACTTACAAGACATACTTATGTATTTACCGACAGCTCGGAATGAAACCGAGGTAAAATCTGACAATTGGCTTACCAACACTAACAGGCTTCACAAAATTACAATGCTTATTATTGGGCACGTCACAGTATGACAGTTAAGACTTATGCTCTATCTTAGACAGTGATAGATTTGTATCGTTTGTCGTACCATTGGCAATTGAATTTTCAAACACTTTTTAGCACTCCAAAGGCGCTGATGAGTCACGAGTGGCGAAGTGACGACGTGAGGAAATATGGCCATGTCCGCCCAAGGCAGAGGTGCAAAGAGGCGCACCATGATACGAATTGCCCGTGCTGTAAGGTTTATTTTAGGTTCTGCATTGTCACTTATATTTTGGGCTTGAAAGGTATATATGTATGTAGGTACAAATGTATGTGTATCGGCCTATCACAGACATTAAATCTCTTTCAACTATTTTAAATAAGTGGCAGTGCCTTGAGAATTCAATGCAATTGAATACAAAGCAAATTAATAATAATAATAGGTGATAAAAACTGAAGATGAAAAACGAAAGCGAAATTGTAGGTAAATGAAAGTAAAGTTGGCGAAATTTTTTACAACTTTTAATCATTCTTTTTTATTTAGATATTTATTTATTTTCTTATTTTTTTTTTTGTGTCCAGCGAGTTACTTCATAGAGCTGCAATCTATCAAGCAATAACTCGCATGCTGCAGGAAAAAAAAAAAAATGAAAAAATGAATTTTTTATTTATTTTTTTTATTTTTTTTTTTTTTTTTTTCTTATAAGAAGTGTGAAGACTACGTAAACTTGTTTCTGTGGAGGCTTTAGCGAACAGACGTTATAGTTTTGCACTCTACTGTAGGCATTAAGTTACTCTAGGTATCAGGGCCCGATTCAGCGTTTTTACCGATCTGGGCAAAAACAATGTTTGCCGCCTCTATGATGGCGCTAATGGGATACAGTTCTTGGGATATCTATATGAAATTGCCGCTCGCAAATTGTCGCTCTGGGCATTTGTCCGGCTTGCCATCCCTTGAATCGGGGGCCGGCTAGGTATAAAGCAGCGAATATCAGGGAAGCAAATAAGCACCAGGTGTGTATATTGAGGGGTTTCGACACACCTTTTCAAAAAACTTTGGCAGATTATTTCGCTCATTTACTTCAAGAATGTTATATCTCACAAAACAAAAAAAAAAAACCTTTTTGTGTTAATGATGAGTTAAGCGGGAATTCCAATAGCGCAGGAGCTGCAGGAAATTTCCTGCTGCAGGAGGTGCAGGAAAAATGCAATTTCCAATAATGCGTGTGCATGAGCATGACATTGCTGCGGTTTTGAATATTAACCTGACTCAGTACACTTTTAGCTACTCTTGAACTCGTCTTATTTTCTATGAACGGAATGTAATATTCCCTTTTACTTAACAAATAAATAATAGAAATCAAAAATATAGACATCGAAGCTTAAAATAAAATAAAATGTAATGCATATTACTTGATGAGCAATAAAAGTATGCCCCCGTAGTACCAAGTACCTTAAAAAAGTACTCAATAGTTTCTACAACACTGTTATATTACTTTTTTCAACTGTTATACTCAGCTGTCATGTAGCTCACGCGCAGGAAATATTCAATTTTTCGAACTCGTGCGTGTGCGTGAGCATGCAGGAAATTGATTCGAACTAGTTCCATATGTTTTCATGTGTTGAATGTTTGCAGGAATTCACGTTACGCAGCTCCTGCGCTATTGGAATTCTGGCTTTAATATTGGGTGCATCATGCCTCACATTATTTTCAATTTTCGTATCAATACTTAGTGTACTCTCTGTATGGGAAGAGAATAATGGTAATGTCTTCTTTTTTCAGCAAAATGCAAAATTTTTACGCGTTTTTATCAAATACGATTTTCTTTTGGGATATAACATTCTTAAAGTAAATGAACGATATATAAGCCGCAATATAAGGAAATTAAATAGAACCAGATTCTCAGCCCAAGGAATTTTACAGTCGGCCTTCGGTATCACAAACGCCCCTATGACGATATCCAAATTATTGCGGACAGTCTTGTCGGCTTCCAAACGTTTCATACTAGATAGTTTCGATAAATCGTTATTGATTATAAGGCTAGTACTAGGACTGAATTATACAGCGAAAAAAGTAAGGTGAACATTTCATTGAATTACACGGTGAAACATGAAAAATGTTAACAAAATTTTGACTTCAGTTCCTCGAAGCATGTACTTGGTTAACATATCAACATCCTATATTTGGTATTTCTAAATTGGCCACCGATCAATTTTAAATCGATATTATAGCTATATCTCTATCTACTTATAACAAAGCTTTAGCCTTAGACATGGAGAATAGAGCTGAACTGATCTGAAAAACACCATCTACTGGATATACATAAATATAAAAATATTTTCCTATCAGTCAGGCATGCTCTAGAAATCGATTCTCCATACAAAAAAAAAACTCGAAATATCTGTAATTGCTATTGAAATCACCTGGATTTCGAATTTTTTTATTCGGACTCGATTTTGCCTGAGTGTATTTGATTTGTTTGTTCGACCTTTGTTGAATTTAATTAAGTCAGTGAAAAAATTCCTTTTTTTTTTTCTTATTCGAGCTTAAGGTCAACATAAATACTAATAATACCTATTTTATTTTCTACGTTCAACATTTTGCCTATTTTGCCTGCTTAAGTATGAACACAATTTTTTAATCGCGATAATGACAAGATCGTCTTGAACGATTTTTGTCAAAAATTTTTCGTTCCCCGATATATTTTTGACAATATGCGACGATAATGTGAGGATGAACAGTGATTGAGGCAATTTTTGAAATTTTTGCCGATCTGGCCCGATTAAAATTGGCGCAGATTGTGCAGATAATGGGATCCCAGCTTTAAGGACATAAGTGACAAGACAAGAACTGATTTCTTCTTCTGCATTGTTACACCCAAGAACGTTATCTAGGCTATGATGCATTTTTTTTAGTTCAAAATTAAAGTAGATTTTGACTTTTTGCTCAAGTTCATTCCGTCTTTAGCGGATTGCCCCCTTCGGCCTCCCGTCAAATACGTTCTCACCCAAATCGGATCGAATATGATGAAAAGTTTTTGATTTAAATGAAGGACAGAAAAACTGGATAGCTCCCTTCAGTACACCATCTTTATCCGAGCTCTCCCAGATACCGTTTAATTTTTATTTTTATTTTTTTGTATTGCAATGCTGAAAGATTTTTAATCAAAGGGAGAAAAACATGCGATTAACCGTTTTCCCAACTCGTTAAGTTTTTGTATTAACCCTTTATATGGATGCCAAATAGCAATCTCATTTTATAGGGCAATTAAATCTCAACCAAGATTGCTGCTTTTTCAATTTGGGCTTATTTTTTGAGAGAGATGAGATCCGTTTATCTATTTTTATCTGTTTCGGTTTTTGGATTTTTCGCTTTTTT
Organism: Chlorops oryzae; assembly: GCA_020466095.1. Classification (NCBI taxonomy): domain Eukaryota; kingdom Metazoa; phylum Arthropoda; class Insecta; order Diptera; family Chloropidae; genus Chlorops; species Chlorops oryzae. Next base: position 159,793,976 of record CM035806.1, read on the forward strand.
TTAAAGTTGTTGTTGCTGTTGGTGGTGGTGTTTTTCATGAAATTAAATAAAATAAAATTTTACCGCCATTAGTGCACTTTGTGTTAACTAAGAGCGAAGCAACAACAAGCGACGATGGACGTCTAGCAAAAAAAAAAGAAAAAATCCAAACAAACAAAAGCAAAAAAACTGAAACAAAAACTAAAACATAAAGAAAATGAAAGAAAAATGGAAAAGTAAAATACACCAAAAGCGACAACTTCCAGCCACCACGAAAACCACTGCAACGGTAAAACGCTCAAGACGGCGCACAGCCAAGCACTTCGGATCGGATCGGCTTGGATCGGATCCGATCCCATCGGCTTGGCTCGGCATCAATTTGCAACGCCTGAAAAATTTGCAATATTTTCTCAATTCGCTTACGCGTGAAGGGTAAACAATAAAAGAGTTCAAATGAAACGTTATGTTACCCCCCGTTGCATCGAAGAAAGGAAAAAAAAAATCAAACATTTAACGGGACCGATTTCAAAATTTCATATCTAAATAAGAGATGATGTACGGGATTCGAAGTCTGGGGAGACAAGGTTCACACCTCCGTCACCCGAGCTGTATGAAGAAAGGAATTTTATAGGACGAGGAGAGAGGAGAGAGCAAGAGTTAGAGAGGAAGAAGAGAGAGAGAGAAAAGGAGAGAGAGAGAGAGAGAGAGAGAGGAGAAGAGAAGAGAGAGAGAGAAGAAGAGAGAGAGAAAGAGAGAGAGAGAGAGAGAGAGAGAGAGAGAGAGAGAGAGAGAGAGAGAGAGAGAGAGAGAGAGAAGAAGAGAGAGAGAAGAAAGAGAGAGAGAGAAAAGAGAGAGAGAAGAGAGGAGAGAGAGAGAAAGATAGAGAGATAGAGAGAGAAAGAGAGACAGAGAGAAAGAGACAGAGAGAAAGAGATAGAGAGAGAAAGAGCGACAGAGAGAGAAAGGAGACAGAGAGAGAAAGAGAGAGAGAGAAGATAGAGAGAGAGAGAGACGCAGAGAGAGAGAGAAGAGAGAGAGAGAGAGAGAGAGAGAGAGAGAAGAGAGAGAGAGAGAGAGAGAGAGAGAGAGAGAGAGAGAGAGAGAGAGAGAGAGAAAGAGAGAGAAAGAGAGACAGAGAGAGAAAGAGAGACAGAGAGAGGAAGATAGAGAAGAGAGAGAGAAAGATGGAGAAAGAGAGAGAGAGAAAGATAGAGAAAGAGAAAGGGAGAGAGAAAGAGAGAGAGAGAGAGAGGGAGTCAGGGATAAAAGTGGGTGGGGGAGTGAGAGAGAGTAAACGAGTAAATAAAAGTAAATTGTGAAAGAGTTTGAGAGATAGTGGAAGAGAGAGAGTCAGAGAGAGAGAGAGAGATAATTAGTGTGAGAGAGAGAGATATAATTAGTGTGAGAGAGAGATAGTGATAAAGTGAGTGAGAGAGAGGGTAAGAGTGAGAGTAAGAGAGAGAGGGTAGGTGTCGAAAAATTGGCTACCGCAAAGTCGGGCTCAACCGATTGTGCTCTTTATGTTTCTTTTGTAGATGTATCTCTCAAAATGTTTAATTGTAACATGTAATTGAAACAATTACATGTACCTATTGGTTTCGGAAAATGCCTATATTTTCTACAGTTTTGGTTTGGAAAATTGGGATGCTAAAACGACCTATGTTTAAATTTGGTGAGGCCTTAATTAGTCATAATTTCTGTCTATCTTTGTACATATATGTATAGAGTAAATCCTTAGCAGCGAAAAAGCAAATAATTTCAACAAGGACTGAGAGGAATATGTCCAGAAATGAAGCTTGCTTTATTTATCATTATATAGTCAAGTATGTATATATCAGCGACAATATGAGAAAATCGCTGGAGTCCACAAAAGCCGAAAGCTGCGTCATTGTTACCGTTGATCTCCTTTTAAAGACCCATAAACGGATAATATCCTTCACTCTTATTTGCTTTTCTTGTTCAAAGTGGATGATATTTGGCCTAAAGCGGATTATATGAGCTTGATTGTGAAAATATTCCAATACAAATAAAATGAAAAACATGAAGATGCAATAAAAAAAACTTTTTTTTAAAAATTATAATAATAAATTAAATCCAAAGATTTCCTTCGAATAAAATTTGCTGTGAGTGTTTTTGTTATCTTCTTCGGCCTTGAAAGAGCAAGTTTTGAACCAATTGAAAAGTTGTTTTGGATATTTCAAGCTGTTTCGTACAGGTATATATGTAAGTATGTTACTCGCCATGCACAAAAATGGGCCATTAAATATTGCAGAAGAGTTGTGTGCTTTTTGGTGAATTTCCATGCAAAAGTTTGCCCGTTTTTGAGATTCAATGTAACTTTCAATATTGCAACGTCCGACGACCTCCATGAAGGGCTTTTGACGGATTAATGGAGTCGAATGAAGGAATTGATGGAATTTAACTCACCTTAACATGGGGACAAAAGTGTGTGGTTTACTTGACGGAATCAGGCGTTACATACACTTGAGGCAAGGAGCTTCCTTATTCTGCAGGAATAACCGCATCGGGAGAATGTTTCTTGATTATTTTGCAAAATGCTTCGCTTTTTTTTTTTTTTTGGATTGTCGTTCTTCTTATGCTATTGTAGCTTGTTTTTTTAGTATTAATATTTATCGATATTTCACTCAATTACGCGACCTTGCAGTGTTGAATTTATTTTTATTTGAAAGGGATATGTCTTCATGTCAAATAATATGAAATATTAACAGTTCAACCATTCGAGCCTACAATTGAATACCCAACCAATACTAATACCAATTGCAATGAAATTACATGGAAAACACAGACACAAACACATATAACCATTCCCCTTTGTAGGAGTTTAAGTCTGCAACATTCCAGCAGGAAAAGTCACTCCTACAGAAGCAATAGCGTCAAGGTGACTTTCGATCCAGAGCGCATGTATTTCAATGGACACTTTGTATGACATTAGAACACGAACTGACAGTAACGTCTTTGATGACTTTGTCCACATCTTTTCTCTTTTTCTTTCTCTTTCTTTCTTCTCTCTTCTCTTTCTCTCTTTCTTCTCTTTCTCTTCTCTTATCTCTTCTTCTCTCTTCTTCTTTCTTCTTCTCTCTCTTTCTCTCTTTCTCTTTCTCTTTTTCTTCTCTTTCTCTCTTTCTCTCTTTCTCTCTTTCTTTTCTCTTCTTTTTCTCTTTTCTCTTTTTCTTCTTTTCTCTCTTTCTCTTTCTCTTTTCTCTTTCTCTCTTCTCTTCTCTCTTCTCTTTTCTCTCTTTCTTTTCTCTCTCTCTCTTTCTCTCTTCTCTCTCTTTCTCTCTTCTCTTATCTCTCTCTTTCTCTATCTCTCTTCTTTCTCTCTTCTTCTTCTCTTTCTCTTCTCTTTCTCTTCTCTTGCTCTCTTTCTCTCTCTCTCTCTCTCTCTCTCTCTCTCTTCTCTCTCTCTCTCTCTCTCTCTCTTCTCTCTCTGTCTTTGCGGCTAGCTTTAGGCGCACGCGCTATCCACTGAACTTTGGCAACTTTGCCGCATCTGAAGGCAATATCTTATTTGAGTTCAAAGATCCAATGAAAATCAAGCATATGAACAGCATCCTTCTGCAATGGCATTGTCAGCTAAGTACGCACCGGTGGTGTCACTGATCACTTTGTCCTGCAGGAGATAATTGCCTGCTGGGATGTCCATGCAAGAGATTTCATCGAAAATGTCTGCAAGTGATGCATACAACGAACAACTGCATCGGAATGCATTCGTGCATACAATCTCTCCGCATGTATGCTTCTGTGTCTGTATATGTGTCTGCGCTTGTGTTAGAGTGCTGCAATTGCATTCGCACTAAAGCTCTGTCAACGGAAAAGCACTTTTATGGTTGGGCATTCGATTGTCTACTCAAAGAGCCAAAAGGAAATTTTGCTTTCAAAGTGCGGAAATTTTGATCAAAAATGATTTTTATTCAATAAATCTTTAATTCGGTTGAAACCACTTAAAACAATTCACAAAAATTTCATTCTTGGTACTCGATGTTATTCGGTTCCTTTTATAGGCTTCTTGTCAAAGAAATTTCTGTTTTAAATTTTGTTTTATTTTATTAATTTATCAAAATTTCTATTTTGATGTAATCGTTTCGCAAAAAAAAAAAAAAAATAAATTTACGTTTTTTTTTTTTTGTTTAATTAAAACTTTTCAGCGCATTTTCCCCCCTTTTTAGGCACTGCGAATATTGTTCGCCTTTTGGTTGCTATGGATTTCAAAACAGAAAGAAAAAAAAAAAACAGAAACTTGAAAAAAATTTTGTAATCCGCTTCTTTTACGATCACTTTCCACGCTTGTACTGTCTTTACGGCCCGCTCAGTGTGCTGCTCGCTTGCAGACTGAAATTGCAGAGTGTTGGCCAACTTCTTGTTAGCTAAGGCAGCTATTTACGAAAAGGAAAAATCAAAAACCAAAACATACTCTGAAAGAAAAATAAAAGCAAAAGCAAAAATCAAACGAAATCAAATAAAAATGAAAGAAAGACAAAAAAAAACACTCAATTTATGTATTCGAATAAATTGTTAAGTTCGCCCACAATTCCAAGGCAGCAGGCGACGTACAACGGACAAAAGACGGCAATATTGCCATGCCATAGCGAGCGACTCTGAATAAAAGAGCGCATGCGCATATCCATTTTACCCAACACACTCTGAGTCGAGGTTGCATTGCGCTTGTGCGCACGTGTGTCAAGCACAGAAACAACCGAGATTGGCCACACCAAATATGATCAGCGATCAGATATCCATCTGAATGCGGTCTTCTTATAGAATGAACAGAACTATCAATCGATTTACAGAGTGAGAACAATTTCGAGAATCGTCTCGATCCGCCCATTTTTGTACCTAATAGGTAATATATTAGGATATCTCATATATGGAAGGGTCTGTTATGAAAATTACAAAAACTGCTTAAAAATTTCAAATTTTCGAGATATTTTGTGGTTTGAGATTACTTTAAGTCTCTCAATGTTACAACTAAAACGGAAGAGAGTGGAACGTGGTCTAATTGGAACATTTACGATGGCAAAAATCCATATTCTTTTCGCTTATATAAAATATATAGATATACGCAAATATATGCGTCGGGTATTGAATTCCCAGACTCGTCTGACTATAACCCCTTACTTGTTTTTACGCTCTCTCACTTTGCTTTGCTTTGCTTGAAACGGGTTTGGTTTTTTATTTCAAGTGTTGCCAGACGCTAGCGTTTCTTTGATTTGAAGATTTATTTTTAGAAATTGTCAGCTGGTGTGTGTGTACTCACTTGGACGTGTCCATCAGTCTTCTTCCACGTTCATATACATACTTTGACGTACGGATCAGACCAAATTTCTTAACTCTTGAGGTCCATTTCCAGCAGTTGGGACTTTTATGCGAAAATCTCAAAAACTGATCCAAGCTTTCAAATTTGGATACACCCGCACATATTTTAATGATATTTCATCTCTGTGATGGTCTAATAACCGTAAGTCTTGTTCCTCATTTATGATTTCTAAATTTATTAAACGTGAGTCGCACTGCGAGGTTCTTTTACGCCCGCATCTACAAGATAATGTTGTATGGGCTTTTCGCCATATGGGAATCTTCCAAATGCCTTTGCTTTATTAACGAGACAGCAGGGTCATTGAGTTGGATCTATGGAGCAAATTGGTGCCCTCGCTGTTGCCATTCCGTTGGCTGGATCGTTTATAAGTTCAAGTATAACTTTTAATCACTGATGATTCAAATTTTCTGGCTTAAAAGAATGTCAGAAGTTTCTTTTGTTCGTCTTCTTTTTTCTTTTCCTTATGATTTTTTTTTTTTTTTTTCATTTATTCGTTTTCTTATAATGAACTCTCGATCGTATTTAGACAATAATTTTATAAAACATTTGATTGAAGCGTTCGAAAAGTCTGGCAACAAATTGACTGAACAAAATTTTCGGTCTTGTCGTCAAAGTGATGACAGTTTTTGTAAGCGAGAACAGTTTATTTATTTATTTATTTTTTGATTTGTTAAATTAAAAATGATAAAAAAAATATTTTTCTCTTTTAAGAAGGCTAAATGGTTTGTTTAAGGAAACGTTCAGAATCCTCAAGGCTGGTACCTATAAAAAAAAAATTCACGTTTGAAAACGCGGAATTTGACAAACAAACAAAACAAAAACACTCCGAAAAAGATCGCTCTCAATACTAAAACTTCGATCGTGGGTCGAATTTATTTCTTTCAAATTTAACCGAAATGAGGCCAATTCGAAGAACAACGCACGAAATTATCAGACGGCCTCTTAAAAAAACCTAAGCGAATATTTAAAAAAAGATATTTTTTATATACAACAGCCATGTTCGCGTATATTTACTCATTCATTTGCACATTTCCATTTTGACCCATTTGGGTCCAGCGTCCTCGTTAAAACACGAAATTTTCCGGTTTTACACCGAAACATCGATCTTGAATGCAAGCGTGCGTGCGTGGGTTAAGTTAAGAGTTGAATAAAAACAATTAAATGTCAGTAACAGGTTAAATCAGAGCTGAGAACATTAAAGTCCCTCGAGCCGACGGTGATTTATCTCCGCTATATAAATTTCCTTCCTTTTTTTTCATTTATTTCGAGAAATTTCCTTTAAAAGCAAGCAAAGTAATTTTAGTAACAAAACGGAGAACTGGTTCCACATTTGCTTATTTATTTGTTTTTTTCTTTTTTTATTAAAAAATTATTTTTATCTGCTTTTTTTTTTTTTTTTTTTGTTGCAATCAACAGTTTTTCATTTAGCTCATGTTTTAAAACATTTTTACCCACTTATTTTCATACGCCAGCAAATGATCAAACATGCTCTTTTAAAGTCAGCCAGTCTGAGATCAGTGGCGTGGGAACAGAGTGGCTTCGAAGGGAAAGAAGTCAGAAGAAATTTTTTTTTTTGTATCGAGCAAATGTTCCAAAAAATTTCAATGTGTTTCCGATGGCGATGGTGGGATAGATCCCTAGAAAATGTCATCAATCGAAGGGGTAAAGGGCCCAAGTGACAGTTGCACCTTCACGGACGATACTGGCATTGTGTCATTGTCGCGTACCGCAGATAAAAGGCGACAAGAAACTGAATGCATATTTTGTCGTAAGACTTGATCGGAATTTTTCGAGCCGTAATTGTGGGCTAGTGCATAGCATTTTGTTCTTGTTGTTGTTGTTGCTGCTCTTGCTGCTGTTATTATTCAATTCAAATAGGCTTGACTTATACCCGTTGTTGGAGTCGTAACGTAATCAGCAATTAGTCCTGGTTTCAGTACCCATTCACAGGTTCTCTATCTCTTCCACATTCAATTGCGCAATTGCAGTAATAATTATGCATCTGCGCTAACAACGGCGACCTTCACGGCAATTTCGTTATGGGCCGTTCAGTTTTTTATTACCAATATTTTTTCTTTAACCTAATTTGTTGCTCTTATGCTGTTTGAATTTGTTGCATTGCGGGTACTAATTATCAAAGAGAAACCCCAAAATGAAAAATATAAAAATGAACGATTACAAATTTTTCGTCAATCGAAATATTTTCTGATCTAGACACACACACACACACACACAACACGACACACACACATTAATCCTTAGTCGTTTCCCACATCTTCTTGGCAATTAGCTTGCGAGGCACAAGCCCGCTTTGTCGCAACCGCATTGGTATCATCGAAATCCTTTATGTGAAATAGTTCCTGCTGGGGATGTTTGGCAATGATTTTTTGAATAGCTTCCCAAAACTAAGCGCGATCAAGAATTCGGAGCTCTTGAAATACTGTTGAACATCGAGACCTGTATAATAAATGTCGAGAGTCTCCCAATCGGTCAAAAGGAACAAGATTTGTTGTTTCATTAACCCCCTTAGAACCGCTGTACCTTAATAAGAACACATACATGATCATCATAATTACATGCGTTTTTATCACTGTTTCGTCTTAAAAACAAAATCGATTTTGATAGGTTTGAGGAATATGATGCTTTGGTTTTAAATATGTCCGTAAACGGAACAAGAAATATTTAGTTTTTCAAAATGGCGGCCAGAGTGATTAACCTTGAAAGGCATTGGTAGCGAAAGACACCAAAGTGCGGAATTTTTGAGTGGCCAGTAATTTGTTTAGAAGAAACAAGAGAGAGAGAGAGAGAGTAATTGCATAGATTAAGAACACATGTCTTCTTGCTTTGTGGTTGTAGTCAGGCAAGTCTGACAATATAATATCCGACAAAGACACATGCCCCAAGACCACGACCAGTAAGACATCTCGAAAAACTCAGATTTCGAGGCCGTTTTTGCGATTTTCGTGGCAGACCCTTGTACTAGAGGTACCCCTTATTATGGACCCATCAATAAGATTTTTTTTTTAGAGAATTTTTATGGTCATACACCGAGAGAAATAACAACAGTTAAATCAACTACTTAGAACAGTTAAATTAAGAGTGGTCAAATAAACTGTATTCCGCGTTAAATGCACTGAAAAAGGCAGTCAAATGAACAGTTGAAAAACAGTTACTTTTTATGTTCAAATTCGCTTTCGTTCACTTAGCAAGTATCAAAGTTTAACGCATTCTAGATCCACGTTCAGGAGGTTTTAAGATAATGCTTTCATGTGCTTTTATAAACATGTGACTCGACAGTCGTGAGCTTCGGGGTTCGGGAATTTCTCTGAATTAGTTTTTTTTAATTACAGTTTTTTTTAAGCTTCTAGAGTGTTTGTTCATTTGCCGAAGACCAAAATTTTTCTCCTCATTGTTTAAGGTTTTCAAATTTTATTAAAAATTTTTTTTAATGGTTCAACATTTTTAAAGACAAAATTAATATTTAAGGCGAGTGATTAACAATTCCTTAAGCACGTTCCCCATTTAAACTTGAGCAACCATAAACTCAAAGTGAGCATTTTGTTTACCAACATTAATTTAAATTCGTTCGTTTAGCGTAATGGCTTAAGACGTTCGCCCAGCGAAGTGGACCGTCCGGGGGTTTCGATAGCTCCAGTGCTAGAAACTGTGACTCGACAGTCGTGAGCTTCGGGATCGGGAATTTCTCTGAATTTTTTTTTTAAATTACAGTTTTTTTTTTTTGTTCAAGAGTAGTTTATGGAAGACAAAAATTTCTCCTAAATTTTTAAGGTTTTAATTTATTAAATTTTTTTTAAATGGTTCATTTTCAAGCAAAAAATTTTGGGAGTGAAACATTTCCTTAAGCACGTTCCCCAAAACTTGAGCAAACCATAAACTCAAGTGAGCATTTTGACCAAAAATTAAATTCGTTCGTTTAGGAAATGGTTTAAGACGTTCGCCCAGCGAAGTGGACGTCAGCGGTTCAAGGCTCGGCCAGGCGAGAAAATTTAAAAGATAAAGAGAAAAAAAGATTTAAAAAAATTTCAATTTCGAGTTTTCAAACCCAAAAGACCTTAACAAAATTTTCCTTATTTGGGAAAACAAACAATAAAGATTTTAAAAAATTTTAAATAAATAAAAAGGAAAAACCAGATCACTATTAAAATAAAAATTGAGTTGTAAAGCTTTTAACGTAAATTTTAAATTTAAAATCTTTTAATAACATAGTCGCTTTGATTTTTGTCTCCGTGTAGTCCGCATAAACTGGAACTTTGAAAAATTATTGTTAAATTTCTTAATTTTAAAAAACAAAATTTTTGTTAGAGAATTTTTGGGGAAAAATTCCTTAATTAAAAGTTTTTTTATTAATTTTTTTGTTATCAACAAAAATTGATGAAAAATTTTTTAGGCGTCTTTTTTTGAAGAACAAACTTTAATGAAAATTTTTTAAAAATATTTTCTTAAGTAAAAAAAACTCCAAAGTTTGTTAAGTAATCGGGAATTAAAAATAAAAAAAGTTTAAATAACAATTAAAAAAGGAAATTTATTTTTTAAAAAATTTTTAATTTAAAAAAATAAAAAGTTTAACAAAATTAATTAATTTTTTCGTCCATTTTTCGGGAAATATTCATCAGGTGTTATATCCTTATTGACTGTTTTGTACTGTTGGTTGACCGCTACTGTACATAAGTTAACAATTAACGGTGAACTCGGTTATTTTAACCTGCTTTTTCAGTTAATATAACTACCTTTTTCTGTCGGTGTAGAGGAAGCCTATATGTCATCTTTGATTCATGTCCCATTTGAATTTCAGGTGTAGGAGAAAATTATCTTAAAACGCCATTTTCAATTTACCAATTTTTGGAAATAACATTGGTTGGTTGGTTAGTGTGGCTGTCACCATGAAGGGTGACACACTTAAGCCTCACATGGATCCGAAATTTCCCTACAATATGCTCACATATCAAATTTCATCAAAATATTTTAAAAAATTCAGGTTTCAGAGCATTTTTGTGATTTTCGTAACAGACCTTAGTACTGGACGTACCTTTAAAATTGGTCTGATCCGGTCCCTTCTTGAACTTGTTTTTTCTCATCAGCACTCATACAAAATTTCGTCAAGATAGCTCAACTCCTTCGATAAGAAAACTGTATAAACAGACAAACGGACAGACGAACATGGCTAAATCGAATCTCCTGGTGAAGCTGATCATTTCTATATATATTGTATAGTCTGTCTCGACTGGTTTTGGCTGTTGCACACACTCACACAAACGCGAGATACCCTTTAATTAATATAGATGAGAAGAAATACTTAAGCTTGGAATTCATGACTTTCGCGGGCATTTTAATATGTTTTCCTTCGGAGCCCGTGGACCGATCCTTTTGGAATTTTTACCACATATTCTACACATAAATTCTCAAGATCTTGATCCATGTCATGTAAAATATATGGATTTCTACAATAATTATTTTTAATGTTTGTATAACAAATGGCGGAAAAAAAAATCTCAATAACTTTGGTTTTTGATGCATTAAATGACTATTTAACCATTTACAAAAATTGTAAAAAATGATGATCTATCATTCAGCCATTGCATACCTAATGAATATCACTTTGATTATTTTGTTTTTTTTTTTTTTTTTTTTGGGCTCAGTTGGTCCGTTTGTTGAATACTAGCAGGGATGTTACGAGTTTTTTTGCGCTAAATATTTCAGGTCGAACGATTGTTATATGATTGGATGGATTGAAATGAAATTGAAATGTTATTTAAGTTAACGACCATTTAAAGTCGCACTTACGCTATTTCTCTTTTCTTGCTTAAATACCGATTTTATGCACAGTGGTACTTGTCTCACGACAAACTCTTTCCTCACGATTCGTATTGGTTTTTGAGTGGCAAAATACTTAAGAAATATGTAGTACCACCCAAATGACGGCGGAACGGTGGAAACTGGGTGAATTGCCAACAGATAATATCAATGAGCTGCCTTTCGAATAAGAAATTCACGTTAAAGTAAAGAAATAATTAACAGGTGAAAAATAAGCATTTAATGCAGTATGCAAGTGGCGTCGTCTTGAAGCGGTACCGCAGTTAAACGAGCGGCCGGTTACCGCAATCGGCTCTAAGCGGCATGTAACGAGGTCCATACAAAATGAAGTTGTTAATGCGACCAGTTTATCGTTATTTCATAGCGTGGCCGTCCGTATTTCTTCCGTATATCTTTAAGATTTTGCTATAGCTGGACAAGCTCATTCCAAAGTTATACGAGAGTTTATACCCTTAACTCAATATATAACAGTTTTTTTTTTTTTGTGACGCTACTGAATGAGGGTGATTGGAAGACCTTGATTTTATGACTTGCGAAGAAATTATGAAGAAAAATGCGATGGAACCCAATAAGCAAAAATGTTTGCATTGAATTTGAAATTTATTTTTAAGTATATTAAATAATATATTGGGTGTCCCGCATTGGGTGGTCAATCCTAAAGGAGGGGGGGGGGGGAGGTTAGAACTAACAAAAAATCGTATGGGAGGGGTCGCAAATGCACCCCTGAGGAGTTATAGGGCCTTAAAGATTTTAGGCAGTGAGTCGAAAAAAATAACTCTCCCACGATAATGGTTCATCGTAGAAAAAAAAACTTGCAGCTTGAAAGTCAAATGTATGGGCTTTTGGGCAAAATTAAATTCATGGTAAAAATTTGACCCATTGAAGGAAAAATAAACGGTCAAAGTGAAAAATTTTGAAAAAACGATCAATTTTTACTTTGGAAGCCATTTTGGTATGAAAAGTGTCTAATTAACACCCAAATTTTTTATTTTATTCAAAATGCTGGATCGATTTCCTTTAATTTGGTACCCCATATGTCCAATAAATATTTTGAAAATAAGATGAGAAAATTAAATATCTAAATGGTTGGTTTTTTTTCTTCGCTTATAAGTTTAAAGTCGAATTGAATTGAATTAATTTTTTTGTTTTTCTTCATATTTCTGACTCATTTCGGACTAATCGGGTGTTCATCTTTTAAATGAACGCAATTAATGATTTCATATTCCTGCCAACGATGATATTTCCTACTGTCATACGCTGGCATACGCCGCCATCCACTGCTCGCATATGATCATTACGTCATTGGTAGTTTGCGGAATGTGTAAATAAAGCTTGGACCTATATATGTATGTGAAAGTTAAATCGTGCCCACGATACGCGTGCAATGCAGTTCTCCGCGGATTTAGAGCACTATCGGCACGACAAATAAAGGAAAAACTAAGATTTTTCTATAAAACGAGTAATGGCCCCTCGTACATACATATGTACGTAAAATGGCTGCAATTTCGCAAAGACCCAAACAAGTCGTTGGCTGCGATCGCCGATGTAGAGTCCCATTATGCGAAGTTCGAAGCGTTCTTTATTTCGGTATTCGATATTCAAGTGCACTTCTTTGAACTCGAACCAGTAAGTGAAAGTGCAGCGACGAGGGGCCAAAGGGCGCTATCAATATTAACAATATTGAGCTGAATTTTTTCTAAAAGCACTCTTTGGAGGAGATTTACCGAGAAGGGCTTCGACCGGTTAGCATTTTGTAACAAATCTTTCAATTTTGGTTCATTTAAGCGTACGGTTCGCAGTTTGTCAGTCAGTCAGCCAGTCCGTCAGTCAGTCAGTCCGTGTGTCCTTTTTTTAGTCAATCAACTACAGTGATCAAAACTAGACCTGTTTGCATTTAACATTTTTTCAGAGCTTCAAGCTTCCCGAAAGCAAGTAAGCGACGATTATCGATGTAAGCGAAAAAAGAAAATTGGTAAAGCTACAATGTGTGCCACAATGAAGTAAAGAAAAAAATATATAAATAATATCAGCCCATTATTGGAACAATCGTTAACATTTGAACGAATTGAGGTACTGATTTTGTGCTATGTAAGAACATATCGCACCCTTGCTAATAAATCGGCACAATTCAAAAATTTTTTAATAAATATTTTTATGTTCGATTGAATTTTTCTGTATGAAACCCAAGACCTTGAGAATCAAGGCTTATATTTTAACTGATGCAGCAGTCGATTGAGAGTAATATAAGTTTAGAAAAGAGCTTTATTTCTCCTTAGTTTCAAGAGGGATTGCATGATTCTCGAGAAATGCGAAATTTTGAATTGTGCCGATTTAACATAGTAGCAAGGGTGCGATATGTAACTTTAATAGGTTTGGTGATGCACACGCATATCTGTCTCAATGTTGCTGTCTTTCGTTACTTTGATAAGACGTTCGTCTCAATTCGCGAAGGCAACCAAGAGCGTCATTAGTTCCACGCCAAACTGAATCCGAATTTGGTTTTATTTTAGGGTCCCGGCTGGAAATTTTAACTAAATATTGCAAGGACCCTGGCTACATTTGCCTAGTTTAGGAGTATATCTTGGGCCTAACCGGTAAAGTCTAACCAGGCCCTTGCTAATTTGTTAATGCGTTTGTTTGTAATGCGTCTAGCTAGTAATTTCTGTCTATAGACCTATCTACACATATAACCATATTTGTCACTCTCATAGATATTGCGCGCGATGTTTCGCGCCAGTTAGAAAGAGATGTTACTCGGCAGGCAAAAAAAGAGCGAGAGAGAAATACTTTTGGTGAGTACCTAAGTGAAAAATTCTCATTTTGGTGGGTACCCAAGACCGTGGTGGGTACCCAAGACCGTGGTGGGTACCCAAGACCGTGTTGAAAAGAGCCAAAATGGAAACGGCTCCTGAGTGACATATATAGTTATATATGCCTATCTAGATCTGCAAATCCATCCCCATGGATTTATTTTCGCGTCCCCATAGCAGGTTATGGGTTCAAGTTTCGAGCTAGCAATAATCGCACCTACGTAGAACCTCAGTGACATATAGTCGTACATGCTCAGTGGCTACGATATCGCCTCTGCGCATAGTTGACGTTCAACACGCAAAGTACACCGTTTATATTTAGATGAATTTAAACTAAGTGAGAGTTATATTTAAAAAAATTTGCCCTCGGAAAAAAAATGCACATGCACACGGACTATAACTAGTTAAATCTAGTGAGGTACTGTCGCTCAACTGGGGTAGGGACTGGGGGTCAAAGGAACCACGGGGCGTATGAAAAATGGGGCCCGTTATCTAAGAAAAAAAAAAAACCTAACAACTAAAGAGCACAGCGCACTGCGGGCCCACCGGGAATTTTCCCGGTTGCCCGGCGGCCCAGTCCGCCCCTGGGTACTGTCTAGATTTTTCCTAAGAAGGCCACTAAAGAGGCAGCACTAACGAAGCCCATGAAGACGCCATGATCGAATTTTCTATCCGGGCTTTACCAAGCGAAAATTACATAGGCCTTGTCTAGGTTATTCACTTCATCGCCAATATAGGGGCGATTCTACCCAGCGCCAATGTACGGCCAAGAAAAGCCTGATCAAGTCAAGATTTTTTAGTCCAGGGATTGTCTACACCCATCATAGGTTTATCTATGTAACATATATTGCGGCAAATCTAGCTAGGTGCAAGCTAATCACTACACTTCTCTAGGCAATTTTCCAGCCGAGCTGGGATTTTAAATATGTAAATTCATTTTGAATTTGGTTCCATAAAGAATTATTTGTATATGAAGTAGTTGTTGTCATGTCGGCCTCCTTGGCGTCGGTGATTGAGATGCCAACTTACGATGCGAGAGGCTCTGGATTCAATTCCCAGCTCGGACGTGGATGTTAGTTGTGTCGATTTTTCTGTTTCTGTTCATCTTTGTTTTCACCTATTTTCGTGGTAGGTACCACCACATCGGGCCCATGTGAAGCGTAATTGTGTCACCCTTCCTAGTGGCAGCCAGATTAACCAACCAACCAATTCTTGTCAAGGGCTAATGATGAACCTATAAACATTTCAGCAGAATAAGAAATAAAAACAAAATAGATTTTTTCTTGGCTTTGAGTCATCAATGCTTTCCTGATGCTCGCTTTCGATGCAGTTCGACTAGGTCATTCCAAAATTAAATAATTCTTGTTAAAATAATTCGAAACACAGAGCTGTGAATTTCCTCAGGTCCAAGCCCGCCGGATCACATACATACATACATACATGTGTATACCTTTACTGTTAGTTTTCAAAGAAAAAATATTTCCGAAATTATGGTTAAATTAGCATATTGCGGTAATTATCTTTTATTGTGGCAACAATAATATTGTTTACTCTGATTCGGCCTGCCCGCCGGCCTTAGAATTACTAATAAAGGAAAAAATCGAGCATAAATCGATAAACTTTATCAATCGTTCCGTTTGAGTGAGATTGCATTCGTTGTTCACGTTGTTGGAGCTCATCTGAATCCGGGTCATTATAACGCAGAATGTACCATTCGGTGACAAAATAAATGGCGATCGTGAGAAGGCTCAACTTGATGTAGATTTTGAAAATGTCAAACAAGTTTGCTAAGAATCGGTGCAAAAACTCCATGGCGCAAGCGCGACTGCTCGATGTGAGTGCGCGAGAGTGTGCTGCGCGCACATTCGAATGGCGAACACTTATGCGAGAGTGTGAATCCGAAAGAGATCAGCAAGAGGAGGGAGCTGTCGTTGGTGCGTTTCTGTTGGAGTTCGCTCCCTTTTTGTTCCGTTCCGTTTCGTTTCGTTTATTTTCGTTTCGTTTGGTTTCGTGCCGCCGTCAGTGAGGCTCCAATGCACTTGAAATAATCAACACTTTCTATAAACCAGCACAGCGCACTGCCGTTCCGTTTCAAATGAATTGGAAACAATATAGGACGCGGACTGAACCACGCAAACGGAGGCAGGTCGCTCTGGCGGTCGGTCGGTCGGTCGGTCGGCAGTTTGCAGCTATGGACTGCGAATCATCGATATTTGCACGCCAAAGAAGACGTCAGCCCGTTCGGAATGATAAAATAGGGTCGGCCCGCTGGCGTCGAACCAATATTGAATGCCGCCGTCGGCTTAACGTAATTATGTAATTTCTCGCAGCCGTGTCTGTCCGTCTGTCTGTCTGTCTGTTTGTCCGTTCGTGAGTAGCAAGAAATTTGGGCGAGCAGCTTTAATATTTTCTTCTCCAATTTGTCAATGTTCATAGGCAAAAGCCGAAGTCACCGATCCACCGGTTGCACGAGGTGGCTCGTAACTCCAAAATTTCATTTCACAATTGAAATTATTCCATTTGTTATATATACATTTTTTCTTTTCGTTTTTCGTTTTTTAATTACAGAGTATTCGCCCACAACAGCTCTTTGAGTGTTATTCGAGCAGCCCGTTCTTCAATGATTTATTTAAATGAGCTGGTCTCCGCTAATCGATCGTGACTCGCACACAGGTTTTTAGTTTTCCTTAAAAAAGACAAAAAGAAATAATTACAATATTATTGCATATTTGAAGTTGAATTTTTTTCCTTTTTGTGGATTATTTCGTAAGGAGAAATAAGAAACTCTCTTAAAATAACTTTTCAAGTTTGAATATAAACTGAGCATTTAGGGCCAGATTCCTCATAAAATTAACTTCGTCATAAAGTAAAATGCAACCAAAGCGGACCAAATACAGAATGCTTTTGTCGCGTTCTCGTGAAGAAACTACCGATCCACCGCGGAAGGGGAAAAACTACCTCGACAATTTTTGAACACACACAAGGGATATCACTGTACCCATTAACAATGTGGATCAGATCAATACTTCAGCTTATCGACCATCAGCCCCGATTCTAAATATCGGATTCCCCGTGGATGTTTAGAATTGGGCTGAGTCCCCCGAGGGTTTTGGGGGTTCTAAACCCTGCCCCATCCCTCACCATACAAAGTTTAAAAATTTTTTGACTCGGCATTTCAAAAAATTTCTTGTTGTATATTTATGTTTCCAAAATTTCTTGTGAAGATTTGGGCCTCTAAGGATTCAATTAGTAACACAGCGTCACGTAACGATAACATACATACTTGTGTTAAACCTCCCCTCAGTGATTCCTGCGCACGGGCCTGCTGGGAAGAGAATATAAAGGGAGCAACAATGTCGAATATTTCTCTATTGATGCTTCATTTTTTCGCGGAGAAAAATTTGTTAGGGAAAAATTTCCCGGGTAATAATCATTTAGAATCGCGCTGCATATGTTTGCCTATGCCATAATTTACGATCAAATTTGCCTATGCTATGATTTACGATCAAAGCCTGGGGCACAGAGTGTAGTTTGGAGCTCTTCTTAAAGATTAGATGTACAAACAAAACTTTATACGACTGTTCACCTTCACGCCAATTTATAACTTTTCAAAGTTTATGTGTGTGTGTGTGTGTGTGTGTGTGTGTGTGTGTGGTGTGTGTGTGACTTGGCGTGTGCTGTCAGTAAAAACAGAGCTCAATAAAATATTATTGTTTTGTTACTATGGAACATCATAGTAGCATAGCGAGGGTGCGTCGAAGGGGCAAGCCACTACGCACGCCAAATCATATTTTAATCTTTATACAGGTCTTTTTATTTAGAGCGGGGCGGCATTTCCTCCAATGTTACCCCATTGCTCCCTGGGCGCCGAAATGACACGCTACGGCACTGTGGAACATTAGCGAAGCTGTGAGCTCAAAAAAGATTTCCTCTCTTGGCAACGAAAACTGAATGTTCCGTGTTTGCACAACTATAACTCTGAATATAGCGCTGTGTGTTCGATATTTTCAGATTGCACGCGTGCGCGGCTTGGCAACATTTTTGTCTAATTTAAACCGACACACTCTGTGCCGAGGGTATATTGCGTTTGTGTGGTTGTGTGTAACACCCAGAACCAGTCGAGATAGACCATACAAAATATAAGATATAGAAATGATCAGCGTCACCAGGAGATTCGATTTAGACATGTCCGTCTGTCTGTCTGTCCGACTGTTTGTATACAGTTTTCTTATCGAAAGAGTTGAGCTATCTTGACAAAATTTGGAGACATGAGTAAGAACAAGTTCGAGAATGGACCCGATCGGACAGTATTTAGGGGTACCTCCAGTGCCAGGGTCTGTTACGAAAATCACAAAAGCTGCTCTAAAATCGAAGTTTTTCAAGATGTTTTGATAAAATTTTATATTTGAACATATTTAAAGGCAAGTAATGTGATTTCTTAACATTGGAAAAGTGGGCGTGGCAGAAGGGCCTTTTTCAGAAAATGTCTCCCACACCCGAAATTCAAATGGGACTTGAACAAATGTCGGCACGTATGCTTCCTATGAAACCATAAACATCACCCATAAAAATTTTCTTGATCGGTCCATTATTAAGGGTACCTCCAGTACTAGGGTGCGTCACAAAAATCCCAAAACTGCCTTAAAATCAGACTTTTTTTAAATATTTCAATGAAATTGAAAATTTGAGCGTATATTTAAGCCTGTGATTCAAATTAAAAAAATTTGTTAAAGTGGGCGTGGCAGGCGGGCGCTTTTCATAAAAATTTGAAAAAAATCGGTGTATGGGCTTAAAAATCTGTAGAATATCCTTTCTCAATGGTCCTGTTTTTTGCGTGTGTTTTAAAAATTATTTAAACATGTGTGTCTGTGTCGGGTATTGTATTTTCATGCTCGCCTGACTATAACACCCTTACTTGTTTTTTATTTTGTATTTATTTATTTGGTTTTTTTTTTCAATCTTAATTTTCTATTAAAATGTTAGCTCATAATGCTTTATTCCTTAAATCGAGACGTCAAATGAAGTATTCAAAGGCAAAACCTGTTTGCCCTGCAATAAAAATTCAATTTTTTTCCAATCCAACGCATATATATCCAGCCCAAATCAAGCCGCTTGCCTTCAGACACGATTATTTTAGTTAAAACAAAACAGCAAAAGCAGAAATGTCATTCGGTAACTGTGTCGGATTCTGGTTTTTGCAGCGTTCACTATTTATTAAATCATAGAAGTAAAAGATAAGAAAACCGATTCAAAAAAAAAAATATATATATAAATAATAAAAAAAAAATTAAAAAAAACCAAAAATGTTGAAGTTGAAATGTCCAAAGCGGTTTTACGTTAGACCCAAATTTATGCATCGAAAACTGGTCACTTCAATTCGATATAAATACATCTGCATAAATTGCGGATCAATGGACCCGCCAGCTGGATTACAAACTACTCGAAATTGTTATTTGTTTTCCCCCCCTCTATGACTTGCATATAGAATTTCTAAACAGAGCTCCACGTTTTCGCTCGAGTGTTCTAAGAATTCGCTTTGACCTTACGATTTTATCAGCTGAGCCCGTTTAATCGAATCTCCAAATTGAGCATTGATTAATACCCAACAACAAACAACAAATACGAATGGCCATTACTTAAATGGCTTGTAAACTGAATTATGAAAATCAATCTATTATTTCCTGAAATGCTTCTTCTTTCGAAATCGGAGATTTTTCTGATTTAATACCTTTTTTGTTGCGATCTAATTTTAGGAAAAAATTCCAATTCCATTTTATTTCCTTTTTTTTTTTAAGTAAATATTAATAAAATATCTCTTCCAATTCATTTAAGTAATTACACTGCTGAAGGTTGCTTTGAGTACTTCATTCTATTAAGAATTTGCTTGTCCCTCGATATGAGAAAATACCAACCAGTATTGAGCAGAATCGATTCTTCAAAGAAGAATTGGTTTACCAAGAATAATAAATTTCGAATGATGGTAAACACAAATATTATCGATCTATAGTAAAACCTCTCATAATGCGGACGTATTTAATTCTTTCACAACAAATTTCACTACGCAGGAATTAAAAAAAAAATTATTCAAGTAAGGGTGTTATAGTCAGGTGAGCCTGACAATAGAATACCCGACACAGACACACATGTTCCAATAATTTTTAATATCAAGAGGTGTTTAAGGCCATAAGGGACCCCATATACCGACTTTTGTTAAATTTCTTTATGAAAACAGCCCCCTTGCCACGCCCAATTTTCCATTTTTTTGATATTCTAATCGGAGGGTTAAATATACGGTCAAATTCTAAGTTTCATTGAAATATTTCGAAAAAGTCCGATTTTGAGACAGTTTTGGGATTTTTGTGACAGACCCTAGTACTGGAGGTACCCTTAATAATGGACCGATCAAGAAAAGTTTTGAAGAGGATGTTTATGGCTACAAAGGAACCATAAGTGCCATCTTTCGATCAAGTCCCATTTGATTTTCGGATGCTGGAGACAATTTTCAAAAAAAAAAACGCCACGCCCACTTTTAAAATTTTTTGGAAATACATTACTCGCCTTTAAACATGTTCAAATATCAAATTTCATCAAAACATCTTGAAAAACTCCGATTTTAGAGCAATTTTAGTGATTACCGTAACAGACCGTAGTACTAAAGGTACCCCTAAATATTGTCCGATCTGATCCATTCTCGAACTTGTTCGTACTCGTTTGCCTGTGAGTACGCAAATTTAACTATATTTTCAACTAATCCGTGCAAACCGGATGTTTTTCGATGCAGTCCCTGATCAAGAATACATGTATTTATTTGTCTATATATGCGGAGCTTTGTTCTAGCTGTTACAAGATCAGCACAAAACTAATATAACCTGCTTACGCTGTATACTAAAAAGGCCAAAATATAATTGATTGGTAGGAATTAATTTGGTTAATTTTATGGCCTTTTCGGATTTTTTTTTTTTTTTTTGTTTTTTTGCCCGAGTCCTAATCATTGCATGTCAGAAAAGAGTTAATAGAACTGATCAAGGAAATAATTGAAATAAATAACCAAAATCGAATTAAAACGATAGCAAAATATAAAGGGAAATGCATCCAAAACGTTTAAGTGTTTTCCATTCAGGTGCTTTTAAAAGCACCTAAGCTAGAGGGTACGGATGATATGGGCGGGTTCTTTTTAGAAGGAATCAGTCGACCATACGCGGACGATAATTTCCCGGCTGATGGTGATGTCCTTCGAACAAAAATCTAGTGTGTACCTATACACAAAGCTATCAATTAACGCGTCCACTATGATAACTCTTGAATTAGATAAAATTGTTAAATTCGGAAAATTTTCTTATACAGTGAAACGTCTCAACAGCGTGCACCCTCATAAGGAGGCAAAAAGTTCGTCACCATAAGTGACCGCATATGTATTTAAGTAGTTAAATGCTAAGTCATTCTTCCTTTGTCTCTTGTGACGAAATAAATAAATAAATCATTCATAAAATCCCTTCGTTTTTTGCACCTAAATGAGAATAAGCCACCAGTGATAAGTTTCCACAAACATAATTACAGCTTTTAAATGTTCCTGATATAAATAAACTGGCATCTCAGCGAAAGATACGGCCATTAAAACTGGCATCGTTTCGGCAAAACAAGAAGTCGACTTCAATTTCCAAGAAATCTTTACCGGTTTATTGTGTATTTATATTTTTTATGCCAAATGTTTCGTTATAAAATATGCGCTTTAGGGGCTTCCAAATCATTCGCGAAATTCATTTTTCTGCGATTGATTTTTAAATTAAATTTAATTAATTAAATTTAAAATCTCGCACTTGTATTAACAAAGATCGTTCCGCACAGATGTGTATGAAAATAATCAGGGGTGTTATGAAAATCAAATAGTTGTCAGCATTGGTTTTACCCCTGATTAATACGAAATCGCGAGAAATCCTCTTCGAAATGGCAATGCAGTCTCAGCAGAATCATTTAGATAGACATATCGGATTTAAGCAATAATTAACACTAAAAAAAAAACCAACTAATTAAAAACTAGTTGGTGCTGGTAGAGAAGGGCATTGTGAACACTTCTTATACATATGTTATCTTGAAATTGAAGATTTTTGAATCATGTTCGTTTCTGATGCCCGATAAAGGAAAATATGTTATTGATGGTATTCAATCATTTGAGCAAGCGTTTCAAACCTAAGTAAGATGGTAATTAATTTCTGAAAATAAACAATTCATCGAGCTAACTACGTTTTCAATACCTTTAATTAAATTTAATGCAAAAAATCTTCCCAGTATTAAAAAGTAAAAACAAGTAGGGATGTTATAGTCAGGCGAGCCTGAAAAGAAAATACCCGACACAGACATACAATTTTTTAAAAATTTTGAAAACACGCCCAAAAAACAGGACCATTAAGAAAGAATATTCTACAGAGTTTTGTTCAATTTCTTTATGAACACCACCCCTTTGTCACGCCCAATTTTAAGAGTTTTTTTTAATTCGAATCAGAGGCTTAAATGTACGCCGAAATTCTAAATTTCATTGAAATATTACGAAAAAGCCCGAATTTTTGGGCAGTTTTGGGGTTTTTGTGACGGACCCTAGTACTGGAGGTACCCTTAATAATGGACCGATCAAGAAAATTTTTGAAGAGGGTGTTTACGGCTACAAAGGAACCATAAGTGCCGACATTTGTTCAAGTCCCATTTGAATTTCGGGCGTGGGAGACAATTTCTGAAAAAGGCCCTTCTGCCACGCCCACTTTTCCAATGTTAAGAAATCACATTACTTGCTTTTAAATATGTTCAAATATAAAATTTCATCACAACATCTTGAAAAACTCCGGTTTTAGAGCAGTTTTAGTGATTACCGTAACAGACCCTTGTACTGGAGGTACCCCTAAATATTGTCCGATCGGGTCCATTCTCGAACTTGATCTTACTCGTGCTCCCCGTGAGCACGCATACCAAATTTCGATAAGAAAACTGTATGTGGACAGTCGGTCGGTAACGGCTCTAATTGATTCTCCTGGTTACGCTGATCATTTCTTTATAAGTACATATATTTTGTGTGGTCTATCCCGAATGGATCTGGGTTTTACACACAACCGCACAAACGCAATATACCCTCGACACAGAGTGTATCGGGTATAATTCCCTACCTATTACAATAAAGAATGAAAAAAGTTGCTAAAATTCAATACTAAAATACAAAAAATGGAAACTATGCTTCTTTATCAACGCACTAGAAATATTTCCGAAGAAGAAAACCCCTCTCGGCTTCCACACTTTTTAGATGATTTTCAAACAATTTATTCAATGCAATTGTTGAGTTGGAATCGGGATATGATTTAACGTGGCAATACAAATCGAATTTTGGCAAAATCCTAGAAACACCCGCAAAGTCTTGTTTAAAGATTTATTGAACAGTGCGAGTGAAGTTGCTATGAAAAAAATTCAACCCAATACCTTTGAAAGTGCTCATTTATTTTGCAGTACTTCCCGCTTAAATGCAACAGCAAAATTGTTCAACATTTTTTGCAATTGGCGCTCTTAGCGAAGATTTCAAATAACAGATTATTCGGGGAGTATGGGGAAAATTCGTTGCAAAAATTTAATAGAAATTATAGGGGGTTCGCAATTAAGCGAGTTGCATTTAAACGGGAAGTAGTGTATTTCAATTGCACTCAGTATGACATTTCCTGTTAGCACGGTAACATTAGCCCGTACCAAGTTTCCAAAGTTCAGTTGCTTCTCAAGCTCACACATCTATGTAAATATTTCAATTTTTTTTTTTTAGTCCTTAAGCCTGAATTTAATGAAAATCATTTTATTTACCATTTTTGCTTTCAATCACATTTTTACGAACTCAATTGTCAACGATTGCCAGCGATGTAAACAGTGCTGCCAGATCGGTTCTGCTAGGGAGGGCTTCAGTTTCCAGCTAGATTCCGCGATTAATTCAAAAATGAAAGTTTTGTTATCGGATAAAAAGATTTGGAAGTTCAGTGTTCTCGCTCACAACGCAGTTAAGCAACGAAAAATAACAGAAAATTTTCATTATGAAATCGTTTCAAAATTTTGAATCTGTTGTGAAAATCTTTTGATATCGTTTGCCATTAATAGATTTCTTCAAAGATCAAATGTTAATTAGCAGTTAGCTTGTTTATACGATGCTTTCATAAGTGCTAACTAAACTCGTGATAATTAATTTTAATTACTTTAGCAACACGTATCGAAAGATTTTACAGCTTCGGCATAATGTGAAATAAGAAGCATGAATGCGTATTAAGTGTTCGTATAAACACGTATTTTTCGTCAGTACGTATCGGAACAACTGATTTGTCAATTTAATTAAGTTCTGCTAGATAATGGAAATTTACCCACTTTTCAGGATTTTGCAAAGAGGCGGGAAATGTCAATTTTTAAAACTATAATCCAAAAATAAATTTTGAAAACGGCTGACTAATATCTTACACGCTTTTAAAGTGTATTTACTGGTTACGATTTCTTATGATCGCTATAAACGCTTGCATTGACATTGTGCCGACTTAACACGAGTTTATTCGATACGGTGTTTGTTGTCGTATAAACAAGGTTAGTACAGGCTAATATGTGTCATCTCAACAAAAATGTTTGCTTAAAACCGCGTTCGACGAAGAATATAAAAGTTTTTTGGAGTTTTCGAACAAAATATTTGACTGCATTTTGAATAAGTTTACAGCCAACGTTTTTTGAAAGTGCCACCTGCGTACTAAGGATCTAAAGGTACGATTAATATGTGTCAGAGTCTTCTATTATTCTGCTTAATCATTTTAAATATTTGATTCGCATGAAAAAACTCGTTACTAATAAGAACAAAAGAATTTTTTAGCAGTATTCGCAGACCCGGGGAATTTTTCTCCCTTAACTCTGAAACGAGTCCTAAGCTTTTCCTTGTATCTTAGGCGAAAGATTTCATTATCTGGTTTACACGATCAGAGGCGTCGGAGCCGCGTGGGCCGTAAATTTTAAAATGAAAATTTTTTTCTCAACTTTCATGAATTCTGAACCAAAGCAATGTGCCATCTATCAGCAAAAATTTAAATAAAAAAAATTTTTATGATCCCATCCATGATAATAATCATCCCTACGCGACTGCGTACGACTAAAGAACATGTTATTTAAATTCAGTTTAAAATCTGCCCATCGAAAGTAAATTTCCGCTAAATTTTCTGCTAGCCACAGTGATAAATTTATTCCGCTATCCAATTTAAGAATCTGCTAGATTTAGAGAAAAATCTGCTGATCTGGCATCACTAGTGTAAAGAAGAAAACCAAATTAAAGTATGTCCAGCTTTATCAAATTTTTGTGGAGAGATGCCGATCGTCATGGTGAATTTGGAAGAAAAAATATCTGGCTGTCATAAAAATTTAAGAATTTTCGTGTTTCTAAGTACGAAAAAAGAAAGAAATTATAAACTTGCAACGGGATACTCAAAATGGAAATGTGTCTACATTTTAGAAGTCCATAATTAATTTTCTGTCTTGCGCTATCAAAATTTTCGCGCGCTGCCAAATGCCATGGTGAAGTTGGAGGAACTAAAAAGACGCCTTCGGGCCTTACTAAGAAAATGTGTACCTTAAAAGACCTACTTATTCCCTGTTTGAAATAATGAACCCAAACCTGCATTCATTATTTTTGTAACCCTTGTAGATTAATATCTATTGTAAAAGCTATTAACAAAAAATTAAAATAACAGACAAAATACGTTTATTAAAAAAAAAAAAAAACTAATTGAAGCGAAGCCGCAAATAACGTTGCAAGTGACAAATTTTTTGAACCTATTTTCCGGACTTTAACTGTCACACGAAACGGATAGTGGAAGTGCAAATTAAGTGGTAGTGCGAAATGCCCAACCCTGATTTCCACGATGTCTACAACGATATACTCATTTTATCAGCAATAGTAGCCAGAATAATATACTTTCTTCTGTGTTACATTTCAAGCATCCTCTGCAATCTGTCAGTTTTTTTTTACGCTCTTTGTTGCTTTATAATTTTAGTATATATAAACACGCATTTTTAATGTACATACTTCTGTTCATATATAAAAACGGTCAAGTAATATTCAAACACCAAAACAATTTTTTTATACAAACATCTTCCATTAAATTTTCATTTGAAATTATTGAAACTATCGATTGTTGAACTTATCAATTTTTGAAGCTATCGATTATTGAACCTGTTGCATATGTTGCACTTGTTGCATTTGTTGCATTCGTGTTTGAGATATCAAATTTTGAAGAAAGTCGAACTTAAAAGGTGTCTTCAAGGATATCTTAAGGACACTTCGCAACAGGAATCTACAAATCGATTCGTAGAGTGTAAAAATATAGTAAAAAATTATAGCAAAGTTCCCACTTTTGCATGAACGACCCTGTTCGCAAGGTGTGTAAAGTATGCGCGCCAAAAACGTATTCGAAATCAAAGGAGCTTTAAATAGATAGTAACTTTGAATAATTTTTTTATGGAAGTGGTTCACGCAGTAGGCTTGTCTAATCATTTATTTCCACGCAACATGGCTCATATTTTGCTCACCGAATTCGTTGTGCAAAGTTTCCACAGCTGTGGAAATAATTTCTCATGCAAAAGAAACTCACCACAGTGGAATCTTTCCGAGGGTACAAAATATACACAATTGCTTGAATATCATTTATAGTGGGATTCAAGCAGGTGTGCAACTTTTGCACCCTCGCAAATTTTTCGTTTGTGCAAATTTGTTTGTATGGGAAAAAAAAATCCGCGGCCGAGTTAAAATATTGCACATCGATCTTGATGGGCAAAATGTGCGCCATGTTCTCGCAAAAGTTTGGCACTCATTCTTCGCAAGGTCGTTCATACAAAAGGGCAAAATTTGCTGGTGCAAAATTTGCACAACTTTAATTTCCACAGCTGTTTCAATACCACTTATGTCAATAATTCAATGAGATTTCTCCTTTTATTCGCTACTACCCAAAGAAGTTGATCAAAGCAATTTCGAGTGGGGTGCCCAGTAAAAAATAAGATCATCCAAAGATTAATCTTAAACTGCTCCTTTGCAAATAATTGACTACTCCACAAATCTCTGAGCCTCATGAATTTTGTACTCTTTTTTAACATTGCATGTCCTTACGGGCGAGTAATACTTTTGAGCTCCAAATGGTGGTCGAAAAGAGTTCTCCTTTGGAGGAAATGGAGGCCAGGGAGGACTCCAACACAAACTCAATAATATTTTTTATGTATCTACTCAAAGAGCACACAGGGCAGTACTAAATTTTCTATCCCGAGTAAAAATATTCGAATTTATTTTGCTCGAATCTTGTCAAAACGCGTACATATTTTCAAAAATATGTGTCTGCAAGAGGCCCGCACAATTTGACGATATCTATTAAATATAAAATATTTTTTGGTTTTTCTGAGTCTATAAATTTCAAATATTTTTAATCAAATATTTTTGTCTCGCCCCTGATGTGGGATTTGAACTCGGAACTCTCGTTTTCTAGGCATGTGCTCTCACCCATCGACACCGTGTTTGCCAAATCGAAAGTCAGGGATTTTTTTTCGTTTACAAGTTTAAGATCAAATTAAATTTAATTTAATTTCGATCTCGAATTGATCGCTCACAGTCCGAATGGACGAACAAGTCATTGCTCCTGCATTGCTCGATTAAGTTATTACTCCATATACATATATATATTTTTAGTGGGTAACGTTAAAGCACGTACATTTTACTTTCATCTCCATCAAATAATGCCCCCTGGTTTGAAAATGTTTCGCACTAAAACGATCGAGGTGTCAGCTTCTGTCGTGCGGGCATTTCTATCAGTTGGGGGTAGGTGGACGATTTCTATTAGAGGGAAATATATGCGTTCCCATTGTATGAGTATGTAAAGCAAAGGCTCGTTGCCGGTAGCAGTTGTTACGTTGTAAAATTTGAGCGACGGAAGTTACTGCATATGGGATGTACAAATTCGTAGTCGTACAAATAAGTGTGTTGACCCTGCAGCAAATGACACTAGTGACTGAGTCAATCTATCACTAGTTCCTCTGTAACCAGTGATAATGGTACGCTCTAGCCCTGACCATACATTCTCCTATTGATATTTTTTTTTATGGCCATATCGACCCCATTTTCGTGAAATATGTTCGATATGTTCGAGTGGACGCCAATTGATGCTGTAATATGTCAACAGAAAAGTGCATGCCCAGGTCTTTCGTGGCTCAGTGGAAGTAGCGAGAGCGAGCAGAATCCCAAGTCCCTTGAGTTCAAATTCCCGCTCAGATGAACGTAGAACTTTTTGTTTGTTTAATAAGAAGATGGGTAATATTTGAAAACCTTAAAAGCTTCCAAACCAAATTCAGTTTCCAATTCGATTCTTGAAAGAATTTTTCTGTCAAGCAATTGAATTTTTCATTCCAAAGTCATATCATATATTTATATATACGAAAATTCAAATTTTTCTAAATTTTTTCGCCTTCTCGGGAATTCGAACTCGAGCCTTCGGATTGCTGAACGCGCACGCTACCCGCTACGCCACAGAGTGCTCTGATTTGCGCAAAGTAAATATCTTATATCAGTAGCGTAGTGAGGGGGGCGGGGCGGGGCGGGAGAGTCGAAGGGAGCAGTCGCCCCGGGCGCCAAATCATATTTCAAACATACATATTTTATAAAAGTCTTTCTTTTTATTAAGGCCGGGGACGGCGGCGGAATTGCCTCCCTTGCGTCCCCAGTGTCTCGCTACGCCACTATTACATACATAAGTGTTCGAGAAAATCGAACTGTAGACGATTCTGTTGACCATGTCAATAGTTATCTTAAGTTACCTGTTGCAACAGCGGTGACGTAGGGGTAAATTCGCTCCGCATTTACTGCAGGGGATCTACTCGCACTGTTGTATTGTATTGTAGGTATGTAAAAGTGCATGTGTATTATATATTTGAATCATTTGAATTTTTATTTGTTTTTATTTTTTATTATTTCGCCAATTCGTCGACGAATGCGCACTCGGTCGAGTCGATCGTACGGAGTTTGGTTTTATTGTCCGTTGGCATAGGTGACTCCATCGAATGGGGCTCTCGATTGAAACAAACAGAAATATACCTCACACCAAACGGTCTGGTTGTTCAGCGCGAAACGATTTTAAGAAAATAGAGAAAAAGAGAACAAGTTGCAATATTAAAGATATATATATACAAATTCACCAAGGTAAACCAAGAATAAAAAATAAATACTCACCGGAACGCCAAAGTCGATAAAAAAAAAACTATTCAAAATTGTGCGGTAAAAGAAAAGCTTTATCTTTTACGCCTTCTTCGTACGCTGCGTAACGTTGTCTTTGCTCGATACCACGTATCTTTAATATCTTGATAAGCGGCCACGATATACGTACATATGTACATGCTCGTACATGGGTGTAGATAAGCCACATACGTACGTTTATATGTGCAGAGTCTTATCATTTTCGCCCAACTTCACCGTCTGATAACGGCCGACAATAAGTTATGGTGAGAAAATAATTTAAGTGAGAAAAACAAAAATCGCAGCAACTACGAAATTTTTGGCCTCGAAGACGGAAAATCTTTAGAAGATCATCCTGCGATTGAAAACTGACAACATTGCTGTCCGGAGTTTGTAAACGTTTTCGGCGAAATGGCTTCTCTGAAGGCTAAAACAAAAACAGATCTGAATCCACAAGTTGCTGTAGAAGATTTACCAATTATTTTTAAGGTATGTAACGTATTTACGTATTGCTTTTGGCTTTTAAATTTTTCTCAGATCATTTTTAATCGACAAACGAAGACGCTTTATGGGATAGAGTGCCTGTGTGCCTTCGACTGGCGTGGGCTTTGTCGCATACAAATATCGTCCAGTATTAATCATAATTGTTCCTAGTGGCCAGGGGCGTAGCGAGAGAAAGAGTGGTTCGGTAGTGCTTATATTGGCCACAGTGGTATATTGAACAATTGTAAGACATTAAACAAAAAAAAAAAAGAAAAAGTGGAGCGGGCAAGAGGAAGTTTGGAGAGTTTTTGGACCAAAACCCAAAATATCCGAATAATTCATGACGTCCGATTTCGATGAAAATTTATATATAGAATAAGTGAAAAATTCTTAAAAATTTTGGCACTAAAATTTTTTTTCAAAAAACTGATTACAACTAGCCCTTTTTGGACCAGTTGGGAACTAGACCCAAACTAGACTAGTTGTAATCAGTTTTTTGAAAGAAGTCCTCGCGCTTTTTACAATCGTAGGGCAATGATGCTTAAATCTTTCTAAAGGATCCATGTCCATCAATGCAATTTTTAATCCCTTTAGCTTGATCCACGGGTCTTGACAAACTAATGGAAGAAACTAATGGCCTTGGAAGGGATTCGGGGTATTTGTATCTCTTCTTCTCGGGAATATCTTACAATTATATTAGCGTTGCCCCATGATAAGCAATAGATATAAGGCTTACTGGAGCATTGAGAAAGCAAAAAGACAATGTGACAAGAAGCAAAAATCAAGGCTCAATATATTCTTCAATAGTGGCCTACGAAATGCATTCTAGTTTGCTTTATTTCGTGACTTTGAGACTCATCCCCAAGGCAAAAAACTAATCCCGCAGCTGAAAGAAAAATAAAATAAAAAGCCCTATTTTTAATATGTAGGTACATATATACTTTTGTATAAGTAATTACTTATTGAATTTTTCCAGAAAGATCCGATTATTGCGTCGAGTACATGGGTCATGTATGTAAATCATGACCAATAAATTTATTATAGGTAGCTTATTTTAATTTAGTTTAGCCATCAGGCCGTGACTATCAAAATGATTCATTATTTTGCTATGCCCACTCCGATCTCTTTTGTGTGTGACACTTTCAGTTGTTCGAGTGCCGCAAATCCCCCGTTATCGATCAATTCGTTCACGCTTCGATGAATTGCGCGCTTTCGATGATGAAATTGAAGAACAAAACATCCATAAAATCACACAAACTTACGCGCAATTCGCTTTGCTGCTCATGCCAAGAGCCATTTCCTTTTTTTATTGCTGTTCGCTACTTCCGCTCACCGGCCTTTTGGGGGGGGTTATTAGCCGAAATTGTTGGCAAAGTTTCCATTGAAACCGATTCAAAATCATTAAATTCATGTGTACATGTAGGTTTTTATATGTTGAATTTTCCCCATTTATAAATGCGACGGACCATAGAATTTTGTCGCTTTTGAAGGTATTTTTATTCATTTTTATATTTTCATCGCTATTTATTTATTGAAGTGAAACACTGGATTCATGTTTCACATTCCGCTGAACAAGTATATTATTCTTTATTTAAAAAAAAAAAATCTCTCTGGACCGCGCGCTGCCGCTTTTCAGTCTAGAACGATTTCCATTTCCTTATTTAGGGCCAATATTACCAAGCATATTTAAAAATTAAATTAAATTAAATAAAAATCCGCTTTCGGTTTTTACCATTCCAATTTAAAAAAAAATTTAAAAATATTTTAAATCACCTCGGCACTGCGTTTAAATATGATATCAAATTTGAGTTCGATTTTTAAAAAGCAGCTGTTTGGAAAAATTCAAAGAAATAAGTTTCGAAACAAATGCAGTTTTGGAAATAACACAATACGATAGACAGGACTAAAAGCTTTGGAGTCACAGGGCAGCAATTTGGAGTACGAAACAATCGTTAGAATCCGTTTTAAAAAAAAACGATCTAATCAGCTGTCAAATGTACTCACAGCTAGGGCTGCCAACTTTCTAAGGGCAAAATAAAGTATAACTTTATTTAGTATTTAAAAAATAAAGTATTTTTCTAAAAAAGAAAGTAGTTTTAAATACATCCTTATATTAATTTTTAAAAAACAGAACATGGCAAATACTAAAAAAAAAAATATATATATAAATAAATAACATGCTTTCATACTACCATAAATTCAATTTAAATTATCTCTAACACGGAAATATCTACTAGTAACTTACTAGTAGTTAGTCCACTTTTGTTTTTTAAATATACACTTTTTACTGCTTGCAGAACATTGTAGTTGGTCTCTGATTTGTTTCACCAATTTACAATTACAATTAAGTATATATTTGAATAAATAGGTATGTACTTAAGTTGCCTAAATTGCGATTTTGGTGGATGAGCATGTAGTCAATCTCAAAACTATCGAAACTCTCTATAATGAATTTCAATGAACCTGAAAAAATAAATCTTCGATGAGAGAATTTGTTGTTAGGAGAAAAAAGACAATATAATGTAGCGAAAAAGCCTTGAGAAAGTGTCGAGTGTATTTATTTAGTTCAATGAATTACATGATGTATGTTTGGTAAAAACTGCCGTATATATTAAAAATAAAGTATTTCAGGATACTTTATTGTTCCAAGAAAGTATAAAGTATATCGATCCGAAATAAAGTAGGATACTACATATATTATATAGTTGGGTTGGCAACCCTACTCACAGCCCTGGAAGTAGACGGTGCTGCCGTAAATTGCGATGCTTAAAAAATTGCGATATTGAAAATGAATTTTATTTTTAAAACATTTTAATTTTAATTGTAAAAATTTTTTTAAATAGTTTGGTAATATTGACCCTTAAATACGAGTATTTGAAATTTTGAAATGCAGGTACATACATATGTATATATGTATTATTTTTTTCGCTATGGCTCTGTGACATGTATATTTCATTTTAACTTGCCTTGTTTATTTCAAATCAAATTTTCGATGAAAATTATTTTTTTTAATGGCCTCCATTGGTGGTATTCAAGCAAGTGTGCATATTTTGCACCCTCGGAAAGTTTCCACTGTGGTGAGTTTCTTTTGTATGAAAAATAGTTTCCACAGCTGTGGAAAGTTTGCACAACGAATTCGGTGTGGAAAATATCTAGGTACCATGTTGTGTGGAAATTTATAAGGCCAAAGCCAACTGCGTCAACCATTTCCATATAAAAAATTATTGAAAGCTACAGGGTCGTTCATGCAAAAGTGGAAACTTTGCATAGTCGAATTTCCACAGCTGTTTGAATATCACTATTATTTCCACAACTGTGGAAGCTATTAGTGGTATTCAAGCAGCTGTGGAAATTCGAATGTGCACATTTGTCACTGGCAAAGTTTCCACTTTTGCATGAACGACCCTGTTAGCAAGCTGTGTAAAGAAGGCAAGGTTTTTGCTGGAGATGGTTGACACAGTAGGCTTGGACTTTAAAAATTTCCATACAACATGGTACCTAGATATTTTCCACAAAAATATATTTATTTTCATACAAAAGAAACTCACCACAGTGGAAACTTTCCGAGAGTGCAAAATATGCACACTTGCTTCAATACCACTATTATTAGACAAGCCTACTGCATCAAACACTTCCATAAAAAAATTATTCAAAGTTACCACCTATTTAAAGCTTCATTGATTTCGAATAAGTTTTTAGCGCGCCTACTTTACACACCTTGCGAACAGGGTCGTTAAAAAAAATGGAAAATTTGAACATCCGATTTTCCGCAGCTTCTTGAATACCACTAATATCAATAGCTCCATTTAGAAAATAATAATAAAGAAACGTCAAACAAAGTATTCTTCAATTTCTTTCATTTCGAAACCCAAGGTGTAGAGCCCTATGCTTATTCTTATTAATTTTTGACACATGGAATTTTTCGAATTGTACAGTGTACATACAAGAATATACGAAATAATCAAAAATTAGCAAACATATGTTCATGATGCTATAATTTATAATTATCGTCCGTCAACTGACTTTACAGACTCGAGTTTTTATTATGGAACATGTAGATGAGGCAGTTTTTTCTTTTTTAATTATGACAACGAAAAGTGTGATAGACTGAGTTTTAACAACAAATTTTTTGTATTAGGGGCATTCACAAGGAAGGTGGAAGGAACTCTATCGGAAAATTTCGACGTCGGAATATCTGAGGTCGACATAATCCGACAAAATTTCACCTTCCTTGTGAATACCCCTATTGATTAAAAAATTGGTTATATGTATTAACGAACAAAAGTTTTTCTATGTTGGGCACATAAAATTTCGGAAATCGTCAGTTTTCGACGATATTGATTTCCGTAACATATCCCAACGGGAAAATACGTAATACATGAACTTTGTAATTTAACGATTCATTTACAAATTCATTGTAAGGAGTAGAAGATTTTTGTTATATTTTCTACCAACAACAATCAAATTGACATGTGCTTACAGATTCAATTACAATGGTAATGCACGATTTTCGTAGGACATCGCTGTACAAAAATTCATTGCTAACGTAATGGGTAGTTATGTTGAATGCTTAACTTACTTTGCTTACCTTTTCCCGTTGGGATGTCCGTTAATGCGCTTTTTAAATCAATTTTTTTTGTTTATTTTTTATATAAAAAATTCTTTCGGCTCTTGATGTTAAAATCGCAATTTATTTTTCAGGTTAAATATATCGGCTCCGAAGTCGCTCGTGGTCTCTGGGGTATAAAGTACACTAGAAGTCCAGTTGATAAAATGGTAAATATTGCCAAAAACTTGCCACCGAATAAAGTATTGCCGCACTGTGAATTAAAAGTCTCAACTGAAGGAATCGTTCTTGAGATCATCTCACCCAAAACCGCAATGAACTATTACAAACACCCAATCGACACAATATCGTACGGCGTTCAGGATCTCGTCTACACGCGTGTCTTTGCAATGATCGTTGTCAAGGAGGAGGATAGCCCCCATCCGTTTGAAGTGCACGCCTTCGTGTGCGATAGCCGCGCCATGGCGCGAAAATTGACTTTCGCCTTGGCTGCCGCATTCCAGGACTACTCCAGACGTGTGCGTGAGTCCGGGGAAGATCAGATCGATCGGATAACACCACGGCGACAGAGATTTGCTATCGATCTGCGTTCACCGGAAGAGCAACAAAACGAAGAGGTTGATGAAACTGAAGCATAAAAGGACTTTATCGACGAAATATCGACTGTGGACTGTTTTCAGAAGTCTTTTCTACCAAGTGTAAATATCTTATGATAGGATTTTTTAGATAATTAAGGAGAGTAATTTTTGGATCGTCTAGAACTTTAGTATGTAAATAACACCCAAATAGACATATAAGTTACAAAATCATTATAGAGCGTAATTTTCTACGCAATGCATATCAAGTACCTAATATTAAGTATGAAGGAAATTCTCTACGCGGCCTTAAAGTGTTCTTAATACCGAAAGTGGAGCTAACGGTAGAAGTATCTAATTGTATTAGCAGTAATATCCAGTAGAAAATGTCGGACGGAAAACCGCTAGAAATTCTGCATAAAAAAATTAGCCGCATCGATTGCTATTTATTATGAACATTTTACCTAGATGTCCACTCTAAAATGTGCAATGACTTGTTGACAGCCGACGATATTTTCTTCTGGGTATTTGTGTAGTTATAGTATTACTGACTATTCTAGTGGCTAAGCAATATATTTTGGCAATACGCATCAAATAATTATGAATTTAAAAATAGCCGATAATAAGCAATGAGAATTGCATAAAGGAGACCAAAAATCTGAATCGAAGGGAAATAGCTGCGAATGTTTAAATTCCAGCAGGTTGTGCAATACAACGACCCTGCTCCCATTTATGCACCAGTAGCTCTGAAGCGTCTGCAACCCATATCACATTGACGCTCTCTCACTCCCTGTTGACTCTATGATCTCAGTTTTAGTTAAAAAACCAAGCAAGAAACATCTCGAACGACGCTTTATAGCTGGTATGTATTTGCCGGCAAAATTGAAAGGAAAGCTCCTCTTATGAATATGCGTAAAAAAATAAGGCTAAATAAAAAATTTAAAAACACTGGCAATTATGAAAATTGTGAAAAGAAAATTTCTAGGAAATGTTAAAGTTAATGTCATACAGCTAATTTCCAAAGTTATTACCTCAGCTAAATGCATAATTTTATATAAAATAAAGATTATATGACTTAAGAAAAAGCAGATATTTAGAGTATCATAACTACAGTAGTGCACGGATGTAAGAAAGACGAAAATGCCAAACCAATTCCTTCTTCAATGCAAGATTTTCTTATGTGAAAATCACATATGCAAGAAAAATCCTCTAAGAAATGTCATTTTGACACTGATAAACCCGATAAATGTACTTTATTCAAAGCAATATAACGGCTTTATTTTCCCGCCAAAAAAAATATTTCAAAAAAACTTCAAAAAATAATGAAAAAACCAAAATTTTCAAAACCCCAAAATTCCCAGTAGTTTCCGAGATATAACCACTTGAAGTTTTGGCATCCATCTTCTGCTTTTCCTGTTCGCCTGGTGAATCAGAAGAATTTTTGTACTGAAATCCGCATTTCTTGGGCATATGATTTCCTCGATAGCTAAAGTCTTTTTTGAAACTTCGGCGGTAAGTATGCAATCTTTTGAGCCTCCATCACACTTTGCAATGAATAAATTTTTAATATTTCCACGGGTAAGGAAAATGCGAAAAGTGCTTCAAATAGGGGGAAAACGTGGAATTTCCCAGGAATTTTCTCCATGGGAATTTTCTTTAGGATCTGAGGAACCATTTAAGAAAAAAAAATTGTCAAAAACCCTGTAGGAAATGTCATTTTGAGACAGTTAAACTCGAAAAAGAAACTTTATTCAAAACCATATAACGGCTTTATTTTCCCGCCAAAAAAAATATTTCAAAAAAACTTCAAAAAATAATGAAAAAACCAAAATTTTCAAAACCCCAAAATTCCCAGTAGTTTCCGAGATATAACCATTTGAAATTTTGGCATCCACCTTCTGTTTTTCCTGTTCGCCTGGTGAATCAGGCGAATTTTTGATAATTGAAATCCGCATTTCTTTGGCATATGATTTTCTCGATAACTTAAGTCTTTTTTGAAACTTCGGCGGTAAGTATGCAATCTTTTGAGCCTCCACCACACTTTGCAATGAATAAATTTTAAATATTTCCACGGGTAAGGAAAATGCAAAAAGTGCTTCAAATAGGGGGAAAACGTGGAATTTCCCAGGAATTTTCTCCATGGGAATTTTCTTTAGGATCTGAGGAACCATTCAAGAAAAAAAAATTGTCAAAAACCCTGTAGGAAATGTCATTTTGAGACAGTTAAACTCGAAAAAGAAACTTTATTCAAAACCATATAACGGCTTTATTTTCCCGCCAAAATGAAAATTTCAAAAAAACTTCAAAAAATAACCAAAAAAACCAAAATTTTCAAAACCCAAAAATTCCCAGTAGTTTCCGAGATATAAGCATTTGAAATTTTGGCATCCACCTTCTGTTTTTCCTGTTCGCCTGGTGAATCAGGCGAATTTTTCGAAATTGAAATCCGCATTTCTTTGGCATATGATTTTCTCGATAACTTAAGTCTTTTTTGAAACTTCGGCGGTAAGTATGCAATCTTTTGAGTCTCCATCACACTTTGCAATGAATAAAATTTTAATATTTCCACGGGTAAGGAAAATGCAAAAAGTGCTTCAAATAGGGGGAAAACGTAGAATTTCCCAGGAATTTTCTCCATGGGAATTTTCTTTAGGATCTGAGGAACCATTTAAGAAAAAAAAATTCAAAAACCCTGTAGGAAATGTCATTTTGAGACAGTTAAACCGAAAAGAACTTTATTCAAAACATATAACGGCTTTATTTTCCCGCCAAAAAAATTCAAAAAAACTTAAAAAATAAGAAAAAACCAAAATTTTCAAAACCCAAAATTCCCAGTAGTTTCCGAGATATAACATTGAATTTTGGCATCCACCTTCTGTTTTTCCTGTTCGCCTGGTGAATCAGAGAATTTTTGAATGAAATCCGCATTTCTTGGCATATGATTTTCTCGATACTAGTCTTTTTTGAAACTTCGCGGTAAGTATGCATCTTTTGAGCTCACACACTTTGCAATGAATAAATTTTAATATTTCCGGGTAAGGAAAATGCAAAAGTGCTTCAAATAGGGGGAAACGTGGAATTTCCCAGGAATTTTCTCATGGGAATTTTCTTTAGGATCTGAGGAACCATTTAAAAAAAAAAATTTCAAAAACCCTGTAGGAAATGTCATTTTGAACAGTTAAACCGAAAAAGACTTTATTCAAAACATATAACGGCTTTTTTTCCCGCCAAAAAAATTCAAAAAATTAAAAAAAAAAAACCAAAATTTCAAACCCAAAATTCCCAGTAGTTTCCGAGATATAACATGAATTTTGGCATCCACCTTCTGTTTCCTGTTCGCCTGGTGAATCAGAGAATTTTGATGAAATCCGCATTTCTGGATATTTCTCGAACTATTTTTTTGAAACTTCGCGGTAAGTATGCTTTGCCACACACTTTGAATATAAATTTAATATTTCCTGGGTAAGAAAATAAAAGTGTTCAAAAGGGGGAAACGTGAATTTCCAGATTTTCTCCTGGAATTTTCTTTAGATCTGGGAACATTTAAAAAAAAATTCAAAAACCTGTGGAAATGTCATTTTGAGCAGTTAACCGAAAAGAATTTTTAAACAGTTTTTCCCAAAAAATCAAAAAATAAAAAAAAAAAAACAAATTTAAACCAAATCCTTCATTAATTTGGCATCCACCTTCTGTTTTCCTGTTCGCCTGGTGAATCAGAGAATTTTTGAATGAAATCCGCATTTCTTGGCATATGATTTCTCGATACTAAGTCTTTTTTGAAACTTCGGCGGTAAGTATGCATCTTTTGAGCTCCACACACTTTGCAATGAATAAATTTTAATATTTCCGGGTAAGGAAAATGCAAAAGTGCTTCAAATAGGGGGAAAACGTGGAATTTCCCAGGAATTTTCTCCATGGGAATTTTCTTTAGGATCTGAGGAACCATTTAAGAAAAAAAAATTTCAAAAACCCTGTAGGAAATGTCATTTTGAGACAGTTAAACCGAAAAAGAACTTTATTCAAAACATATAACGGCTTTATTTTCCCGCCAAAAAAAAATTTCAAAAAAACTTAAAAAATAAGAAAAAACCAAAATTTTCAAAACCCAAAATTCCCAGTAGTTTCCGAGATATAACATTGAATTTTGGCATCCACCTTCTGTTTTCCTGTTCGCCTGGTGAATCAGAGAATTTTTGATGAAATCCGCATTTCTTGGCATATGATTTCTCGATACTAAGTCTTTTTTGAAACTTCGGCGGTAAGTATGCATCTTTTGAGCTCACACACTTTGCAATGAATAAATTTTAATATTTCCGGGTAAGGAAAATGCAAAAAGTGCTTCAAATAGGGGGAAAACGTGGAATTTCCCAGGAATTTTCTCCATGGGAATTTTCTTTAGGATCTGAGGAACCATTTAAGAAAAAAAAATTTCAAAAACCCTGTAGGAAATGTCATTTTGAGACAGTTAAACTCGAAAAAGAAACTTTATTCAAAACCATATAACGGCTTTATTTTCCCGCCAAAATGAAAATTCAAAAAAACTTCAAAAAATAAGAAAAAACCAAAATTTTCAAAACCCGAAAATTCCCAGTAGTTTCCGAGATATAAGCATTTGAAATTTTGGCATCCACCTTCTGTTTTTCCTGTTCGCCTGGTGAATCAGGCGAATTTTTCGAAATTGAAATCCGCATTTCTTTGGCATATGATTTTCTCGATAACTTAAGTCTTTTTTGAAACTTCGGCGGTAAGTATGCAATCTTTTGAGTCTCCATCACACTTTGCAATGAATAAAATTTTAATATTTCCACGGGTAAAAAAAAAAAAAAAAAAAAAAAAAAAAAAAAAAAAAAAAAAAAATTTTTTTTTTTTTTTTTTTTTTTTTTTTTTTTAAACTCGAAAAAGAAACTTTATTCAAAACCATATAACGGCTTTATTTTCCCGCCAAAATGAAAATTCAAAAAAACTTCAAAAAATAACGAAAAAAACCAAAATTTTCAAAACCCGAAAATTCCCAGTAGTTTCCGAGATATAAGCATTTGAAATTTTGGCATCCACCTTCTGTTTTTCCTGTTCGCCTGGTGAATCAGGCGAATTTTTCGAAATTGAAATCCGCATTTCTTTGGCATATGATTTTCTCGATAACTTAAGTCTTTTTTGAAACTTCGGCGGTAAGTATGCAATCTTTTGAGTCTCCATCACACTTTGCAATGAATAAAATTTTAATATTTCCACGGGTAAGGAAAATGCAAAAAGTGCTTCAAATAGGGGGAAAACGTAGAATTTCCCAGGAATTTTCTCCATGGGAATTTTCTTTAGGATCTGAGGAACCATTTAAGAAAAAAAGAATTGTCAAAAACCCTGTAGGAAATGTCATTTTGAGACAGTTAAACTCGAAAAAGAAACTTTATTCAAAACCATATAACGGCTTTATTTTCCCGCCAAAATGAAAATTCCAAAAAAACTTCAAAAAATAACAAAAAAACCAAAATTTTCAAAACCCGAAAATTCCCAGTAGTTTCCGAGATATAAGCATTTGAAATTTTGGCATCCACCTTCTGTTTTTCCTGTTCGCCTGGTGAATCAGGCGAATTTTTCGAAATTGAAATCCGCATTTCTTTGGCATATGATTTTCTCGATAACTTAAGTCTTTTTTGAAACTTCGGCGGTAAGTATGCAATCTTTTGAGTCTCCATCACACTTTGCAATGAATAAAATTTTAATATTTCCACGGGTAAGGAAAATGCAAAAAGTGCTTCAAATAGGGGGAAAACGTGGAATTTCCCAGGAATTTTCTCCATGGGAATTTTCTTTAGGATCTGAGGAACCATTTAAGAAAAAAAAATTGTCAAAAACCCTGTAGGAAATGTCATTTTGAGACAGTTAAACTCGAAAAAGAAACTTTATTCAAAACCATATAACGGCTTTATTTTCCCGCCAAAATGAAAATTCAAAAAAACTTCAAAAAATAACGAAAAAACCAAAATTTTCAAAACCCGAAAATTCCCAGTAGTTTCCGAGATATAAGCATTTGAAATTTTGGCATCCACCTTCTGTTTTTCCTGTTCGCCTGGTGAATCAGGCGAATTTTTCGAAATTGAAATCCGCATTTCTTTGGCATATGATTTTCTCGATAACTTAAGTCTTTTTTGAAACTTCGGCGGTAAGTATGCAATCTTTTGAGTCTCCATCACACTTTGCAATGAATAAAATTTTAATATTTCCACGGGTAAGGAAAATGCAAAAAGTGCTTCAAATAGGGGGAAAACGTGGAATTTCCCAGGAATTTTCTCCATGGGAATTTTCTTTAGGATCTGAGGAACCATTTAAGAAAAAAAAATTGTCAAAAACCCTGTAGGAAATGTCATTTTGACACTGTTAAACCCGAAAAACGTAATTTATTCACAAAAATACAACGGCTTTATTTTCCCGCCAAAATGAAAATTCCAAAAAATCTTCAAAAAATTACTAAAAAACCAAAATTTTCAAAACCCCAAAATTCCCAGTAGTTTCCGAGATATAACCACTTGAAGTTTTGGCATCCACCTTCTGCTTTTCCTGTTCGCCTGGTGAATCAGAAGAATTTTTGTACTGAAATCCGCATTTCTCGGGAATCATTTTTTCTCGAAGGCTACAATTTTTTTTTCGAGAACTTCGTCGGTAAGTATGCTATCTCAAATATAATTGTTTTCCCCCATTCGGAACATCTTTTGTATTTTCAAATCTTATAAATGACTTCTGCTTAAAAAACTTAAAAATCTTGTATTCACTTTCCGTTTGTGCAAACAGTTGTGTTATCGTGTCTGTAGTAGATCTCTATACCAAAATTTTGCGTCTGAACTGGATCTCTATACCAAAAAGTTCGTGTCTGGACTAGATCTCTATACCAAAAGTTTTCTTTTTACTTGTGCATGTCCATATATTTTTAGGAGTTCACGTTCCCGTCTTAAGTGTTTGATCTATTTCTTTCGCAGAGTCTTGACTCCATAAATTTTTTGGGAAATGGTAGAAGGACTTTTCCTATGGCATTGAAATTTGGCATGGACGTTTCTTTGCAAATATCTATGATATTAAAAAAAAAATGTAGTAATCAAACCACCCTAACCCGCACCCCCATAAAAGGGGTGGACCCAAATTCCAAAATTTTGAACCCAGTTTTCATCATTTTTTTGTTCTTTTGTTCCTCTCTCCTTCTCCTTTCCGTCGCATTGAGGGCTTAGGCTGCACCACCAGAAATAGTTCTCGCCATGGCTTGTGTTTAATTCGTAATTTTAATAAATGTTGTTTTTTTTTTTTGCATTATCAAACTAAACATAACACTATAATACAAATTTATTATGATACAGAAGATTTAACAGTTATTATGCTTTATGAACTTCCATTAAGAATTTTCTGCTCTGTTAATAACATCAATTGTACAACAAATCAATTCGTAATCGATTGGATAATCCTATTAAAGTTTTTAGCTTGAAAGGAAGTGATTTGGATAAAAATCGTATTATGGAAAAAGATAAAAGATGCGCTTTCACGTTTCCGTTTTCTGTTTTCCGTTTTCCGATTTTCGTTTTTCATTTTCCGGCAATGATTATCACAGTGTTCTATTAAGATATGCAATGGGTACGTGGATACTTTGAAAGCATTCTCCCAATGACATCTGTACGGAAGGAAGGAAATACTTTCGTTTTTTCGGCCAAACTTTGTGGTGCTTGTATACCATTGTGAAGAGTTGCCAGCAATGAAAAAGGTTGAGGTACGTGAATTCGAAATAAAAGCGAGTCATGGTTGTATGATTTCGTATTTGGAGACTCTTCCAGAGTCAAGCAATTTTTAAGGGAATCGCAAGCTTTCTTCGTTTGTGTTATTAATGAGCCGAAATGTTGGAACCGATCATTCCGGTGGCAATTAAACAGTGGCAGTTAACAGTTTTACCAAATAATTGGATTAAAACTTTGCTTACATACGTACCGCGCACACACGCTGATAGTCATACATCAATACTATACATATGTGGGTGCGTGTGCGTGCGCGCGTGCGCGTGCGCACGTATATAAATATGTATAGGTATATATGAATGATGCTTAATTTATATTTTTTACATATAAAAAAACTTTTCTTGTTCTTGCTAAATATAAGCAAAAACATTAATAGCTCGAGAAGAACTAAGTAGGGCAGATATAAAGATGGAACGCGAAGACTAAGGAAAGTGAAGACCTAAGCTATTGGAAGCAAAGTTTTAGGCGGGCGCTTCTGTTGGCGTATGGCAGCCCTCGACATTTTCAGGCCAATCGCAGACATTTTCACTGGGATTAAAAACTAAATTCGCCGGACATGGCATATGATGTTTGCGTTCACCTTCGCACATGTAATAGTGCGTGCAATCATTCCAGTCCTTGTGGTAACTTATGTGACCGTCCTCTTCGGCGCATGTAACATCGTGTGCTGAAAGTAATAGCGTTCGGTATTAGAAGAGAGATATCGTTAGCCAATAAAGTTCAAGTTCGACTTACGATCTTTAGTTGTGTAAGCACCACGCGGTCCATGTGACTCATATGGACCATCGTATTCCAGTTGGACCTTATAGCCGTGCAACTCATCGTTCAGAGCATTTAAGAGTGGATATTTTCCACTGCCACAACGTCCCGAGAAATCATCCATATCAACAGACCAGACCATTATACCACCAAAGCCTTGTTCCTTTAACCATTCCATCTGAGTGACAAAGAAAATATGAGAAAACAAGTAAGGGTGTTATAGTCAGGCGAGCCTGACAATAAAATACCCGATACAGACACACGTGTTCAAATAATTTTTAATATCAATAGGAGTTTAGGACCATAAGAAGGCCCATATGCCAACTTTTGTTAAATTTCTTTACGAAAACCGCCCCTTTGTCACGCCCACTTTCCCAATTTTTTTTAATTATAATCGGAGGCTTAAATATACGCTGAAATTCTAAGTTTCATTGAAATATTTCGAAAAA
The DNA here is from genome assembly GCA_020466095.1 of Chlorops oryzae. Taxonomy (NCBI): domain Eukaryota; kingdom Metazoa; phylum Arthropoda; class Insecta; order Diptera; family Chloropidae; genus Chlorops; species Chlorops oryzae. The sequence goes on from CM035806.1 coordinate 159,837,784, forward strand.
GTCTGATTTTGGGGCAGTTTTGAGATTTTTCTGACAGACCCTAGTACTGGAGGTACCCTTAATAATGGACCGAACAAGAAATTTTTTTGTAAGGATGTTTATGGCTACAAAGGAAGCATAAGTGCCAACTTTGGTTCAAGTCCCATTTGAATTTCGGGTGTCAGAGGCCATTTTCAAAAAACGCCTTTCGGCCACGCCCACTTTTCAAATTTTTGGAAATTGAATAACTTGGCTTTAAATATGTTCAACTATCAAATTTTATCAAAATATCTTGAAAAAATTTGGTTTTAGGGCAGTTTTTGTGATTTCCATAACAGACCCTAGTACTGGAGGTACCTCTAAAAATGATTCGATCGGGTCCATTCTCGAACTGGTTCTCACTCATGTCCCCGTGAGCACTCATACCAAATTTTAGCTCAACTTCTTCGATAAGAAAACTGTTTACAGACGGACCGACGGAAAGACAGACGGACGGACGGATGTCTAAATCGAATCTCCTGGTGACGCTGATCATTTCTATATAGGTACATTTTGTACCATTTGGCCTATCTCGACTGGTTCTGGGTGTTACAAACAACCACACAGTGTGTGTCGGGTATAAAAACTGTCGCTTTGCGAATTTTTATTTTTATTTCAACGAGCTGCGCTCAGCTTACCTTGGTTTTAAGTGAGCGTTCATCATCGAATCCAACCCATTGATTGTCTCTGTACGCAAATGGAACCTGTTGTTCGGAGTCCCAGACGAGAGTCGTATTTTCAGCTGCTAGGAACGAGCAAACCTCGTAATAACTAAGGAATCCCACTTCGTTGGTGTATTTTCCAGCTTTTCCGCCACCTGATGCAGGTGCTCCAATATCGAATTGCGTGTCACTGGCCAGCTCAAAGGTTCGCCCATATGTCGGCATGCCGATAAGTAGCTTCTCCTTGGGAGCGCCTTGCTTAACCCATTCGCGAGCGCTAAAGTCAACGGTTAGTTTCTTTTGATAACCCGTCGCCGCTTCCAATGGATACAACGGGGAATTATGCCCGACCGTACGTTCGTAGTGCGTATGGAAATCGTACGTCATAACGTTTATGAAGTCAAGGTACTTGGCAATCTCAGGTACATCATAGCCCGCTGCTATCGCTTCAAATGATGCTGGCACAGCAGCAGTGAGCAGCAGACGCGGTAGACCCGATGATTTCGCTTCGCCCTCGAATGCAACGCGTAGTTCGCGCAGCAGATTCACGTAGGCAGCACGATCATCGGCACCGCGTGGATATTCCCAGTCGACGTCGATACCGTTGAATTTATAATCTCTCAAGAAATCGATCGCCTCATAAACGAATTGATTCATGCGGAAAACATTTGAGGTCAGCTCTTTGAATGGTGTGGAACCGAATGCCCAACCGCCAATTGCCAGAATGATCTGAAGATCCGGGTTAACGTCACGCAGTGCAATGACACTTTCGTAGTTTTCTGGATCCTCGTCGGCAGCCTCACTTAGCTTATGATCCTTGAGCGTAGCAAAGGCGTACACAACATGAGTACACAGCTTTGGATCCACATTTGAGGGCTCGAATTTTCCGACACCTGGCCGCTTTGCTGACCAGCTCGTCAAGTAGCAGAAAACTTGTGCGGGGCGAGCTGAAGTGGGAAATTATATATATATATATATATTTTTTTTTATTCAGATGGGAGAACCGTAATTCAAGACTTACTGTTGAATTCTTTGGCTACCAAGCCGCTCTTGATTCTGTGTTTTTTCACTGGTTTTCGTACTTTATTAAGAATCTCTTCGACGGGTATTTTGATTGGTTCTGGTTTCTCGATCTATTCAAAAGTTAACAAACATTAAGGATGGCATCTTGAAATTGTGTTTTTATTGTATCGTATCGTATCGTATCTTACCTCTTCCAAATCTTCAAAGGTTGCAGCGATGGCTGTCCAGTTTACGTCCTTAGCCTCCTTACCACGTGATATGCCCAACAGCTCTTCGCGCATGGCACCGATTAAGGGATATTTGACTTTTCCTCCACAGACATCGCCCTTGAAGTCGTCCATATCGATGGTCCATACCATGGCACCACCATATCCATTCGTTTTAATCCATTGCATCTTGTTACGTATAGCTCGTTCATCGTCGAAACCAACCCATTGATCGCCGTCGACCATGTATGGAACCTTCATCTCATCATCCCACACATAGACAGCACCATTCAGTAGCATCTCACAAATTTCGTAGTAAGCTAAGAAACCACTTTCCTTGGTATAAATACCCTCACGACCACCGGCTGTGGCAGGTGCATTCGGTCCATGCTTATCGGTATTTGCCAGAGTAAAGGACCGACCATAGGTTGGCATGCCTAAAATGCAAAAACAAACCCCAGAGTTAATACATATAAAAGCGGAGGGTTTTTTTTTTTTTTTTTGTATATACCAATAACAAGTTTCTCTTTGGGTGCACCCATCTTAACCCACATTGTCGCTGCATTATCGACCGAAAGCTGCTTTCTCCACTCTGAGTCAGTCGATGGAGCGTAGAGCGGTGCATTGTGGCCAGTTTCACGTTCCCAACGTCCGTGAAAATCATAAGCCATTAAGTTTATAAAGTCCAAGTAGCTAGCTACAGCCGGTACATCGTAGCCCCCACGGACATTATCGGGACCCACAGGCACGGCGGCAGTCAACAGCAAGCGGGATTTCTTCAGCTCTTGAGCCTCAGCTTCGAATGCCTCACGCAGCTCTTTCAACAACAGAACGAAATTCTTTTTATCGTCCGAGCCTTTTGGATATTCCCAATCCAGATCCAAGCCATCAAAGCCACGCTTTCGCAGGAACGGTATAGCCGAGTAGATAAACGTTTGGCGAGTGTACCGTGTAGCTGACATTTCCTTAAACTTCTGTGTACCGAATGACCAGCCGCCGAGTGCGAGGAGAACTTTCAGTTTTGGATTTGATTTCTTCAACGCCATCATTCTGTCGTAGAGACCTGGCACACTATCCTTGGTCTCATCATTCGTCTCGTAGCTGCTCAGTTTGCCCTTTTTGAGCCAACCAAAAGCAAAGATAATATGCGTGCACAGATCAGCTGGAATATCTTCGGGTACGAATTTACCAATTTTCGTGCGATACTGCGACCAATTGGTATAATAGCATACAATCTTCATGCCGCCATTATCTACATTCGTCTTTTTCCCCTTCAATGACGAGCCGCTCGCAATGAGTGAGCCACCCACAACAGCCGCCGCAGCCCCAGCACCGGTGGCTACAGCTCCAGCGCTACGCAATTTCGATTTGGATCGCACGCGCGTTCTTGTCTCTCTGCGAGACGTTGCCGCCGGCTGCTGATCGATACGTTTCTCGGCTTCATTGGATTTTGCCGGAGATGATTCCGAGACGACGGCAGCCTTTCTGGATGCCAGGAAGTTATCCCGCCGTGAAGATGAAGACACCGGCGATGTTGTAGGTCGACGCAATCGACGACGTTTTTTGGCTACAGAAAAAAATTATGACAAAAACATCATTTCGAATCTAGGGAGCAAAACGCTAAGATAACATTTGATAATTAAAAACAAAAAAAAAATATTAACACAGTTCCGACATTTCGGCGACAGACGATGAGGAAGTGAGAAAAATATTGGTCGATAACATTTACAGTATGGGCGAAAATTATAGAATTATAATGTGCATTTACATGTGACATCATAGAAGACAAAAAATACTACTCCGCAATATTCCTTGCATTTGCTCAAGCCTTCGACAAGGTGTGACATGAAAGACTTATCTATAAAATCACACATCTCTTTCCTTTTGAAGCCCACAAAGTATTTTAATCATATTTGACTAAAGACTATTTGACAGAAGACTAAAATTCAAATACAAGAACTATCTGTCACCCAGATATAATATCAGAGCTGGTGTTCCCCAAGCAAGTATACCTAGTCGGGCCGCTCGTATATCTTGTGTATTTTAGTGATCTACCTACAGCAAAAAGAGTCTTCACTTTCACCTTCGCTGATGACACAGCCACTCCGTGTTGTCACACTAATCAATCGGTTGCTTCACAAAAGCTACAAGCGCACCTTCAGCATATAAGTAGAAACCTGACTAAAAAAAACAAATGGTATAAAAAGTCACCGAATCTAAAAATACCCGTGTAACCTTCTCTTTAAATTGCAAAACATGCTCTCCGATCAGCTTAAATAATGTTCCCATTCCCCATTCCACTGACGTCAAATATCTTGGCATACACCTGGACAGAAGACTAACATGGAGAAAACACATTGATATGAAAAAAAAAAAACGCCAAATTGAACTGAAAATCGTAACCTTGCAATGGTTACTCAATAAAAAATCCCAACTGAGTTTAGATAACAAGATCCTTTTGTACCAAGCCATAATCATACCCATTTGGTTCTATGGTATTACGCTCAGAGGTCTGCATGCTGCTCTTCGATGCTCATCGAAATTATCTAACGCCTACAGAGTAAACTCTCAAGACAAATTACTGGGGCACTTTAAGTTTCATCTCGAACTAAAGATCCCCACTGTTGATGAAGAAATTAAACGAACTATGGATTTCTGCACGATCAAACTTCTTCAACATCCCAATTCCCAATCTAATAATTCGATAAATAGAAACACCTGTACACAATTACAAAAGACATTGTATGATGCTACACTCCCGAGCAACCGAAAACAGCTCATAACCGAATATTGCCCTCCACACGGAACTAATCTTGGAATGTGCACAAACTCTCTAGCACTGATAAGACTCTAATTTAATTTCATTTTGGATCTTATTAAACATTGTTAGTTTAGTTAGTGGTAAATTGTTTTTTCAAAAATAATACAAAAAGATTCGATAAAACACCGACTGAAAACATAACAAACAAACATTTTACTTACTTTGTGCGCTATCAGTCAAGTCAGAAAATAGTACAACTATGAGGCAAACTATGAAGATTATTTTCAGTAACCTTGGCGGGAGCTGGAAAAAAAGAATGGAAATAAATAAATTATTAACATGTGAGTTGATGGAGATACGATTTGTTAGTAATTTTCAAAATGTTCGTTCAATTATTCATTTGCCAATTCATATTTTGACACTGTCATCTAAAATTTTTAATATGATATAAAAAAAACATGGGAAATTACATTCAACAATTGCCGAAATATTTCTTTTAATTGATTTTTGCTTTCATTACCTTTCCTTTCATAGATTGCATATAAATTTCTTCCAGAAAACAATTTAATGAGTTTTTCTTCAATTGGCAAAACGCCATTGAGTGTCTAGTTAGTTAAGGCGAATTCGGGTCAACGGTGCGTACGCGCAACGTCCATTCATTTGTATTTTAAACCCGAACCATTCTGTGTCGAGGGTATATTGCGTTCGTGCGGTTGTGGGTAACACGCATAACCACCCCGCAGTAATATGGACTGACCCAAGTGTAGTTAGCCTTCGGTCAGTCCTTCATGTTACCAGTACTAGTCCCCTCATAATTCCATTCTAATGTATTCAACTGACCTTTTTAACATGGGCCTGTCCTTGGGAAGGGGGCCTAGTTCGCAAAACGACTGATCATAGGCCAGTTTTTTTGGGATCAATTGTCGCAATTTTGTCTGGTTTTAGGATAGTCAAATGAGGAAAATAAAAACCCAATTTCTTATATATATTTTAAGTTGATGAAAGTGTCATTTACAGACTACCCTTAAGCCAACCCGTTTATTACCGACCGCTGGCTAGCCGATTTCAATGGAGCGAACTGCCATAATATAACCGGTAGGATTTTGACCGGTAGGATTTGGACCGGTCAAAGCCAGTCCTTCTTAGAAAACTGACCGGCTCATTACTGCAGGGCAGGGCTCGAATTTTGTTGACTTTTATAAAATTAAAGCATACTTTATGGGGGAAAAATTTTCTTACCAACATTTTGCGAACAAGTTTAGCGAAGTTGAATTTCAAATCGCTTTTCTAACTTCAAAAAAAAAAAAAACTCATATTGTTGTAGTTGAAAATCCATTTGAATCTTAATTTTATGTGAGTCGAACAAAATTTGAACTCCATAAAGTATACTTTTCATTCATAAAAGTCAACAAAATCCGAGCCCTGCTCAAAACCATTCTAGATGGACCATAAAAAATATGTATATGGGCAATTTTCATACTGATATCGTTACACATACGACGGTTTTTTTTTTTTTTTTTCACATGTTTCACCTCAAACTTGACGAAGCTCAATGAAAATAGTAATTTTTTTGAACCGTTGAACCGTTGTGTTAGAAATAATTAGATCTGCAATTCGCTACTAAAAATAGTTTTGATTGCACTTATGGTTAAGGGGCTATAAGCGGTTAAAGATTGCTAGTAACGTTACAAAATAGATCTTTTGTGAATTTTGGCGTTACCAGGAAATTCCATTTGTCTTTTATCCTCCGATGTAGTTTTCGAAAGTTGAAAAAGTGGGCATGGCAAAAGGGCGGTTTTCAAAAAAGCTATTGTTCGAAAGTAGGCATATGAGGCTCCGTTTTGCTTTGAAAATCTCAAGTAAACTTTGTATTAATCGGGGTACTTTTGGGGAGCCCGTTTTAAAAAAAAATATTCAAATATACCTATAGCTTATCTTTTATCTGTGTCGGGTATTGTATTGTCCATTTTGCCTGACTATCTCACCCTAACATGTTTCCTTTTGAAGTGTTTTATATGGCCGCACTCCTTGCATTTAGCCCAATGCTTGCACGTGAGCAATAACTTACAGCAATGGCTGCATTTCTCTTAAGCTTTAATACCGATTTCTTGCAATTACTCCAAAAAAAATTCGGTATACAATCAAACAAAGACAAAAGAAAAAACCTATAATATGAGTCTTTGGAACAAGCAAAAATCGCACAAAACAACATTCGATTTTCAGATTCAGCTTGCATGCAGCAGCAATAGTAAAAGTAATACAAAGCGAAAAAGTTGCAAATAAAAGAATAAAAATAAAAAACTTCAACTCAAGATAATAAGTTTTTCTTCAATAAAGCGTCACTGCAATTACTTTTCTCATTGTACTTTTCCAGCAGCATTCCAATCGATTGTATCCCACCATACCACAATCGACTGTGCGCATGCGCAAAAGCTTTTAACTTAAAATGCAACGTGCAACGCCCGTTTCTGGCTATCCGCGGAGCCAATTGTTTGGTAAAAAAAAAAAAATTTGGTAAATTAGAAAGAAAAATGGAGAAACCAGTTATGACCTGACTGGCGCACACGACTTGGACTGACTGTCTGCATTGCCTTTTGGAGATAGTATTGCAACTGCAAAGTTTCGATTTACCTCTATTCGTATATGGATTTTTATAAATTTTTCAAGAGACTTTCCGCATACATTTTTTTTTTTTTTTTTTTTTTGTCATTCATTACTAGAATATTGCGTTTATATAACTCTTTTTGAAACTGTTCTTCGCTGTTTCATTCCCTTGAACTTTATTCTTTAGCACAATAAAACGATTTTTAATCGTTATAAAAGTACATTATATGACTCTCAACTAGTATTGCCTTTTGAAAATGCTCGTGCTGCTCGAAGACTTAAAAAAAAAAATTTAACGATTTACGGAAAAGTGAGAATAAAAAAAGTTGCCTGAACCATGTGTCACGCCCACATACTTGAGGGAAAAAGTCAAATAAGCCACCTCAATATGTCTTTATTCAAATTGAGCGACTTAATCACTCACATTGGAATTGTTAAAGCCGTTTTAGTTAGAAGCCATTGATAAACAAATGCAATAGATCATAGGTGAGCCACACTAAGCGATCAATGATGCATTTGTGAACGTGCTTATTGTTGTTTTCTGATTGCTAACTTTAGAAGAAATCTCAATAGAACGTTTCAAAGAGAGGTGGATGGTCGGACTGAACCCATTATCTCCTACTGTACACCATTTTTCTGACAGTTTGACGGCTTACAGCATTTTATTACAAAAAGAAAAAAAATTTATTTAAAAATAGAGGAGAGCTTTTGAAAAGGCATTAAACTTAAAAGTATGTGGGTATTTTTTTATTAAATTATTTCCTGCGCAGGAATTCCTCTCACCCGAATTCCTGAACCAAGTCCAATTGAATCAGTCATTTTGAATATCTTATAAGACACTGGCGTAGAAACTTTGAGGAAACAATTAAAATCTGTTGGACGCTTACACCAATGAGCTTAAAAGTACTTTTTTTCGATCCTTAATTCATTATTAACCCGGCTGGTAGCTTAAGGAAGTTACACTTTAGGGAATATTTGGCCCGCGGTGTATTTTTCATACAAAATATATAGTCAACATAAGAATTTGAACTCTTTACAAGAAGATTGTTTTGGCTGAAAGTAAATATATTTCATCAATCTTCAGATATTGGCCACAAAAAAATTGCATTTTGGACCAAATGGTCCTAAGGCACCAGCAGGGTTAAGTAGGAACAGGCCTGTAGAGAGGGGGCTGGAAAAGGGGATTTTCCCCCTGTCCGGGCTTTATAAAGGGGCCCACAATTGGCAAGGGGAGTTTTTTTTTTTTTTTTGGTCGCACATTTCTGTGAGGACCCCGGAAAAAAATCCCCCGGGCCCCAAATTTCTCTCTACGGGCCTGAGTAGGATTGAATGTTTTGGCTTATATGTTCCTTTCAAAAAATACGCATCTGCCTTTAAGGGTTCCCGTTTTAAAAATCGATTGTTTTGCATATTTCGAAAGTTAAACCTGTTGACAATATGCTCTAAAAAATCAGACCGAAATTCCAGGTATGAAAAAAGTTACAGCCCATAGTCGCCGATCCGACCTATGCGACTTTTTCTGCTCTTTTTCAAATAACGTATTTTTCTGGCACGCCCTACAGACAAAACTATCCAACCAATTACTTTGTAGCTTTAATACTTTGTTCCACTTATTAGTAGTTCTCCAAGGTACCAGGATTTTTCGAAATTTATTTATAATTTTTTTACATGTTTTTTTTTCAAAAAAAAAAAATAAAATTTTGAATAAATTTTAATAATTCTGATAGGGACGATATCAATAGGCGTACTTAACAATAATCCATTCTATTTTGTATTTCAGACACCCTGAGGCTGGTAGAGGCTACCAAGTTGCCCAACGACCTAATTTTTTTTTAGTGTATAATTTGACTTAAAAAATAAATTTCAAGTGAAAGAAAAAAATTTTTTATGCAGTTTAAGTTCCAAATAAAAATCATATAAAAAAATTAAAATGATTGAACTTTTTTGTCTTGTGAAAAAAAAAACAAAAAAAAATCCAAAAAAGAAGTGAAAACTATTGGTTAACATCAGAATAACCCCTTAACCTATTTTCGTCCGCTGTACTATATAAACGACACCATTTTGAATTTCGTCTTAAAGCTCACAGTTACTATTACCGAGAAGTGGCTTAATCAAAAGCCAAAAAGGTCTGCTCTGAGTATTGAGATGCTGCGGTAAACGTGCGTTTGTGGTGCAAATGTCCGAAGTATCATAGAAAAGGCATCACTCATACGGCATGTAGGACATTAATTACATATTCGTTAATGATCTCGCTCGTACTACATGCCGTATGAGTGATGCCTTTTCTATAATATTTCGGACATTTGCACCGCAAACGCACGTTTACCGCAGCATATCAATACTGAGAGCATCTATGTGCACTTGCATTTTTTTATACCCGACACACTCTGTGTCGAGGGTATATTGCGTTTGTGTGGTTGTGTGTAACACCCACAACCAGTCGAGATAGACCATACAAAATATAAGTATATAGAAATAATCAGCGTCACCAGGAGATTCGATTTAGACATGTCCGTCCGTTTGTTATAAGTTATCTTATCGAAGGAGTTGAGCTATCTTGAAGAAATTTGGTATGCGTGCTAACGGGGACAAGAGTAAGAACAGGTTCGAGAATGGACCCGATCGGACCATTTTTAGGGGTACCTCCAGTACTAGGGTCTGTCACAAAAATCTCAAAAGTGCCACAAAATCGGATTTTTTCGAAATAGTTCAATAAAACTTAGGATTAGAGCGTATATCTAAGCCTCCGAATAGAATTTTAAAAAAATTGAAAAGTGGGCGTGGCAAAGGGGCAGTTTTCATAAAGAAATTTAACAAAAGTCGGTATGTGGGGCCCCTTATGGCCTTAAACATTTCTTGATATTAAAAATTATTTGAACATACATATGTGTCTGTGTCGGGTATTTAATTGTCAGGCTCGTCTGACTATAATACCCTTACTTGTTTTAATATGACACTGTTCCGCCATCCGATTTGAATATTTTTTTTTTTTAATGAAAGTAAATGCTAGGTGGTATATTAAAAAAAAAAAATTATCGAGCGGCGCGAAACTGGGAATACACAGAAAAAAATAGTTTACATTTTATTTTTAGTTTTGTGAAATAAATTTTCTCAGTGTAAAAAATTTAAAAAAAAATCTTTTGGTTTCCTTGTTTTATTATCTAACAGAATCTTTTTAGATCATTTTTCCGTCTCAATTGGGTGTTGAGATATTCAATTTTGAAAAAAGGCTTACCAAAAAAGGATTTTCTAGGATATTTCAAGGACTATTCAAAATAAAAATTTAATAAGTGGTCTGCACCGTGTTTTTAGATGGCACCAATTGAAAAATCAACAAAATTTAAAAATTCCTTTCATGATGCCGCATGCCTTTTTTTAACCCTTTACTGCATAATATATTAGAAAAGTGGGAAAAAACATTTTTTTTTCGCAGGAAAGGCTGTAAGGGCTTGAAAAATAATTATAATTGTATCGGTTTTTATGAACGTTTTTGGTATTTGTTTGGGCGCAAATGGGTTAAAGAAACATTTTCAAAAAAAAAAAAAAAAAAAAAAACGGTAGCATGTTGGAAATAAATTTGACTTAAGAGGCTTTTGAATTGAGTTCAATTAAATCCACAGTTAACTTAAATCGGTGACATATACATACATATGTACCTATGTATGTGTTTGTACGTGTTGAATTTTTGCAGAAATTCTTACTGAGGCATTCGGACGTTATTGGAAAACAGGCATAAATAATGAGCAAGAAATTGAATTCTACAGTCTTTTTGGGTTGATCCAAAAGTTCCAGGAATTTTAATGTTAAGATGCAATTTCTTTTAGGATCTCAATTAGTCATCGAAGCGATTTCGCCGAAATACGATTGAAATAAAAGCCAATGAATTTACGTCTTTCTTGATAAGAAGATCTGATCAAAGTAATGGGAAGTACCTTATGGATTACGGCTAGAGAGTGAAGAGTTCGAATGAAACAAACGTCGATGGTAAGCAAAGATGGTTCAAAGAAAAATCATTTTATTCGTATTATATCTAGTATTATGAATGAAAATTTCAAAACAACTTGCCCAAACTTGCTCCAGCTTGTCCAATCAAAAATGAAGAGGTCTTACCTCAGGCTGCTGCCATTTTATAGTCTGCTATAATAACATGTTCCAAAAAGAACTCTGTAGCCAATGCCGTAATATTTCCACATCAGACTATAAGCTAACATTTCCATAATCCCAAATCATAAGTCCGTTATGACTGACCTGACAAATTTTTTCAGACTCGTCGACCTTGTGGCAGTGGATTTAAAAGCTTATTATCATCATCTGGCTTTAATTAATACAAAAAAAAAAAAAAAAAGTCGGCAACAAAAGCGTTAATAAATTTTAGAAAAGACAGGCATAAGAATAAATAAAAAACGACGCTGGTTAAGACACAAAAAAAACCGAAAGAGTAGAAAAAATATTTAAGGCGTGGGATCCTCAGTCCAGATGGATTTTTGCAGTCGTTTTTGTTTTCTTTTCGATGCTAAGATAAATCATTAAAATTCTTGCTGTCACCATGGCTTGGTATCTTCTGCATATTATCTGACGATATATGTATGTATTTCAAAAGCAGAATAAATTTTTTGCCAAAGGAAGTGATGCTTTGTATGTTTAATGATTATTATTATTGCTTTTTTCACGATTTTTTCCTATTAGGCCACCTAAGGCAAAAAATAAAACATCCGAATTAAAAAAAAAAATAAGTTGAAAAAACGATGAAAAATTCAAGATTCACTGCAAAATATTGCAACACCGTGGTTGGCGACAATCTCCCTTTGGTGAATATTTGCTTAGCTCAGCGTTGCGCAATGGAACTTTGTTAAAAGTAATATTTCAACCTTCGGCGACAAGCCGTTATTGTTATTGGTGAGTAAGTGTACTTGTCATTTTATTTAAATTTTTTTTCGCATTTTTTTTTCCACGAATCGAATTGGAATGGACGATTAACGGAGCCCCAATTCGAATAACGCTATGTCGCGTTGCTAAAATACTAACGATCTCGAAAAGGCTCGAAAAGAAGAGAATTTCGAAATACCCAGGGCCATTTTTGGGTACAAAACTTGGCCGACAATCATGGCAAATAGAAAATGTCGCAATTTCACTTAAGCCGGTGGCATGGTGAGTTATTGGACTCTTAAGGGGACCTTCTGGTCTAGAATTTTTTGAAAATTGATTTTTTTTTTATATATTTCGGAAGAATAGACTTTTAAGAATATGCTGGCAAAGTTTCGTGAAGATATTGACAATATTATCTTTGCTACAGCCGTTTTAGTAGGTAGAGACAGCACGCAGCGCGCTTGATCAAAGCAACTTTGAACGCGTTTATCTCAAAACCACTTTTTTTGACCTGGTGTGAATGAAAACAAAAAAAACCATCGAACCGATTTGTCTGGAATTTTTATATATTATTCATAACATCAATGGCTATGGCCCGAACTAGAATCGAATTTTTATTTCAAGAACTTCATATTTTTTCATCAAAAAAATTGTCAAAAAAAGGGGAGTTTTTGATGGTTGAAAAAAAAATTGCGCCATTTTGTCAATTTAAAAAAAAAATTTTTTTATTCTAGTTCCTGCCATAGCCGCATTCATTCTGATTAGTAACATATTTTCGTTTTTTTTCCGATTACCACAACTGCCAAAATCTTTCACACCACGGAGGTACTTTTTCAAAGAGTGTCCACTTCAACGCCATTTTTAAAATACCAAAAAAAAAAAAAAAATTACAACACTTTTTTATTTTTTGTCAATAAAGAATATAATAAGCCTGCATACTTAGAAAATCGTTTTTTATTTGGCTTAATACCAAAAAAAAAATCATGAAAATACCCTAAATTTGCTCTAGACCAGAAGGTCCCCTTAAGGCCACTCGTTTTGGACCATATTCTGGGTCAGTAGCGTTCTTCTTCGGTCAGCTCGCTAAACTGCTTGCTGCATGTTGCTTAATCTTCATTCAGTGGGATAGACAATAAACCGGACGTGAAGAGAAAAGTTATACCAGTGCCATGGGAGGATTTTTAGTGAATCTTTAGTCAATCTTTCTAAATTATACTAAAGTTGTTGACTGCTAGAATTCTTGCATTGAATGTTAGTGATTGATTTCTTCATTGATGATAACAGCTATGCAAGTGGCACTGGAGCTACATATATGCGTTTTTCAAATGTTGCTCTCTAATAGTTCTATTTTTTGTTTCAATCTCAAGTTTATTAGTCTGTTTTGTTTTTCTCTGGAATCACTAAAAAGTTAAGCCCAATGCAAGGGGCGGACTGTGCCCATTGGCAACCGGGCAAAAGCCCGGTGGGCCCCCAGTTCGCTGTGCTTTTTAGCTGTTAGTTTTTTTTTTTCTTAGGTAGCGAAGCCCCATTTTTCAAACGCCCGGTGGGCCCTTTGACCCCCAGTCCGCCCCTTGCCCAATGGTTTGGCTGGAGGAGGAACCTAAGTACATATATGAGATTTATCAAATTGAGTCCATCGATCGTGTCTTAACTTATTTAGCTTATGAATAATTTTTTCGGAATTCAAATTTATTTGGTGTTACTTCGAATTCCTTAACTGAAGGTCATGATACCATATGTATGGAATATAAAATTAAATTGGGACATGCATAGATTTTAGTTGAAGTTTGTCTTCTTGATTTCATTATTCTCCCAAGCATTTGCAAAGACCCCACACAAGCCTTTGCAAACACACAATTTTATTTATTATTTTTTTTTTTTTCTCTTTTAAAGTTTGCAAGGTCAGCAAGTCATTGTTATTGTGCTTCGAAAAAAATAATAATAAAAAAAAAAATTAATTCATTTTGAACAAGATACGCAGACCATTGCATTTGAAAATAGCATGACTGTCATATGTAGGTATTGCATAAAGTATGATTTTTTCTCTTTCTATTTCTCTTTGTTTTCATGATTGTGTTTCTTTGACACACCTTTTTCCGCTTTACGGTTTTGCAATTTCTTTTAAGGCCGACAATTAAGGCTTAAGGCTCATTGGGATTAAGCTTTGCCAAGCTTTTGACAATTTATTAAGAGCGCCTCTACAACAACAACATCCGCCACTCATTAATTCATATACGCAACTGTCTTTAATGCTCAAAACGTGATCGTTTTGACAAACAAGCGCAGCCCAATATGCCTTTTGATGCCTTGAACCAACGACCGACCGACCGACCGACCGAGCTGGGATTACCTTTTTATGCTTAGAAGAGAATTCAACTCAGCTTGTTCTGGAGGGAGAGCCAGTTTCGGGTTTTTTTTTATGATCCTAGAAATATACTCAGAACAGCGCCGGTTTTAAATTGCAAAATAAAATAGTGGTCAGGGGAGAAACCGTCCGAGGTCTGAGGAACGGGTGTGTCTTCATGTAGGACGACCGAGCCAATCATTATCATTATCTTTATCTCGACGACATTATGAAAACACATACAGCAGTGAATTACCTATGTATAAGGATGGGCCCATATAAAGCACGCAGTTGAAAAAGCAGCGAAGGCCACGGCCGCCCTGAGTAGAGTAATGGCAAATATCGGAGACCCAAATGCGGAAAAACGAAAATTGATAATCGCAACAGTAAGCGCTATACATAGTATCCTACGGTATCGAGGTATGCTCACATTCAGTGAGCGGCCGAAAAACGTTTGAAGCAAATCCTGAAAGCTCAAAGAACAGCAGCTCTTCGTATCGCTTCAGCATACCGCACTGTCTCCGCAGAGGCAATTTTTGGTATTGTAATAGCGGGAGTAGTACCCATTGATCTTCTAGCAAATGAACGCAGGAGACTATGGGACCGATAGAACAATGGTAGTAACACGCAACAAGCGGTAAAACCAGAGAAAGAACTGACAAATGAAATGTGGCAAGAACGATGGGCAAATAGATGGACGGCGAAGTTAATACCGAATATAACTGGCAGAAACGAGAATTTGGCGATACAAACTATTATCTCACACAAATGTTAACTGGACACGGATATTTCTCCAAGTACTTGTACCGCATGCAGAAAGAGTAGATCAACCCAGCTCTATATACGGCGTCGGAGACTGCGACGATGCAGAACACACTTATTTTCAGTGCACAAGATGGATCACACTACGACGCGAGGTTGAAATACAAGTCAGGCCCACTTAACGCAGAAAATATGATAGTAACCATGATACAAAGTAAAAAGAAATGGTGTCTAGTAGAAAGTTACGTAAGGAATATCCTAGAAACGAACAAAAGAAGACCTGGTGAGAAACAGAACGGAGGCCTGGACACAGGCTCAATAAAACGAAGGCATAGATGGGCCAAAATTCTTTTTAATGCCTTAACTTCTGTCCCTGTCAACGAAATTCAGTTTTTTAAAAGGAGCAAACCAAATTAATAAAAAGTTAGTTTTAACAAAAAATTTATGAATAATGAAATAAAATACTCTAGTCGAATTGAAAAAAATCAATTATTACCAAAACTCAATTTTTTTCCTTCGCAAATTACGGTAACATTGTTGTCTTATCTTCTCTTGTCTTGCCAAACAAGACAACAATGTTACTGTAATTTGCGAGTAAACAAGATGGAAGTTTGGTAACATTCGATTTTTTCCAATTGAACTAGAGTATTTTATTTCGTTATTAATAAATTTTTTGGTAAAATTTATTTGTTATTAATTTGATTTGCTCTTTTACGAACACTGAATTTCGTTGACAGCGGCAGAAATTTAGGCATTAAAAAGAATTTTGGCCCAGATATCTATGAAATAAACCGAGTCTCCCCGAAGTAATGCGAAAGCGGTTCCGGGGAAGAATACAGTCCTGAAGATAAGAGGTTGTGTTTTTTTGTCAGTAGACCACATTTTTTTGTACAGATTGTGGGAGTCCGACACACCGGTTAAGTGATGACTTGACTGACGGTGCATAAAGCATTTCACAACCTCGCCCGCAAAAAAAAAAAACCTATATCTTTATCGATATCATGAAATCAATGTGTAGAGACCTAAGAGGCAGACCTACGAAAAAATTGTAGCGTTCCTCCCACAGTTACGCCTTCGCAAGCTTCAAACTTGAAATATAGATTGACCATGAGTATTTAAAGGTCCTCCCACTCTCAGGACTTAATTTACTTTATCTTTCCTACTTGTTTTTATTATTTTTATTTTGAATGTTTTTTTTTTTTTTAGTGACAACGTGCATCCAAAAATTTCATACTCTATAAATAAGCGATGAACGTGTTTAGATTTCGTGACTTTTGTCGCGTACGGGGGAAGGAAAGAAGTTTTTGCCGCCCTTAACGGCATCTCACTCCAATTTTATATTTTTTTTTTATTCAAATGCGACAAATTCAAATAAAAACTAGAAAGTCGCTGAGACAAGATTTCGCTGTGTAAACCCGAAAGATTATTCAAAGGAGAATTTTTGAAAATTAAGTACGAGCAACAATTTCTTAAATGTAAATATGGACTTTCGTTTATGTAGAAATTGCAAATAGAGACACAAGGTAAAATTCACCGTCGAAATGCTTGGCACGTTTCGTAGGGCCTCCAATGGGAATAAGAAAAATCCCAGGGTGAGCACGCATCGTGAATATTCCGTCTAACTTGGCTTGACATTAAATGAACTTCGATTTGGCTCAACTTTTATGGAATTATCTTACGAATTTTTGTATTTCCTAATATTTAAGACCACCACCACAACTGAACCAATTAATATACTGACGCGAACATAGTTCGGAATGGGGATATCAACTCGAAATACTGAACGTCATTGAACTGACTTTGATCCAGGCCAGAGTGATCATGTCTGTGTATTCGCTTTGAGGTGTTTTATTGACTGACCTTTCTTGCAAGCGATTTGCATTGGAAAAAATACGAAAACTATATATAAACATAAATTTACTATCTATGGCCAAAACGCGTCTCGCTGCGATAAAAAAAAATTTAATGCAAAATCTAGTTTGATCAAGTGACTTTTTTTTTTTTTTAATATTTTGCTGCACAATTCCGAGTATTCGTGTCAATAACAAATTCATTTGAGATGTCATCGGAAAAGCATTAACACGAATGAATCTTGGAGTTGGGTCTTCAAACGAATCCGATCGAATGGAGAGAGTACAAAGTGAATGCCCAATCATGGGAGTTATTAGAATATTTTAAAAGATCTTCTTATAAGGACTTTCAACTTCAAAAGGGCTCAATGCATTCTGTTGAGAGCGAAGAAAAGAGTTAGACCCAAAACCGATTAAATGGATGATGATTAAAATCAAGAAAATATACTGGAATGTTGGGTATCAACTATGGTAGATTGTAGATAAATAAGACATCATAGACATCATAGCACTATCGATACTATCGATGATTTCAAACTAACGAAAACATCGATGGTTTTTGAAGACTATTGATAGTTTTGATTCATGAACATTTACATACTTTAGCATTAGAAAGGTAGTGCTGGCGGTAACAAAGGGCTTTCTTTTTTTTGAAATGGACAGATTCCTAAAAATGCCTCTATTTAGATAAGGGCAAGAGCCGCTCGAAAATTCATCTTTCGATTATCAAAATTATCGATAATCGAAACTATCGATGATGATGGTGAGGTTGGTAATGATAATGGTGAGGTTGGTGAAGATGGTGATGATGATGATAGTGAATGATGATGATGATAGTGAATGATGATGATCGTGGTGATGGTGAGGTTGGTGATGATGATAGTGATGATGGTGATGTTGATGTTGTTGATGATGATGATGATGGTGATGATGACGGTCATGGTGATCGTGATTATGGTGATGGTGATGATGGTGTTGATGGTGATGATGGCGTTGATGGTGATGATGATGGTGATGATGGTGATGATGTTGTTGATGGTGATGATGTTGATGATGGTGATGATGTTGATGATGGTGATGATGTTGATGATGGTGATGATGTTGATGATGGTGTTGATGGTGATGATGGTGATGATGGTGATGATGGTGTTGATGGTGATGATGGTGATGATGGTGATGATGTGTTGATGATGGTGATGATGGTGATGATGTGTGATGTGTGATGATGTGATGATGTGTGTGATGATGTGTGATGATGTGTGATGATGTTGATGGTGTATGATGTTGATGATGTTGTGAGTATGATGATGGTTGATTGATGATATGTGTTGATGGTATGTAGTGATTGGGTATGTATGATGATTGATGATGTTGATGGTGTTGATGATGTTGATGATTTGGTGATGATGTTGATGGTGTTCAAATTTGAAAATATACCTTCCTATAGTTCTCCAGCTCTACTGAGATGACTGAGAATTTCTTCAATTCATTGCTTTATATACGTTTCCGAAATCATGAATTCAGGTGAGAATTGTAGGAATTTGTTTGAAAAAAAGTACTATTTCTGGGGCTAGTTTTGCATTTGGATGGGATGAATAATGATTGGAAATTTGTTTTCAGGACGAATACCATCAAAGGGAACTATGAGCGTATTCGGAGGGTGCTTTTGGGGGTTCAAGCCCCCTCGAAATATGGGAAATCAGAAAGGGGATTGAGAAAATGATCTCGGTGGATAGTTTTGTTATGCCCTAAACCACTTCTGAAATAATTTTCTGCGTCGGTGCGTTTTGGAAGGCAACTAAAACTTTATTATAGCTTGTATTTCTTTACCCTTTTGGGTCCCATGTAAGAAGGGTATACGAATATACAATTTTTTCCTAACGCTGGCTGCAATCAAGGCATCGAGGAGCTTAATGGGCCAGGATAGAATTCATTTGAATGACTTTCATTCCGTCGGCTTTGGAAATATCTCCCTCAAGAGTTTTTTTTAAGTGTACATGGTTTTCGTGACCTTAATCCTTGCACGATCGGACATCCCTGCAGTAATTATCACTAGTGACTGATTCAATCTGTCACTAGTTCCTCCGTCACCGTCACTAGTGACCAACTGTACCCGTGCCAATGTATTCTCCTATGGACACTTTGTATGAGCATATGTTCGAGCGGACACCAGTTGACGATTGAACTGGTGATGCAATTTGCCCCGCATTTACTGCAGGGATGTTCACCTAAGTATACATCATCGTAAGGCATTTGCGAAGCTGCATGAGTCCCACTACTGATTTCCGGTGCTTTTTAGCGCGTTTTCAAAAATTAATCAGCGCTTTTTCCATCTGAGGAGTTGGCAACACTGGTGATGATGACGGTGATGATGATTATGACTCACGCACGTTCTCGCTTCTTCACATATATAACAATATATATCACTCAGAAGCCGTTTCCATTTTGGCTCTTTTCAACACGGTCTTGGGTACCCACCATGGTCTTGGGTACACACCAAAATGAGCATTTTTCGCTTAGGTACTCACCAAAAGTATTTCTCTCTCGCTTTTTTTTTGCCTGCCGAGTAACATCTCTTTCTATATGGCGCAAAACATCCCGCGCAATATCTATGAGAGTGCCATATGTATATGGTTATATGTGCTTCTTCACGTCTCGAAAAATCTTCAGAAATTCTGCGAGTCTTAAGTGTCCCATTTTACAAACCAAATGAGAATTATAGGCGTCATGCTAACATTTTATTCTATGTACGGATGCCAGAACGAGGGGTTTTTTCCGTTTTGGGGGATTTTTTCGATTTTACCCTCAACCAAAAACCATTTCAAATGTTTACAAGGGAATTTCACTGACCACTTTCCCCCGAAAAACAGAAATGAAGGGTTTTTTTCTATATCCAAGGGAAAAGAGTCACCAAAATACTGTCTAGTATCAGTGCTGGTTACAAAGTATGGAGAATTGAGTCAGAAAGGTTTTAAAAATCGGCTTCTTGTATATTACCACGAGCTATTAAATAAGGAGGGATACTTATGCACAGTTTTTTATTAAACTATTATAGGACCACCATTAATTTTTTAAATTTAAAACCTTCAAATGGTGGATATTTAAAAGTTCAAAAGCTCAAGCATGCTTGATTGAAATCACTAGCAATATGACAACCAAATTAGTAGAAATTAAAAAATATCTTCCGATAGTACTATCGATACTATCGATGGTTCAGACTATCGACTATTGAGACTATCGATTGTCACAACTATCGATAATTCTCCAGCTCTACTTTGACGTTGACGTTCAAGTGAAACCGACTTTGTAGCCAGCAACAAGAAATGATGATGTTTTTGCTTTTCTATTCCCTTCTCTTTTTGGTTTTAAATTTTAATTTTTTGAAATTTTTTTTATATTTTTTTTAAATATTTATTGTGTTTTAACGGTTGAACGTGACAGATGATCATAAGCCGCATCGAATTAACATTTACCAATATGCGCTTCTTGCATTTCAATTACTTATCGAATCGGTAGCTCTCCGCAGACAGTCATGAGTGCTAAGCTGAAATGATAATGCCGCAAAACTCGATACTTCATCGGAAACAAATAAAATGCAACAAAATTGTTTATATTAATCTTCAAATGTCATATTTTGCCATATTCCGTTTTCAATGAATTAAAAGAAATTTAACAAATCTGTTTGAAAGTCCGCTAGTTATTGCATTTAATAGCCGTTCCACCCTACACGAACCTCCTTCAATTGTGGCACCTTTTCGCTTTAAGGCCTTAAATGGTTCACAATACGGCCAAGGGCTTGATGGATTTACTCCCCCTGTTATGTATGTACATACATGTCTGCGCAGGAATAGCGCGCGGGAATTCCAGTCATGAGTGAAAAATATGTACTCATGGCGAAATGTTGAACTTGTCAGTGCGATAAAAAAAAAACATACCAGGTTAATCAGGTAGATAGGTTGAAGTGGCTGCCACTTAGGCCATTAATGATACCAAGGAGGTTTTCTAGCGTTTGTGTGAGTGTATCCCTTTATTATGTAGTGTGCCCCCAACATGGGATTTTTTGGAAAACCAGTGCTAGGCTTGGAACATTACACTCCGTTTCGCCTGTACCGGGTATCGCACCTCGGGACCCGGGATCAAGAGCATAGCACGCATCCCCTACGCTATCCCAGAGCCACAAGTTAATCAGTCAATGAAGTAGAAAATATAAAGCTATAAAATTAATAACGGAAAACTTAATAAATATGACTGTTAATTTTCAAGAAAATATTTAATCGTTGCAATACTTTGTTTTTTTTTTTTTAGTTATTACATAAATAACTACAACGTATGTGTACATATTTATTTAGACAAGAACTTTTCGAATAGCTTTCGCAAGAACGGTTCAAGCGTATTCCAAACCACAACAGTCATACATCCACATCACGTAGACGTTTGGGCTGCGGCAATAATGTGACACTGACAAATTGCCAATGGGAAGACGCGAGGTGCACTGGCCATGCAAAACAATAGGTGGCACTTGGCAGAATGTGCTGCGGTAAATTTAATGACCCTTCTTATGGAAAAAAACGAAACTTTGCACGACCCTAGAAAATTCCCAGTCCGGGCCAAAAAATTCTTGGAACTCTTGAAACATGCAACTGTTCGTTATCGCCAAGCTATATTACACGATAAATGTTTTCGAAAAAACCAAAATTTTGGACAACGGTTTTTTATATGACTCCATAGGGTGTTCTCGCATATTTTTTTGATCTTACCAAAAAAAAAAAACTGCTGGCATGAAATTTCCGTTTAAAGCTATTCTTGGGAATTAAAGATCGGACTCAACGCATAACCAGCGATATTAAAAATTCTAGGGCAAATATTGTACAAACGAGCTCAAAGAATATTGTAACACCTTATGGATAGTTTCCAATAGTGCAGGAATCGATGCGCATCAATTCCTGCACTATTGGAAATCAGGCATTTTTTGATTCAAACTCAAATTTCTCTACATAGAAAATCAGTTCCGTACTCGCAGTCTTCTGCATAGCTGCAAAATGTCACCACGAATTGGAGGAATTGTCGCCCTGATAGCATCGATAACGTCAAGGTTGACTCTTGATCCAACAGGCATGAAAGTGCAATTCTTCTGATATTTAAACACTAATTGACATTGTAACCATTTGGGGGCGTGTCGAGAGAAAGAGCGCTAAGGTAGTGGTAGTGGTATACTCAACAATTATAAGACAATAACCCAAAATAAATTTTGAGTGGCTAGAGGTTTAAGGAGTTGTGGACGAAAAACCCAAAAAATCCGAAAAGTTCATGACGTCCGATTTCGATGAAAATTTATATATAGAATAAGTGAAAAATTTCCAAGAATTTTTATGCTAAAATTAAAAAAAAAAAACTGATTACAACTGGTTCTCTTTTGGACCAGCTTAGAACTAGTCCCAAACTAGACCAGTTGTAATCAGTTAAAAAAAAATTTTACAGATTCACGAGCATTAACAGCATATGTACCTCTAAGTAGACAATGTCAACCCAATGCGTCATGCGTGACAATATCACCTATATATCCAGGTGAAATCAGTGGTGACTTTGTACTGCTGAAAATGTTTGCCTTGTGGGATAGTTCTACATACTAACGTCGATGTATCGTTTAAAAAATAACCGAGATAAGTGCTTTCCCATAAATGAATGAATGAATGAATGAATGAATGAATGAATGATTCAATGTTTGAATGTGTGAATGAATGCTCAATGCGATAATTGTTTTGAGCATTCGCTGACCTTGCCTTACATCCTACTAAAAGACTTCAATAAACATTTAACGAAGCCAATTATTTAATGGAAAGAAAAGAGAAAAAAAAACCAAAACAAGTACGGGTGATATAAGCAGGCGAGTCGGTCAATACAATAACCGGCACACATAAATGAATAGCTTAATTAATTTTAATATTTTTTGTGAAATTCACTTTGCTTTCAGTTTTTATCTTTTCGATCAGCTTTCATATTTGGAATAATAGATCTGGAATCCTTCTTCTTCATTGTTGTGTTGTGGATTGAAAATGGAAAAATTCGAAAAACAATATGAAGGTTAACGACCAGGCTAACGAATCTTATCTAAGCAAAATGTGAAGAGCAGCCCAGATTTTTGTGCACCCATTATTGAATTCTTTACTAGGCTCGCCCAACAAGTTCGTTCCCCATGCGTGCTCACCCTGTGTGGACACCCATGGTGTAAATGCCTTCTTCGACTGGCAGGCATTTATCTGACGGCATGAACATACACAGGCTATTAACTTTAGGTGCACCAAATGACCACAAACCACAAACATATTTTCCAATTCGATTTGAGAAGTTTCAATAAAAAAAGGTATAAAAAAACAAATGTAGCTCAATAATTGAACACTTTGACCTTTCTTTCTTCAAATAAGGTTGATTTTCACAGCATTCTGTGCATAATATCGAGGTTTAAATTTTTTCCTGTATTTATCTTTGATACAATTTAACACAATCAAGAATCGAGGTATTTGCTAAAAAAAAAAAACAAAAAAAAAAAAAAAACAACCAAATTAAAAATTGAAAATATCTTTTTGACGGGTTTTTTGTTTTTCTTCTTTATTTTTCGTTGACCAGGAAGTCTTTAAGACTACATAAAAATTTTTAAGTTAAAAGGCATATCAGGTTAATCAATAAACATCGAAGCCAATCAGCTTGTTCGTAATGACGCGTGAATTGAACAGATTGAGCGCATTATTAGCCTCATCAATCATAGGCAGCTTCCATCCGGCATGGCTCAGCGGAACAAGTACTTAAGACACGTACATACATACATATGTCGCATACTTTGGAGCATGACATTTTCTTGTTAATAACAAAGCATCAACTCTTAATTGTCATACCTAATGAGCACAATATTTAACATTTTTCCCATTCTCTTTTTTAAACCAATTAATAAGTTATGCTGAAATAATTTCGATTCTAAATGTAGCGAGATTTCCGATTTCCTGTCCGGCGAGTTTTTATTATTATTATTATTTTTTTTATCAAGTTGATTTTTTACCAAGAAGTTTAATTGGTGCAGATCTTTGATATATGCATTTAAAAAAAAAAAACAATATGGAAAGAATTGAATTGTTCCCCCTGCCCGTGCTTCTGCTCTATTTTGTTCTAGCGCTCTTTACGCGGAATAAGAATGTTCGGGTATGTTCTAGATTTCGATCCGAATCCAATTCGATTCAAATTCGAGAATGATGTGCGCTGGCTTTCGATTTCGATTCAAAATCACCCGATTTGAATCCGATAGGCAGTCACTCGCTCAAATTCACTACTTTAGACCCGTTTTGGTTTTTTGTTTTTTGTTTTTTGTTTTTTTGTAATAAGTGACTAGAATCAAGCTATCATTGTTTTCTCTTTGTTAAGGGGTTCTCTCCAGTTCTGCCAGACCTGAGAGTGTTCTGCCTGTCTCTGAGACGTAGGCGCTTTGCCTTTTTCGCTCTCACGAGAGTGCAAGTAGAAAGTTGGTTTTCTTTTTTGCTATTAAATAAATGAATTTTTCGGAAAATGTCTTTTAATAGCAAAGAGATATATAAAGAGGACAGGTGAGTAAAAAAGAAATTCTTATAAGATCGCAGTTAACATAATATTTAATTAAGAAAAACCATCGTACGTCCCATAGACGTACGAATATCTTTTCAGCAAATTTAAAAATCAATGATCAAGCTCGTTTCAAAATACTATTTTCTCTGGGCAAGTATAGATATAGATAAAGTACATATGACATATGTGCTATGGTCTTAAAGGAAATTTATTACAGATATGGTAAAAAATTTGAAAAATATATGTTAATAAGACATATTTCATACCAAAATGGCTTTCAAAGTCAATAAAATGCAAACCTTAGGCGTACAAAATTTTTTTTCTGAAATTACTACAAATTTTTTTCACCTCCCTAAAACTCCTCAGGGTTACCCTTTAGACCACTCCGCTCACATACGAGTTTTTAATCAAAATGAATCCCTCTACCAACCCTCCATATAAAGAAAATCACGTTAGTACGAAACACCCTGTGTATCCATGGTTCACTGTTGCTCGAAAACCTTGCCTGGAATGTACGAAATGAGTTACATGAAACTGCGAAATCATAGCTATACTCGTACATTCGAGCAATCGTTCAACAGTGTATCGGATGAGAAATAAAAAAAAAAACAATGTTTATTTGCAAGAAAGAGGAGCAGTCCCTGGACTGGCCCACCTGGCAAGGTAGGACATACTTATATTTTGGCATCGCAAGCATATACTATAGGAGGCCCTTCAACTCTCTGCCCGGTAGGTCCCTAGGTTCCCAGTCGAGCGGAAGAGGAGACACACGAGCTCTTGACAATTGTAATGACAGTGGGAAAAACAGATACAACTTTAAATCGTGGTTTGCTATCGGCTTGTAAAATCCACAGTGCGCTGTTATTATTCGTTTGCCTCTTTGTCAAAGTTAAACAATTCGTGTGTTGATTATCTTCCATAACAAAGACTATGAATATAAAGGGTGTTTTAAGGACGAAAAGGGACTTCAAAAGACAACATTTTGAACCGAAAAAAAAAAAAAAAAAAACGAGAACGATACGCACAGAAATGATATGTGATGAGATATTGTGTGAAAGGCTTTCTGGGTAGGCATCTCTTTATTCAGAATTTTCGAGACAATTATTTTCGGTTTTTTATTCGATCTCCATTGATTTTAATTTGATAACTTGTTGTAAGTTTTTGAAGTTGACGTAGGAAATCTTTTCCTTTTTTTTTTTTTAATGAAAGCGAAAATAATAAAAGTCGCAATCTTCGATTTGAGTTTAATCGAATTTTCGCAGAGCGCTAAGAAACAAAAGACTTAGAAAACGAACTTTTATTAGCTTTCACCAAAAATGTTTGCATTAAAGTTTTTAAGTTTCAGAAAATCGATTGAAACATTATTGAAGCGGTTGGAAATGCATGTCGACTTGTTGTTATTTTGAATTTGTTTTTGGTTTTGCATTTTTTCTATTTAATTTACTATGCGCTTAATGGCAGAGAAAGTGGCAAATGTTCAAAAGTAAGACGCCGAGTTAGGCACTCGATGCATGTACTATTGATGTTTATTTTTATATTCTGTTTTATTACTTTATTTTCCCTTGTCATTGTTTTTGTTTTTGTTGTTTTTTTTTTTTTTTTTTTTTTTTTTCTTCATCACGTTATGGGTACGAATGAAAGTGAAAGACACATAGCTTCAATCAATCTTAAATTGCTGGAAAGTTTTCATGCATCCAAAGGCACATGGTGATGATAAGTCAAGACGTTTCTTCAATTGTAATTTGACGAAATTTATTTTCATACAGTTTTGCATGCACATCAACAGAAAATGCCATTATGAACAAGAGAAAAGAAAGCGCAATGCACTCATTTCGATGAACACTCATATCAATTACCATGAAAAAGTTCTTCAAATCCCTGAAAGTCAAAACCATCCATTTCCATTTTTGTGAAACACAATTGGAACGATTGCGTTTGAGTGCTTTTCATTGTTTCAATAATATCGTTGGGATCGCATTAAGTAGAGAAGTATAACAATTCGTGGAAAATTCCAAGAAATTCAAAAACTATTCAATAATTCTTCACTTGAAAATGAATTTAATGAGTTTCAATTCAAAGTTTGGAATTTTTCACCACACTGTTTTATGTGCACAACTACTTATATTTAAGTAAATAGTTGCCTCCAATTGTCGCTGCAAGCGAAATATTAACTCCATGATGCGTGTATCAGAGCATCAGCGAGTAGATCAATATGCCAAAATGTCCTTTCCATAAATCGATTAGTCTAACAGATTGAGGTTTTCGCTTAATTTGATATGACTGTCTAAAAAAAAAAAAGGGAACCAGTGATGTAGATACCGGTTCGCAATGTGTTCCATAGAACGCCGGCCCTCACGCTAGAGAGGCTCTTTAATATGAGAAAAGTCGTTCTCATACTAGGACCCATGAATTACTATCCATCTTCATTTGACCGGTGGTTAGAGGATAGCCTTTGTGTGTAGGAATACAAAATTTTCCACTGCAGATTAAACGAAGACAGTGGTCAACAAGCCAAACATGATGAAAAGCATTCAAATATTTCATTGAACACAAATTTATTTTATTCAAACAGATTGATGTGCAATAGCTAATTGCGACATTTAATCCAATATTGTGACGGAGAAATTGGTGGCAAAAAGACTAAAAGAAAACTATCCACAATTTTTCAAAGAAATACGTTTTCTATGGCACATTGTTTATTCAATATTGTTAACGACTTCGAAATCCAGCGATCTCTGATGTTAGGTCTTTTTTAGTGTCCGACCGAATGTTCGGCTTCGGTATTCGGCATGTTCGGCTAATTTTTAATCTTCAGCTCCGGCATAGGCTTCGGCTGAATAAAGCCGACTATTTTAGACGAATTTTTTCCGCATTTTAATGAGAGTAAAAATAGCCACGATAAAACTTTTAATTGTCATACTGTATCAAACATCAGGCGCGAAGAGAAAAGTGTATCGATTATTTAGCAATCGTTATTCGATAAAAGATAGTATGTTGAATAATGACTGATTATACCCGACACACTCTGTGCCGAGGGTATATTGCGTTTGTGTGGTTGTGTGTTACGCCCAGAACCAGTCAAGATAGACCATACAAAATGTATATAGAAAAGATCAGCATCACCAGGAGATTCGATTTAGCCATGTCCGTCCGTCCGACTGTCTGTCCGTCCGACTGTCTGTCCGTCCGACTGTCTGTCTGTCTGTATACAGTTTTCTTATCGAAAGAGTTGAGCTATCTTGACAAAATTTGGTATGCGTGCTCATGGGGTCATGAATAAGACCAAGTTCGAGAATGGACCCGATCGGACCCTTTTTAAGGGTACCTCCGGTACTAGAGTTTGTTACGAAAATCACAAGAACTGCTCCAAAATCTAAATTTTTCAAGATACTTTGATGAAATTTGACATTTGAACATGCTTAAAGGCAATCAACGTGATTTTCGAAAGTTGGAAAAGTGGGCGTGGCAGAAGGTCGTTTTTCGAAAATTGTCTCCCACAGCCGAAATTCAAATGGGACTTGAACGAAAGTTGACACGTTTGCTTCCTTTGTAGCCATGAAAATCCTCCCCAAAAATTTTCTTGATCGGTCCATTATTAAGGATATCTCGAGTACTAGGGTCTGTCAAAAAAATCCAAAAACTTTTAAAACTCAACTCAACAAAACTCAATAAAATTTAAAATTTGAGCGTATATTTAAGCCTCCGATTAGAATTCAAAAAAAAAAATTGGAAAATTGGGTGGCATGACAGACTGTTATACAAAATCAGAAGATTACTTCCCTTTAATTTTCATGTTTTTATAAAGAAATCAAACAAAAGTCAGTATATGGGGGCAGACTTATAGCTTTAAAAATCTGAAGAATATTCTTTCTTAATGGTCCTATTTTGTGAGCTTTTTTTTCATTACCACTGCATTCAGGTCATTTTAATTCCTGTTTGCATTTGAGTTTAAATCTTCGTCTGCCATCTTCAAGGACTCCATCAGGATATACACCATTTTTTTTCTTTAAATGTTTATAACATAAATAAATAAAAAAAAAAACTTACGAGCTCTGGCCAATATAGGTCGTCCAATTTAAATTTTTTATTTCACATTCCATATTTTAAGGTGTGGCAGTATTTCAAAAGATCGTCGAATAAATATCTGATTTGCATTTTCAATTGATTTTCCGTTGTTGACTCTGGTAATTAAGAGTGACATGGCTTCTTACTTGAGTTTAAGGTCATGTTTATATTTCCTTTAAGTTTGTACTCTACTACATGTAGCAATCTACTACTATCGGTGTTTGTCTTTAAAGCCCACGCACACTATCTCTTGTGCTGAGCATCGATTGTTTTCCACACCCCACTTCCAAGACTGAGTGACATAGTCCGCGAAAAGAGCGATCACAATTTGAAACGATCGATCAAGCCCGGAGGCTGAATTCCCATTCGCTCGTTCACGCCGCGGCCGTCACCCATTCACTTAATCGGACACTCGTCTATTGGATAACATGTAAGCGTGCCTCATGTCGACATTTGACCCAACACCTAACGGAGCTCATTTTCATACAAATCGCTGATTTATGGAATTTCGAGCAAAATTCGCTTTCGAAGCGTTTCGGCATATTCCGACTGCGGCTTCGGCTTCGGCTTTCTATGATTTTTATTCGTTTTATTCTCATTTTTTCTATTATCTTGCGTATTTATAGCTAAATTTTTTCGGTCTCTTTGCTATCATGTCAGGTCGTGTATTCTGCCCTGTGTGTTTTGTTTTGTGTTTTGAGTTTTTTGTTTTGTCTTTTGTATTTGACTGGTTTGTCTTGTAGTTCCTGTCACTGAGCCTGAAATCGAAACCGAAATCGAGATTGCCCCGAAACGGAACTGTAAATGGAATTGGTGCTATTGAACGTAATTCATGTCTTGGTCGTGGTTTTGAAAGTTTTTCCATTGTGAGCAGATGAAAAAGACACTTGAATTCTTTTATTTTTATTTTTTTTTTACTTCGAGTGGATTTGTGGAGCACGAGCAGCAGGGTAATTGCTTGCAATTATGCTAAATTATTTTACTATTCATTGCTGCGGTCGGCTTTGTATCTTCATCTATATTGCATATATATATATATATATATATATATACATAGATATATGCTACACATGAAGCTTGTGGTTGTCGTTGAGTCCATTCGGTTTCATTCCGGCTTTTAAGTTACTTTCCGTTGGCGTGTTTTTTTTTTTTTATATTAGCTTGAACGAGTTTTTCTCTTTCCTTAATTTTAGCTTTGTAGTTTTTGCTTCTGATCTCTTTTTTTTTTTTTTTTTGTGTGATTTTTTGCGCTCCATTCGGGTACGTCGACAATTTGCGAAAATTGAGTATTATTTTTGGAAAAAATATGCACCCAGTAGGAAAGAACTCTTACAATGACAAAGCGAATTAAGCCATGCAGCAAATGAATTGGAAAGCCATATCGTCTTCAGATAATTGTGTTTGCCAGAAAGAGAGGAAGATTATGCATTGAAAATATCGTCGCTAACTTCCTACAGGGTGGGAACGCAACAAAACTGTGTTTATTTTTCAAACGAAGACAAAAGGCATTGACAACTTGAAAGCAAGTATTTCATATAAGAGAAACCCGCAATATTTTGAGACAAATTTTTTAAAATGCTCTGAATACATTTATATGTATATGTACGTATATATATTACATTGCATATATGTATATACATATATATATATATATAATTTTATATACACATATACATACATACAATATCCAGTATATTGGGTACTGTTATGGTTAGTAATCTCGCTGGCAAGACTTGTTAATAGTCTGCCCGAAGCATTTATGGTATTGACGCAGCGAGCACGATGCCATGCAAGCAGGGTGTGGACGATCAGTTGGCCATATTGGCTAGATATAATATACGCGGTCACTTGAATCGAGTTCGCTTTTGCGTTGTTTCAAAGTATTTTTAACTGAATTTTGATGATTAATTTAAATTTTATGGACTTTTTTTTAAGGCGTTCCAGGCACTCTCCCGGGCCCATAAAAAGCGAAATTGTATCAAAAATCAAAAGACTAATTGAAGAAGGAATGACAAGTTTCCATCGGTTGGCCACCAACACAATTTATATCGAACTTGCGTTTTTTGAAGTTGCAACTGGTTTTATTTTTCATACTTTGCGGTAAATGCAACTCATTTATGAAGAGTTTTTGATGAAACAAACGGTCTTTTGTTTTTTTATTATTATTATTATTATTATTATTTTTTTTTTTTTTTTTGAATATTTTGTTCTTAATGACTTTTTTGTAAGCTATAAATAGATCAGTACAACGATCGCTTGATTGCTGCATTTATAAAGATAGAAAAAAATCACGTTATTCGAAATGAGTTGCTTTTTTTTTGGAGACCATGACCCTCTTGCATAATATACGATTCGGCATAGTTGGTTGAACTTACAATCGAAAAGGCCCTGGGTTCAACTCGCCAGCTCGACGAGTTAGTGTTCGTTATGTTAGGTGCTTGAGGTTTGTTTTGTTTTTTTTCTGTCCTGTCTTTCTGGGTTTCCTGTTTCAAAGGCCGTTAGACTCAATAAATGTTTTCGGCGGCTCCATAATATAGATCATAAAAGATAAATCACATTAAAATAGTCAGAAAAATGAGTGACAATATTCATTTTTCCATCCATATGCTTTTTCATTCATCTGCATGTTACTATATACTATCTTTCAAGTAAACAAAGCAGTCCACTTATAGTTTTTGCTATTAAGTTTAAAATAAAACATAAACAGAAAGAGCGAAAGAGAGAGAGAGAGAGAGGAAGATCTATTCGCCACACTTTTATAAATCCCCGAAAGTCTAGGGTTAATGTTAAAGCACAAAATAGGTACATATTTCAAAGCCGAGAGATTTACAGGAATCGAAAATACAGTTTTATGTGGGCAAGAAACCGTCACAAAACCCTCAGACCCTTAATCAACATGTTTAAGCATGTCATTTTGAGGATGGAAAATCGGAAAAAAGCCACTGTTATCTTCATCTTAATTTATTCGATATCGAAATGATTTCTTCACTGATTATATGTAGCAACCTTATTGTTATGCATAAATGTTGTTTTCGAACATTTTCCAAATTCATTCGAGCTCCACGAAAATAATTTAACTTTTGAACTCTCAACGACGAACAAGTTTCATATTATAGTTTTCATAATACTCTCAAGGCTGCTTCTGCAGGATAGTACACAATATCAGACATATTTTTTCTTCCCTTTCCTCGGTTGTTGGAACTCTCAACACTCTATGCAAGTCAGTTAAGCTTCGATTCTAGAAAGCTACACGAAACTTTTCGAACCCAGACAATCCTTTAATCGTTTTTCCGATAAGGAATATCAATTAAAGAATTCATTTTTCTTCTAGATTTCGAAATTCGAAATTTTAAGGTTTTAAAACGAATGCACGGTATTTGGATGATAGAATCAATGAGTCAATTGGAGGATATCAGGTACTATCCTTCTTAGGCATTGTTGTTATTATTTAAATTGAAATAAATCACAAATATGAGAACTCATTCCGTCCGACTTACCATATTGTCCAACAAAGGCAATCGCCAAAGCAACGTTTTCAATGATTCGAAGATTTCAAATTAACGCGTATCCAATTCGTTTTGATGCGTTTTGATGCAAACGTGCGTTAATAAAACAAACTAAACCAAGAAAATCAAAACAACGAACTCGAAAAACTTGAGAAAACTTGGTTGGTCGCTATTGTCGTTGCTGTTGTTGCGATTGCTGTTTTTTCTTTTTGTTTTTTTTTTTTTTTGTTGCTTCACAATTTGCTTTCAGTATCCAAATAGAGTATCAAATAATTCGTTACGCTGTATTGCACTGTAAAAAAAAAATAAAAATTCCAAAGGCGATAAATTAGAAACGATCCCAATTGAATTTTGCTCTCATTCCATTTCGAACGTGGCGCTTGAGATCCCAGCATACTTTCGCTTTCGTTTCGCGCTCTATATGTCCTTTTAAATTTTTAAGATTTCGTTCGAAAAATTTCTTCGAGATTAAACAATAAATCCAAAAAAAAAAACCAAAAAAAAAACCTTTTTCAAATTACATAATTTTAATGGAACAAAGAAACTGAATTTCTCGCCTTGGCACAGTCGCCGTATTAAGAGCGTTAGATGGAAAAACGTGAAGAAAAGTTTTCAAAAAAAAAAAAAATAGGTGTACCTACATATAAAAAAAAAAAAAAAAAAAAAATTATAAATAAATAGATAAATAACCGCATGCGTGCTCAATGAAAAACTTGCGACACTAACCGTTGATGCGATCTCACTCGTTGGACGTGGTAACTGATACTGAATCGGCGGTGCGGCACATTGGACAAAGCACAGCAACGGCAGCAACATTAACAGCAAAAAGCACCAACAAATGCGGCCGACTGCCAACCCAGGCGGCAAGTCGCCGAGCAAGGCAACCACCAGCAGCTGGTAGCAACAAAAGCCATAGCCAACGAGAGCTTAAGCATTTCGATTTTAGTTTCGTTGGCAATTTTTTCGATGTGTTTCGTTTTAATTTGCTTTTTTGAACAATTTTATTCTTTTATTTTCGTTTCGCTTTGGTACGAGTAGATATTTTTGTAGTTCGTCTTTCGTCGCTTTTATGCTCTTTTATGAGGTTTGTTTTTTATTTATTTATTTTTTTTTTTTTTTTTTTCACTCTTACGTGCATACTAGATGAGTAACTTGCCACAAATTCCAAAAAAATTCGACATACAGACAGTAAAACCGACAGACAGACAGAGTCGAATCAAGCTCAGCGCTAAGTTCGAGTCAAAAATCAATTTAACTCAGCTGCATGTATTTCGGTGCAGTTCGCTCGAAGGCATACTGTATGTATGTATGTATGTATTTATGCCGTCGAGCCAAGTACAATTTAAATCATATTCAACAGCAAACTCGGCTCAAATTGACTTTTCAAAATAAAATAAAAAAAATTTTTTTTCTTTATTCACTTTTTCCGTTTGCTTTTTGCCTTTTATTTT
The DNA here is from genome assembly GCA_020466095.1 of Chlorops oryzae. Taxonomy (NCBI): domain Eukaryota; kingdom Metazoa; phylum Arthropoda; class Insecta; order Diptera; family Chloropidae; genus Chlorops; species Chlorops oryzae. The sequence continues at coordinate 159,871,489 of CM035806.1, forward strand.
TATTTATTTTTTTATATTTTTTTTTGGTTTTTTGTTAACGTTTTTATTGTCTTCCTTTTACTCTTAGTTTTTTTTTTTACTTTATTTAAATTTAATTCATATTTAGTCAAAATTCAAAGCACGCTTTGAGCCTAAAAAAAAGCTGTCTTAAGCAAATCGCTTTGAAGTCATGTTGGTTGCCTGAATAAGCCGATGAAGGCAAACGAAAGACTTAGGAAACGAACTTCATTTGTCCCAATGTCTGCGGTGATGATTCGATACGCCTCGATTTGCTGAACTGAACTTTTTCGAAATGAATAAATAGATCGATATTAAATTAAACAAGTAAGAGTATAAAAATGAAATCAGTAGTTCTGGCACTCTATTACCCGATATATTACTGTCACTTTACTTTAATTAGTTTTTTGTTTTTTTTTTGTTTTTTTTTCGTAAAATAGAACTTTAAATCTCTTCAGAAAATGTTGATCAGACTCGAATAAATACTTCCCTTTATGAAGATGGCTGACCTCCTTCGAAAGCTTCTGACGAACAAACGGACGGACATGACTATGGCTATGAATGCTGCACATGTTCGCACAAGCCCAATATACATTGCATACAGAGAGCGATAGTTATGAACCATTCTAGAACTATTCTTCTCAAAGATCAGAGTTCGTTTAATGTTAAACAAAAAGATATTTTATATATTTAACCTCAATGAAAGTTATACATATCTACAAAAAAGCAGTTTCAGAAGCCTACTCCTTGACAAATCTTCGATTCTTTAAGAAATTTTTCATCTCCCACACTTGAAGAGAAACTTATCCTAAGCGATATTGTAAAGAAACATTTTTCCTTCTTACTTATACGAAAAGTAAATCAAGTTAATGGACTCATCTTAAACAACGCGATTATTTCGAATATAAGAAACTATTAGAAAACATTTTCGCCTAAGTTCAATGGCCCAGAAATCCGTCAGCTCTTGGAATGTAGCCATTATTTTGTATTTTAATTAACATAGTTATATAAAGTTGTTTCATGCTTAAACAACGTGTCAACTAATTATTTTATATTCCCGTTTGGTCGAGAACGAAAAATGGCAGCTTTTAATCCCGGTAGCGCCTAGCGATGTCATATGGAATCACTTAAAGAGATCGTTTTCTGTCATCGCCATATCTGAACCTGTTCAAATTGTATTTTATTTTTAATATTTATTTCTTTAATTCAGGCGCTACCGGGTTAAAGCAATTCAAAGTCATGTGAATGCTAACACAAGATCGATCAGACCTCTTCCCTGAGAGAATTCCCCAAATCGATTGTAAGAACTGAATTACAAACAACATATGCCCAAATATTGAGAATTCAATCCAAAATTTTTTTCAGTGCTCCTAAATTGAATTAAATAAGGATATATTTTTCATCGAACCCGTTATCGGAGATTGCTTCGCAGGTCGCTTTCTTTACGAGCTTTTTTGGCACAAATTAAAAAAAAAAAATTTAATTTTCCTGGGCAGTTCACTTGCACGCGTAAATGACTGTTTTGTATGGTTTGACAAACGGCTGAAACATCGCTCTTGAAGTGAAGAAAAGAAACTACAGCTTCGGTTGACTTTGGATCAGTGGCGTAGCTAGGCGTGAGCGAAGTGGGCCATCGCCCACGGCCTAGCGCCCAAAGGGGCCGCGCACCAATTCATTTGAATGAACGATTTAAAAGGACTTGGAGGCCCCGCATAATCATATTTAAGCATAAATCAGACTCCGATGTAAGCGATCATAAGTTTGAAGGATACACTGGCCACTGCTTTGGATCACTAAACTGAGTATGACGATTTAGAATGTTGCAGCAGAGTGCGAATTACTTCAAATCTCTTATAATTCCGAAATGTAACAAATTGACTGATTGACGAAAAATCTTCGTGATATTCTGAACGAATTTTATTAAATAGGCTCCGGAATTTTTTAGCCTGCCATGACCGGCATAACACCAAACATTTCTGAGTTATTCTATAGACGCCGGCAAAAAGCAGGTATTTAGAGCAGAGGCGAGGAGAATGGACTCAAATCGACTGGCTAACGATGTTTTGCAATCGACAAAAGAACGTTCCAATGTACAATTTACATTGGAGTTGCGAGATCAATGATTTTTCACATAAATTTCACTTTTATTTGGCTTCTTCTCGCAGCGGCTCCGTATGGAAATTTCATATTTTCTTTCGTTTCATCGAGTTTACATACACCGAGCGAAAGTGAGTGACCAAAAAAAAAATTTTTTTTTTTTAAATAAATTGAAGCGGAGCCGCGAATAACGTTGTAAGCGACAAATTTTTTGAACCTATTTTTCGGACTTTCACTGTCAATAATACTCTAGTCCTTTGAGCTATCAGAAAAAAGTTTTTACTTGGTCAACTCTTGGACATTTCTCAATACTGCGGAGCCTTAAAGAAGCGTGTTGTTCTTGTAAGTACTAAATGACACGGTAAATTTGCAAGAATGTAAAATTTGTCACTTACAACGTTATTCGCGGCTCCGCTTCAATTATTCTTCATTTTTTCCTTTGTATTCCAAACAACATCGAATGGAGTATGAATGAATATCGAACGCCCTCAAATTGCATGAATCTCAGGAGCGAACACGATTATTGTAGCATGGACTCGCATGAAATCGATCGAGAGTGCTGCTCACGCGCAATGCGCATTGCAAACGGGAGAGCGTAGGTAGCGAAATCGCTATTTCTTTTGTGTTAAAACGATTTAACATTTTCGAGAGATAGGAAGCGAAGAAAATACTTTTTTTTTTTTTTTCAATTAGAGTGATGACAGCAATTTCAGAATTAAGCAGTATTCGTTCATGACCACAAATCGATGATGGATGGCTTGATGTGTTATTACATCCAGTGATTGAAAAACATCCAAGTATATGGTACATATACTTCACCGTCATTTGATCAATCGAAATTAGTTTTGTGGCAGACAAACTGGAAAAATATCAAAACCGATTTGCTGAACTCGACTTATTTAAAGCCGGAATCCCACTATATGCGCCATGCGCCGATACTGTGAACGCAAGTTTTTTGGACTCCGATGCTGACAAGTGTGATCGTCTTGAAAGGTTTTTGTCTCAATACTATTGTTCTCCAATATTTTTTCGACAATATGCGACGATAATATGAGCCATGAAAGTGATTGAGGAAATTATTGAAATTTGTGCCGATGTGTTCCGATGAAAATCGGCACAGGATGTGCTATTTGCACAGAAAGCGGTATCCCAGCATAGGATTATTCAATTTGTATCGACAATGCGACTACTTACTTATGTATTTTCATTTCATGCCCAAGGCAATATCGGAATAAGACATCTAATACAATATTATATAAATTATTAGAAATAATTGATGATTTCTATCACCGCTGAAATATTGTTCGAAGGGAACGATACTTAAATTTAATATCGGCATGTATACACCCTGCAGTAATGAGCCAATCAATTTCCTAAGAAGGCTGCTTTGACCGTCAAAGTCGTTTTTTGGACCCGTCCTCGAATTTGACTAGAAAATCGTGATTGGTTTAAGGTTTTATATGACATCATCAACTTGATTGTTACTATTACCTAAGAAATTGTTTTTTATTTCATATATTCGACGATTTGAGCCCATGACAAAGTATTGAGACAATGAAAATAATAAACTGATTTGTGCCAGATCTATTTGCCAATCTCCACATGAAGTGCCCATTTGAAGAAAGTCGTTGAATCCAGATTACAATAGGATTTTGAATATATGTACAGACAGATGACCGAAGCTACTACTTGAGTATTTTCATTTACTGCCAGGGCTAATATTCGGACATAAGACATTTTCTAAATAATAATGATCTATATAAATTTATTAGATAATAATTAGATATTTAACTATCACTTGACTTAAATATATGATTCGAAGGTGAACGCATAGCTTCAGACGATTATATCATTTATGAGTATTTATGAGCAATAATTGTCTAAAAGACATAGCGCGCTATTGACTGATTCAAATAACGTACGTTATATTAGTAGTGCATGTACCCGAATGCAATTCATTCGAATTCGACTAGCGAATTATAATCGGAATGGATGAAATTAGGGTTTGATTCTATATAATTGCACACGTTCATCAACTTAGAATATGTTATATATACCTAAGAAATTCGTTTTTTATTTTCCTTATTTGACGATCTTAAGCCCAAAAAAAAACAATGAGCAGTTTTGCAGACTATTTTTGCCTCTCCAATGACAGGCCCATGTTAAAAAAGTCAGTTGAATAGATTACAATTGGAATTTTGAGCGGACTAGTACTGGTAACATGAAGGACTGACCGAAGGCTACACTTGGGTCAGTCCATATTACTGCAGGGCAGCTTAAGAACTTTTCAACATAAAAATTTTCTTATAATAAATAAGAAATGAGAAAATCTTATAAAGGTTTTTTAGGTACAATTAGTACTCACTTAACTTAACTTGACTTAAATCAATGAGTGGGTTAGTTCAAGCTTCAGTCGATTTTTTTTTATTTTTTTTGGAGTAGTTTATCAAAGCAAAACTTGTCTTAAAAACATAGCGCGCTATTTTGAGATTGAATTAAAGATAACGTTATGTTATGTGTTAAGTTACGTTCAGTTAGAAACTAACTGATTGTGAGTTTTCGAAAACGTTTTTCATAATTTTTGTCGTTTTCAAAATGAACCGATCGCTTTTGTTTCGTCGTTTGCTCTGTCATCGCATTATTTCCCGATCAAATGTATTTTCTCTCTCTCTCTCTCTCTCTCTCTCTCTCTCTCTTCTCTCTTCTCTTTCTATTTCTTTCTTTCGCTGATTTTTCAAATGAACTTTGAATGCTTCGAATGAAAGCGAAAGTCATTAATTCATTCCATGGGTCTTGGCTTGCGTAGAAAAAGTTAACCGACAACTAGCTACACAATCACACATGCATGTACATATGCACACACATATGTGTGTAAATGGATATGGACTTACCTATGTAAGTTTTTGGATATACGCTACTATTTTCTGATTTGAAAGTGAATATATTTAACATCAAATATGTACGTATACGTACACGTGTGCGTGCGTAAATGTATGTGGTAAAGCTTAATAAACTGTTAAATTCATCGGTAGATCAGCGCTTTACAATCGTCTTTATTGTACTCGCAGGCCATTGTAGTGGCCCGCAATACACACGCCCATATGTTGTATATCGAAACATGCGTGTACATACAAGCACACACATACACACGTATAATCATATAATTTTGCTTTTTATGATGTTTTTTATAGCAACGAAAGTGGTATGCTTTTTAATATGTTTGACTTTTTTTTCAGATTTTCTTTGGCAATTCTCGATCCAGAAGCAGTCAGAATCAAAAGACTGAAGACAAGAACTTGAAATTCAAAGGCATCACTTAAATATATATTTTTTTTTCTATAAAAATTAAAACAAGATATTTAAAGAGTATACTATATATACATAGTCAGTTCGAGAAGAAATGCATAATGCTTCTGAGTCATCAAAGCACGAGAATTTTATTGTTATACTTCGTATGGTTATTCCAATATCGAAGTTACGCGCGAATCTAAATTATACTAGTTTACAGCATTTTTTCCCGTGACATCTAAATTCCCTTTTCTTATAGACTTTGGCTCTCTAAATATGCAAAAAGGAGTTTTTGAAAATTTTTTATGAAATGGTTTTATTTTATATGTAGGTACCTATTGTTGAAAAAAAAAAACTATTTTTTTACGGGGGTATTGCAACTTCTTTGAGCAGAACTCGACAATGCATCATCAGATTTGAACAAGTAATCCTTATCGCTGATTGCTTCCCTCAAATTAAAGAAAATTAAGCCGTCTTCGACGTTTTCTTACATAATTTTTAGATCGGTCAAGAAAATAAGATTCTGTAGGCCTTCAATTATAATTATTTGAGAAAGCTCCTTTAAAAATTACTTCCCATTTATTGCCGACGTTTAAATTTAGGTCACAAAATTATCCTAAAATAGTGAAAAGTGGGTGAAAACCTTCTACTGTGTCAAAAAGTTAGTTATGGTTCGCCTAGACAGAACACATTTCCAGCAACCTTATATTGAAATACCACAATGAATTGTTGAAAAAAAGATAACACTTCGCGACTCTTATTAAAATCATTTTGAGGTGCAACCGAAGCATGCATAGTTCCGATAAATTGCTATTATTAAGTAACATTAGACAAACACTTTCGATTAAGTACAATAATTTATGCACATGGATACTAAGCAACAAGTTTGAGATAGCAGTCAAGGGCAAAAAATATGTGCCCCTTTCATTTGGAGCACAATTGCTGTCGAATTAACTACGTGAGCTTTTAATTGATCTCGGGGAAACTAAAAAAGATTGGTTGGAGTTTAGTTATTAATATTTTAAAGCAATTTCTCTTTTATGCCTTTTACTTCAGCTGTAATGAAAGTAAGTAAAAAAAACAATTAAGGGTGTTATAGTCAAGCGAGACTGACAAAACAATACCCGATAGACAGATTATCGAAAAGCCGTATATTATTTCAATATTTTGATCGAAAATAGGCCGGAAAACCACACCCAGGAGCTTTATTAGGCTAAGAAAACATAATGAACCGACTACTCTTTAATCGTTAATGTAAATGTGGTTTCCATAAAAGCGCTCTTTTGCAACGCATACATTTTCAACTGCTATGTACATATAAGCAAAAAAAAAAACTAACTAACTAATTAAACTAGAAAAGATATACTTCAAATCATATCTGTTAAATTACGATTACGATTAGATTACATTTCAAAAAGAATTATAATGATTATATAATCCTGATGTGAGAAATTTCTGATTCGTAATTGATTACGATTACAAATAATCAAATTATAATCATGATTACTTGAGACTACGAAAAATAATCAAAAGAAAAAATTCGAAATAAAATCAAAAAGATTAAAAAATTTTCTTCAAAAGTAGTCGGATTATTTATTTGATTGCTTTTGATTATTTTAAATAATCATAAATAATCATGACTACAATTTGATTATTTGTAATTCATTTGATTACTGGGCAAATGAGAAAAGTATCGTACTTAATCAATTATTTCAATTTTTTTAAATAAATGTAATTTAATTCCTAATGACTACGATAATTAATCCTTATTTACCAACTATGGTTAAAAAAAAAAAATATTTTTTTAAGCCAAAGACGTTCCATTGAATATGGGAAAATCTCTATGAGAACATCTTATTCCAACTTCTGTTGAATTCCCATTTCAATTTTAAGTCTAGAACACAATTTTTTTCGAAAACCGCCATTTTACGCCACGCCAAAATGTCGAATCAAAGGCCTAAATGTGTACAAGCTCAAGTTTGAAATTTCCTTGAAATACATACATACATACCTATCTTTAAAAAAATTCGGCTTATAGAGAAGTTTTTGTGGTTTTCGTATCGGACCCTAGTAAGTACTAGATAAACTCCTTTAAATGCTCCGAATTTCTTCTTACCCGTATCTCTGCCAACGGCCTTAACAACGCTCAACTCCTTCGATAAGAAAACTGTATGTATGGATACTAGAGATGTCAACGTGACGTGATCGTGAGCGTGAATTTCGTGAAAGGCCAAGAATTTCCGTGATCGGCGTGATCGTTCATGAATGCTGAAATCGCCGTGATTTTCGTGAGCTATTCAAATTCACGAAGTTCACGAATCTACTTTTTTTTTTTTTGTAGAAAATCGCGAGTTCACTTTGAAAACGTCGCCAAGAAAAATATAAACTGCGCACGCACTTAAACCTATCATGTTTCCATACAGTTTTATTGCCTTTTGGGCTCTACGCAGATATGCAGGAAGTATAGAGCTCGTTCTTGTGAAGCAAGTAAGTTTGATGCGAGCTTCCCATATCAGACAAAATTTCAAACAAATCGAACGAAGCCATAGAATGAACGTGCTCGTTGTTAAGTTGAGCTAAAAAGACTTCACCCGCTCAAGTTTAAATGCAACCCTGCATGTTCAATTGCTTTTAATCTGCGTATTCGTTCAAGTATCACAAGTAACTCGAAGTACTTCTTGGTTTTTTTTTTTTTTTGCATGTATTTAGTATAGTAAATATACTTCCTGCGTATCTGCGTAGAGCCCTTTAAGGTGGGATCCCACTATCTGCGACGATTTTTATCGGGCCAGATCGGCACAACTTTCAACAATTTCCACAATTATTGTTTGGGCTCACATTATCGTCACATATTGTCAAAAATATATCGGGGAACAAAAAAAAAATCGCGACAAAAATCGTTCACGAAGATCACACTTGTCAGCATCAGAGTCCGAAAATTGCGTTCACACTATCGGCGCTTTGATTTCAGCAAAAGTCGGCGCATTGCGGGATCCGAGCTTTATTCATAGAAATTTTAATTTTTTTACATTTTTTTTAAATTTTTTAATTTTAAATTTTAAAGGAAAATTCTCGAATAATCTTCTAAGACAGAGCGATTTAAGGCTTTTTGGTTTTATAAAAGAAATTCAAATTTTAATCTGAGAAACTTTTCATGAACTCGTGCGTGATCGTGAATTTTCGTGAAAGGTTAAAAAATTTCGGGATCGGCGTGATCGTGAAAAAATTTTTTGTATCGTGATCGTGAGTGACGTGAACGAAATTTTACTCACGTTGACATCTCTAATGTATACTGGCAGACAGAACGGACGGATATACAATGTAATATCTCCTAAGCGAACACCTACGGAACCGAAAAATATGTCCGCTTAACAGAGGTGCCGACTTAAGAGAAAACTATTGGAGAGGCAGCAAGACTAGAGCATTCCCAAAAAGTGTCCGCTTAAGAGGAATGCCCGCTTAAGAGGAGTGTCCGCAAGGAGGGTGAACACTGTACAGGCATGAACAAATCGATTATTCACATGACTAGGATTATTTCTCTACATATTTCTTATGGTAGGTATATCTCGAGTGGTTCTGCACGTTACATACGTACGCACAAACAGAACATATCCTTGACACATTGTGCTTCAGGTATTAAATATGTATGTAAGTGCATTCACGTTTTTCCATAGAAAAAAATTGTGTCGACTTTTATTATTTTCTTTACTTTTTTCTCCTTCGCCGTTACGGTTTTATAAATAGAAAATTAAAAAAAAATATATAAAAAAAATAAATGCTAATTTGATTTCGACTCTGTTCCAATTTCGACTTTCTTTGTTTTCTTTATCATGCAGTTTTATGGCTTCGTCTGTCCGTTCGTCTTCCATTCTGCTTTCAACAATAATAAATAATAAGTATATTTTTATGCTTTTCGCTTTTTTTCGACATTTCTGATCGTCGAGTAGAAATTTTTTTTTTTTACTTTTTACACGTTCATCTGCTCATACACTTTTTTCTTCATATAACATGATATTTTTCTAGGTATAAGTACATATTATATACATACATATAAAAACGATTCGCAGGGCAGGGCATAAATTTTTTTTTATATTTTGTTTTTATTTTTTTAACTCAATGCATTTCTCAAGAATATTATGTCAAAATCTCATATCGATGTTATCGTCATTTCTAATATAATTAACCTATATTAATTGATTAATTGAACTATTCACACATCCCTTAGAAGGTAGGGCTGGCATTTTTATCGATAGTATCGACATGACTATCGATGGTTTTGATTTTTCAATAGTTATTCGATAGTATTCCGACTATCGATATATCGCGTATTGCAGGCGAGATTACCCAATTTCAGCAATTTTTTGGCAAACTAATGTCGCTTTTTAAATTCAAATATGTTGCTTAAAACTATCGCCAACTATCGATAGTTTGCCAGCCCTATTCGAAGGTATCACTTGGCCTCAATGAATAACATTCGCGGTTGAATAATATTTAACATTTTAGTCTGTGGTCAATTGCATGTATCTACATAAATTGTGCATGTATTTCAAAGTACAATTAAAAAGAAGAAATTAGCATTTAATAATTTTCATTTATGAAAAGTCGACAACGAAACCTGCGTAGCGATAATATTTATTATTTCAGATCAACATAAACTCAAACAAGTTAAGAGTTGTATGATCAAGCAGGCCGGACAATACAACATACGATAGACATACAGACAGAGATGTGTCGGTTGCAAAAAGAAAAATTAATCAAAACACTTCAGATCATGCAGATTTCGAATGAAATGTCCATTGTGCATCGTTGCTCAATATGAGCAGATAAGGGTGTTATAGTCACACGAGCCTGACAATACAATACCCGGCACATATGTATAATTATATACATAAATACCTATATATATATATTTGTTTTTCAATAATCTTAATTTTAAATTGAACACAACACCATGCCCATTTGACATCTTTTGCATTGAATATTTTCGAGAATGATATTTAGTTGCCATTGTTGGTATAAGGGTACTATGTCTTTTTCAACAATTTTCAGTTTTCGATTTTCGAACGCACGAACGCAACCTACCCCATCTGGTTATAAAATGCCATATTTAAATTTAACCATTCAACATTCTAACTCGTTGATTATCACCATAATAAAGAAGACAATTAGAATTGAGCTGAGGATCTTTAAGAAGACTTCTTTCAATGCATACTCAATGAGAGGAACAACGCTTAAGTTCATCATTATAAAATGTTGGAAACCTTGAAGACAGCATGAAATGCGATTATTGCAACAACTCTGCGATGATCTTTGATGCCAATTATTTGCCAATCAAGATTATAAATTCAAGATGTTGAAATTACCATCAATTCTATTTACTGAAGAGGAGATCTGACTTATATCTGGTTTTTTTGTGCTCAAGTGCATGGCTTTCTTTTAAATTGAATACGTATTTAGTTACATATGTTTAATCCCTTATGCGGAAGTCTTTGCCGCAGCCATATATCTGTTGCATTTATTATAATATCCTCAGTGTATGGGCGATAGTTCACTTTTCCAGACCAAATGAACCAACTAATGCGAACATACATACATGCATACAAACAAAAGCACCTTCGCCCAGCGCTCGACGTCATAATGGCCGAGATGCTAAAGCAGCGCATGTGCTGAATCCGACTTGAATCGGAATCTGAGTCCGAATCCGAATACGAATCCGGATCCGGTTCACCTTGAGCTTACTATCAACCTTACACACCTTGATTATGACGATGCAGCTAATGATAGCGCCATTCTGCTCAGCAAATTACCATACACTCGCTGTGTGGAGCAGAACAGAGCAACGCTGCCGTGGAATGCCCACTGATGTGACAACACACATGGGCGTATTTACAGTATGGCAGGGAGGGGAAGATCCTTCCACTCCTCTAAATATTTTCTGCTCAGTATACCTACACTGCAAAAGAGTGTTTTCCAGGAGTATCAAGAAATGGGAAAAGGCGGCCAAAATCATTTTTCAGAAGATAGAAGGAAACCTATGCGCACATGTGAACAGTGGCGTAGCGAGACATTTCGGAACCCGGGGCCCGTTGGAGCACAATGCAGGAAATGCCGCCCCCTTCAACCGGTCTCAATAAATATACCTTCATAAAAATGGAAATCTGATTTGGCGCCTGGGGCTGCTTCCTCCTTCTCTTCCCCCCTCACTCCGCTACTGCATGTGAACACCTATCAACATACGTAAAAGTTTTACCATACATATAAGCCAAACTATTTGTATCTTTCTCCTCCCTTACTTAAATTCTGGATACGCCCATGACAACACATTGTATGGCTATCTTAATCATTCGTCGCCATTTTCCGTTTCTTATATGGAGCAGTTCAGCGGAAACGATACGAAACGAAAACTTTTCGGTGCCATTGTTTTTTGTTCCGATCGCAACAATATTTATTTTGGAAAAAATATAAAAAAATTACTTCACTTACCTTTCTGTAGATCAATTTTCTTGCGTTCTTGCATATTATGGAATTTCAGAATAATTCAATTTATTATCATCAGGTATGTCAGAGGGTACGCATTTTGGTGTGTGTGGCACTGAAAAATTTTTTGGCGTGAATTAAAAATTATTCTAACCAACCTTCATATTTTTTATAAAACATATTGTTTTCTTTACAATATCTTAAATGTTACAGGGTAGAAAGCTGCAAAAATGTCATAAAACTACAAAATATTTATTTAAAAAATTTATCAAAAACCCGTAAAAGGGAAAAAATATATTTTTTTTTTTACCATGTTATTTCTCGTCTTGAATTTTCTTCGAAATCTTGCGCAATGCGACACAGCTCTTGCCAGTTCAACGTTTTTAGCATATAGAACTATAGCTGCAACTTCGGCCAAATTTCGGCGCGTTATGGCATGATTTTGTGAAAAAGTTCAACTGTAGTGAACCACGCCATAAGTCGAGTGTTGTGGTGAACCACGTAATAGAAAGTGTGGTGTACCACGTAATAGCTTTTGGCCGAAGTTGCAGCTATAGTTCTATGTGGTTTTTAGCATATATAACTATATATGTCACTCAGGAGCCGTTTCCATTTTGGCTCTTTTCAACACTGTCTTGGGTACCCACCACAGTCTTGGGTACCCACCAAAATGAGCATTTTTCACTTAGGTACTCACCAAAAGTATTTCTCTCTCGCTCTTTTTTTTGCCTGCCGAGTAACATCTCTTTCTAACTGGCGCAAAACGTCCCGCGCAATATCTATGAGAGTGACATATATGGTTCTATATGGTTTTTAGTCGAACTGAAACAATTTTCGGTCGTCTGCTTGCTCTCGCATTTTTGTGCATGTACCAGGAATGAAAAATGAGAATTTCCAAATGTACCTAATTTTAAAAAAAATTTTTACCTGTTTTGGTACCAATTTACCTAAAATCATTAGCCATTAGCCGCTGAGGCTAGGTGTGCTAGAATCCGAAAACTAACAGAACCGGAATTTCAGTCAACTGAAATTTCATATTGTATATCTCATAGACAAGGGAATAAAATAGGGCTCTGTGCAATTAAGAACCAATAGCAGTTCCGAACCAAAACCAAAACCAAAAATATCTTTGAATTCTATATGAAATTTTGGTGGATTTTAATTCCGATTCCGTTAGCTTTCGGATTCTGGCACATGCCTGTATATTAAGGTAGATCGATTTTGTGACCTCCAATTTCCATACTTAATAATTATGCGGAAGAAACTATAGGTCAAATGTGAATTTTAACCTTCCGCTTTTGCAAACAAAGGTTTTTCATGCTATATTCCACTTATTTTACTCATCATTGTTGGTGAAAACATCTAAAAAAAAAAGCAAAGAAACAATCTCTTCAACGTCCCTCAAAACTCGAGACATTGAAAAATTTTTATATTTTCTTTAATAACTATCTTGAAATGCCCAATTTATGATGATTTTTCAAGCAAAATTTTATAATTTCTCATGCCTACAATTATTCAAAGAATCAAAATAAGAAAAATTCAATTTAAAAACATTTTTGATTAGGTAAAAATTTCAATAGTTTGTAGCATGCTTTTAGGCATATTTAAGATGGACCATCTTTTAAAAAGCGGAAGAAAAAAATGCAGGTTTGAAATAGGGTTCCCTCGGCATTATTTCTCCAAAAAAATTATAGAATCTTATTTCACTAGGGCAATTTTCATTTGTTTTTTTTTTTTTTTTTTTTATTTGTCGAACAAAACTATCCACCTTATTCAGAATTACGATTGCCAATTTACTGATTGATTGATAGACGTGAATGAGAATTGGCGGGAATAGTGATGAGGGTTTTGGGATAAGCATCGATGTATCGTTGTTATCGAGCTCTTCTAAATCGAGGACAAAAACATCAATACATCGAACTAAAACATCGATATTTTCGATGCATCGCGATGTTCAAACGACATCCCTATTGTACCTAAAACGAAGAAATTGTACCTAATGTACCTTTGACGTCAAAAAGGGTCGAAAAAGGTAAAATTGTACCAATTGTTTCATCCCTGGTATGTACACAAAAATGAGAGAGCGCAGAACTTGAAGTGGAACTTTGCCCATGGCTGATCATCATCAATGAAAGGACATCCATAAAACCCCCTCTTCGTATGAAGTCTTTAAAAAAATTATAACAAAGTTTTTAGCACTCAAAAATTCGGCTGCCAACACACCGGATCAAACGAAACCGAAACAAACGGTTTTGAAAAACAACAGTACATTGTACCTTATGAGAGCAAACACGCCAAATTAGTGAAAACGAAACGGTTTGCACTAAGAAAGAAGTCTGTCTGTCTGTCCGTCCGTCCCTCCGTCCGTCCGTATTTCTGTCTGTCTGTATACAGTTTTCTTATCGAAGGAGTTGAGCTATCTTGACAAAATTTGGTATGCGTGCGGAGACATGCGTGAAAAGAAGTTCGGGAATGGATCAGTTTTACGGGTAGCTCCGGTTAGGGTCTGTTACGAAAATCACAAAAACTGCTGTAAAATCGAAGTGATTGTGCCACAAAGGTCAATTGGTCTTACGACCAAGCAATGGGAAATAGTTTCAATATAGCCAAAAAAAATAAAAACAACCACGTACCTTTTGAAAGATGATGCGCTGCTGACGTCGGTGTTGCTGAGATTCCTTGGACTGTGAACGTGACACGGAGATGGTTCGCGTTATGCACTCGAAAAGAACGCACGGAGGTTATCGTTATATGATCGAGAAAAAGACGGAGGTTCGCGTTATATGTTCGGGAATTGTAACTGAGTAAATTACTCCAAAAACACAAAGGACTTCGCGGTGCGACACACTCGACGGTTTTGAATTAATAGTAGTTCTAAGTAACCGGTGTTTCCCATCAAGCATTGCAGGATAAAGCCCGAGAAGCGGAGCTTGAAGCGCTGCCCTGCTTTTTCCCGTTTTTCGCCGCTGTCAGGGTTTCGTTACGTAGCGACAGCGGCAAAATCGGACACGAAGTTTTTCTTCATTAGAGATTTGTTTTGACACTGTTTGTTTATTTCAATTGAGCAGTTTGCGCATTTGTAGCAAAATCACTTCGAGCGATTTCACTTATGCGAGATGTTTGTGTTTGACAGCTGTTTGTTTATTTACAATTGCAAGCAGTGTTGCCATTTGTAGGAAAATCACTTGAATGGAAAAAGGGAGAGATTTATTGAAATCGGCAAAATGTGGGGATTTTTTGGTATATTCTTAAATTTTGGATATATTTTGAATATATTTTCTTGTCGAATTGATCGACAAAATAAACGAAATCGAAAAAAAATTTCGATTTGCCAAATTGCATGTACCTAAAAAAGGTTGTTGCATAACACTTCTCGTATCTGACAGAGCACAAATACATATATATTTAGTCTCGTGGAGTTGGAAGTGGAAAACCCAGAAAAAACTATATCTGAACGAATTTCGGAGGATTTTAGTTTTTACACGGTTTTGAAATCGATTTCTGTGACATGGCCGATAGTCTTAATTTTAATATTTTTGGTTAAAAAAAACGATCGTATTCTAAATTTTTTTTTTCGAATTTTCCTTGTTTAAAAAATTTTAGGGAATTTTTTTTAGTTTTTAGGGAATTTTTATTATTGCTTTTGGCAACATTGCCATCGTTTTTTGTTTTGTTTTTCTGTTGACAGATATGCATTAAATTCCGATACGATAAATCGATTTTTTTTTCCTATCGATGACAGTGTTTATGAGGTGTTTATGAGATAAACACTTCGTTTTCGTGTTTAACTTTTGTATGGCAAAACACGAGTTAAGCACGTCGTTTAGGGCCCTAAACGCGAAAACGCGAGTTAAACACCATATGGAAACGCGCTATAAAGGCATGTAATATGATTTCAAAAAATTGTAAAATTGGGCGTTTTCGAAAAATGTCTCCCACACCCGAAATTCAAATGTGCTTGAACGAAATTTGGCACTTATGCTTCCTTTGTAGCCATAAACATTCTCCCAAAAAAATTCCTTGATGGGTCCATTGTTAACCTTCGTAACTATCATATATTACGATATATGTCACTCTCATAGATTTTGGGCGGGACATTTCGCGCCAGTTAGAAAGAGATATTACTCGGCAGGCAAAAAGAAAAAGCGAGAGAGAAATACTTTTGGTGAGTACCTAAGTGAAAAATTCTCATTTTGGTGGGTACCCAAGACCGTGTTGAAAAGAGCCAAAATAGAAACGGCTCCTGAGTGACATATATAGTTATATATGGTAACTATATTCATTTTTGTGAAACACGTGACTATATTTCGGTCTATCAGGCCGATATTCAATTTTGGGTCCTCCATGTTAGGATTCCTGATCAATTCAAAAATTTGTATCTCCTTTACATTGACAGATTGCCGCCTATAGTAATTAAATAAGTAAAGAAAAGAAAAAACCGATTTTTAGCATCGGTTTTTATTTTAAGTAAGTTTTCAAAATGTTCAATTGATAGTGATGCTTCGGTTTCACAGACCACGAATATAATCAGGAAGGTTAAGGGTACCTCCAGTCCTAGAGTCTGTCACAAAAATCCCAAAACTGCCTCAAAATCGGACTTTTTCGTAATATTTCAATGAAACTTAGAATTTGAGCGTATATTAAAGCCTTCAATAAGAAGGGGCGGTTTTCATAAAGAGATTCGTTCCCCGGAAATATTCAGAATCGGGCTGTATACTGTATAAATTATCGGTAAATTGTTTTAGTTACCAAATTTGTCGAGATTTTCAGGTAGCAGGACCACGCAATGGTCAGACGAAATAATTTGCCATCAGTTTCGTAACGTTCTTCAACGAGGTAACATAGGACTCGTTTACGTCCGGGCCGGGCTCAACGTTTGAAATTTTCGCCATCTTGAATTTGTGCTGACGCCGGTCATATAAAACGGAAAATTAAATTTTAAAAAAAACCAAATTAAAGTGTCGAAAGAGTGTCAAGGAGGAATATAAGTACTCAATGGCACTCAATTCGCACTAAAGCTACTATCTAAATATTCTTGGCGGCGGCCATTTTGATCCTTTGCCTGTACTCCGTCTGAGGGCGGTGGTGAAGGGGAAATCACGCATCTATTCGTACATATAAGGATCAGAGCCTGACGTCGGTCATTAAAACGAAGATTTAACATTCAAAAAGTTTAACCTGGCATATGTGGACCTTACTGTGTCCCAGCCAATAATTTAAAGTCAAAAAAAAAAAAAAAAAAAAAAAAAAAAGAAATAATTTGCCATCCATAATCAAAATTTCAATTTCGGTTGCCACCGAGCCTACTCAACTTTTCCGTTTCCCGTTTTCACAATCATCCTAAGATCCACGGAACATCGCGTTCGATAGTCCGAGACCTATTTTAAAAAATAAAACACCTTTCATTACATTTAATGCAATTAATTTTAATTTTTTATTTTTGCATTTTCTGAAATAGTTAATGATGCTTTTTAAATTTTATGTTTTAAACATTGAATAATGATTTTTCAAAGTCAAATAGACATGGAAACACATAAATTGAACTGTTTATTTTTTCTCAGATGTTGTTTTATGTATATATAAGTATTTATATATATCTTTTTTTAAATTTTTTTTTTTTTTTTTGGTTTTTCTTTTCTTCAAATGCTACGTTACGTTCAGTATCCAATCGTTTGAGCGTTTTCTAAATGCCTCCACAAAATGGTACATGTTGGTTGAATATAGATAAAATTTATGAACTTATGTATTTTTTTTATGTGCATTTGCTTGTGTTTATTTTCTTCAGTTAATTATTTCTATTCAATTTTTTTCTCTTTTTTTAATTTTACTGTTTTAGTTTGCCATATAAAATATTATATCATACACATACATGGTAGGTATATTAATAATATCTTAATGCGTTCTACATATGTATGCGTATAAATACAACGGGGGGAAATAGCTTAGACCCTTGAGGACGGGTGGGTGAGAAATATGCAATTTATTCGTGAGCATTATTATCAATATATTCTTATTGAATTGAATGTGAAAGGAAAAACAAAACTTGTTTCGCACTTCACCCACTCGCACCCAAAAGGTTCAATTGGGAGAATTGAAAACGATGTCTAGTTAATATTTCCGTTTCGACTCAGCCGTACGTCTTCGTGTTCAATTTTTCAAAGCGTGCCATATACTTTTTTTTAAATTTTTTTATTATTTATTCTATCCTGGAAAATGTTCAAATATTACGAAAAAGCGATGAAAAATATAGGCGACTTAAATATGAAAACCAGCCAACCAGAAACCCAGAGAGAAACGAATCGTCTAAATGCTCGACGCGTCTTGTAGGGTGTTCGGATGTGCGGTTAATGCCTGCGAAGCAAAGATTCTAAGTCATGGAATATATTCCCGATTTCCATACAAAAATTTTACTTTCCAAATAATCGACAAAGTAGACACAAGAAGGCCAAGGGGAAGAGAAAGAATTTCCCTTCATCTCACCTGTCTAAAAGGCCTACTCTCTATCTAAGGGCAGCTCTATCAGAAATGCAATACCATTATATAAATTTTTACGACCTCATATACCAACCTAGTATACTTTTGTTCGAGCGTGACCGTTTTTTTAGAGCGAACGCCTACCACCGCCACATAAAGTAAGCTATTTGTTGGCAGTTCGCCTACAATCTGTATACTTTGTTAAGCTATTGGCAGACAGGTCGCTTACAATCTCGTATACTTCGTAGGCGGAAGGCACTGGGTGAAGTTTTTCATTTCTGATAGAGCTGGAGCAGCCCCTTATCTAATAACCAAAGAATTTCGAATGGATAATTTGAGTTTGCAAATAGTTAGTTGTCTCTATTGAGAGGTCTCTCTATTGCCAATCACTAGTTTGACGGATGTCATCCTTTGCAGAACTGAACACGAAGACGGTCTGTAAAAAGAGAAATACGTTCTTCATATTTTTTCCACTTCGCTTAATTTGCCATGTTCAATATACAATTTCCCTTGAGCAATCCTATGCAAAGCGTACGGCAACACTAAATTCAAACTTAATTTAATATATTAAAGGTGAGCATTTTTGTATGAATTAATGAATAATTAATGAAGATATTGAAGAATTATACCATTTTTTTTTTAATGCTAAAATTATAGTTATTGTATATTTCTTTTTTTATTTTTAATTTCATTTTTATAAGCCACATATGGCTGCCAAGCAATCAGCTGTTTGTTGAAGCATTCAATGAAGCATTTGGGAACGCTTGCACTATGCTACCTACCGAACAGACATGATTGAAGTTATATAGCTTCAAAAAGTTCTTTGGAGAAATGGGAAATAGAAGGAGAAATATATGTCTATATATATATATATAGGTTAACATTGATCTACATTATTGTGCTGAGATCAAAAGAATATGTATTTGTCGTCAAATACATAAAAGATAATGAAATTGAAATATCTTCACGTCTTAGCTATTGCATGAGTAGGAAAAAAGAACCAATGAAGTATGATTTTTCTTGTTTTTGTTTTTTTTCTTGTTATGTTTTTTTCTTTTTCTTAGGTGCCATGCTGCCTTAATGTGGTTGCATATATAAATAAATGTATATATGTTGGTATTATATGTTACTATGTTTTCGTGCATATCAATATTTTGCACATATTTAACATATTTCTAGATAATTAGTACAAATATTGAATGCCTATAATTGCAGAATATGTACGTATGTGTTAATGCGGAAAGAATTTGTTTATGTAATATATGCATTTATTTATGAGTACGAGTTCTTATATAAAAGTATTAGAGTACCATTTGAAGATTTAGGGAAGTTTTTCCCCCTTTATTTCTTGAAATTTTTAGGCTGAAAGATTACACTATACTTTAAGATTTTTAAATTATGTTTTTCAAATAATTAATTTCTTCTGTCTTCCTTTGTTTCAAGGTTTTATACATATTTTCTACCAATATATATATATATATATATATATAAATAATATATATATGTATACGTTATATGTTATATATTTATTTATATATATAATACATTGTGTCCGGAACACTTTATGCTAAATTTTAATATGCTTCGGCTTATGTTCGGAGCATTATTTTTTATGTTATTCAATTTATAATCGTTTAATATTTCCGTATGTGTTTTTAAGCTTTTTTTTTCATACATATACTTATGTCGAAATTTTAAAAGGGAATTATTTTATTTTCGTCGTAAAATGTGGTAAACATTTTTTTAATTTCACCTGGTTTCCCATAGCGCCCATAGGAAGAATTTCTGCCCTCGAAAATTCACACTTTCAAAATTCAAAATTTTTTTAAATCAATTTTTTTATGTTCGACTGGATTTTTCTGTAATGCTATCTATGTTCTCACTAGTCCGGGTTAGGGTTATCAGCGAATGTCAAAACGCATACAAAAAAAAAAAAAAATCATCCAACCCGAAAATATACCCTGGGTTAACATTTAAATCTAAGGTAAGCGCAGAGTTGTATTTGAAATTTTCAGTTACATTTGCTAACACCGAATACAAAAACCGGGTAAACATTTAATACGACACTGACAGGAAGCTTTTAAGTGCAGAAAATGAGTGGTGAAGGATATAAGTATTTGGAAATGTAAATTTTGATGACAGCACGTGGAACATTTTGTGATGCCGCTTTCACCATTAGCGCCATTAATGTTTTTTTTTAGTTCCTGAGGTCATTGCAATGCTCTTCTGATATTATTCCTTCCAATATTCCTTTGGCCTTTTCAACTTCTTTAAACATTTCTAATAAAGAAAATTCCATTTTTATTTACAATTTCTCGATGATATTATACCTTGCGCGTTTTTTAGTTGTCGAACTCCGCAGCCGGACAATATTGTCTGCATGAAAACAGCGGCCATCTCCTAACAAACTTCATTAAAAGTTAGGGCCAGTTACTGCGAGTAGTCGCAGTATGAATTTTCAGCACTTCGGAAGTAATGCAGAAGTAGTGAACTTACCGGCTGCGTTATATGACGTTAGTAACCCTTAACTCGCTCGAAGCTCATATGAACGCTTTGAGTTAAAATATCGGGTTAAGAACTTAGACCCTATAGTGAGAACATAGCATTAGACACGCCAAACGTTTCGCTACAAAATAAAACTGTAATATATGTGCCAATGCGAATTTTTTCATGTATGAGTGAGTATTGCCCGAAAAACTGAAACGCGGCAAAGTGATGCCATATGGCATCAATGTACTATAATGGATTAAGAAATGACAGCTTCGATTCTTTAAAACAAAAAAAAAAAAAAAAAGGGTTTATTTCATTATGAGAATTAATAATAATGGAAATTGTAGCTCCCATTGACAGCATTTGTACAATCGTTCGACTCGACGCACATCGACGTTCCGGAATTATCTTGTGTACTTATGACGAAATTTAAAAAAAAAAAAAAAAGGAAATTCCCCGAGAATTCGTTCCCCGGGAATAATCCGAATCGGGCTGTATATAAACGATACCATTTTGAACTTCATCTTAAAGCTCACAGTTACAATTATTACAGTGAAGTTACTTCATAAAAAGCTAAAATTTGGCTTTTAACCTTTGAATTGCATAATAGAAAAGGTTTTCCAAGAGGTGTTATTTTGATATTCAAAGAAAAATGAAATTTTTTCAGATAAATGATCGAATGTTTACATCATAATAAACAGGAAGGTATGCCGTTAACAATGAGGAACAACATCAGCCAAATGGCCACCACGATCACGCTTACAGGACCATATCTTTTTCATGCAATTTTCCATAACCAAATCGCAAAATGGCTGCCCTATGTCCTCGATTGCCACACGAATTCCATCTTTGAGGTCTCCAATCGAAGCTGGGCTGTTGGCGTAGACCTTATCTTTCACGTGGCCGCAAAAGGAAGAAGACGCAAGGTGTTAAATCGCAAGATCTCGATGGCCAATTGTGATCAACTCTTTGAGAGATAGTGCGCCCTTTATTTTTGCAAACTGTTACTGAAAAACTTTCACCATTTTTATAGTGAATTTTAATAATTTCAATGCGTTCTTAAAGCGTGTATCGTTTTATTTTTAGTAATGGTGTAGTTTCTACTTGTCAAATTTCCAAAAAAAATAACAGCTGCAAAAGTGACAGCTACCAAAATAGCGGGCTATTCAAAAATAACACCTCTTATTGGAGAACCCTGTTGTAGAAAAGTGGGGGAAAAGCACTTTTAAGGGTATCGTGTTTTATGAATGTTTTTTGGTTTTTTATTTGGGCTCAAATGGGTTAAGCAATGCAAAAAAAAAAAAAATGTTTTTTCAACTCACATCAAAACTTAAAGTTCTTTACACAAATTTTGAAAAAAGTTTTCCGGACCCTATGTATGTATGTATATAATACATTTTTATTTATTTGGCAACAATTTCGAATCATATTTACTTTATAATCATTGTTTTATACTTTACTTATAGAATCGAATATATTTTTATACATGTGCATCTTTATAGGTTTATATGGAAAAGAATCGCTTTGCATAAAATTGAATTTTTATTTCCTCTGTCTGAACTCGGTTTCTTTCCTTATTGACACATAATTAACATTTTAATCCTTACGGGTTCATATTATTAATCTTAATACATAACTTCCATTCGTTTTTGATATTATGTGATTAATATTATAAATTTTTCTTTTCTTTTTTTTTTCATTGCCTTATTTTATGAACGTATTTAATAAATTTTCTTTAGAGCATGCATTGTTTTTCAGCGGTCTCATAAAAACCCACATTCAGCTGATTTCACTGTAAGAGGCTGACAGAAATTTCAGTTTCTTACAGAGCTGGAGAAAGAGCCCCTAAGACTGTATGCTGCATATTCCCGTTAAATGACTTGAAATAAGATTCCGAAATTGAAACAACTAATGGCAAATTTGATTAAGATATCGGAAAATATTTAGTTTCCTACCAACAACAACATCCTTTCCTTTTATATCTCTTTGCGACAATTGAAGCGGAGCCGCGAATAACGTTGTGAATGTGAATTTTACATTTAAAAAAAAATTCAAATGGCAAATTTCTCATGCCAGTCAGTCACCCAGTTGCAAATTTTATGCTTGATCATTTGAGCATTCCTAAGCGAGGGGATATCATAAACTTTTCCAATCACTTTTACACATCTACTTTGTTCGGGCATGGCCGCTTTGGGTTGGCCTTCCCTAAGCATCGCTTAGTAGAGGACTTCCGCGTATTTACAACTGGGCAGTTCTAAAAAAGTCATTTCACTTCCATCATGTTCTGAAGTTTTGAGGAAGTTGACCAAAATTTAACCAAATAGGAACACTTTTGTGATAGCTTAAAGGCGTAGAGTAATATTGAAAGTCCAAAAAATTTGTAATTGAAAACGTCATTCGCCGCTCAGCTTCAATTCTGCAATAAAACAAATAGAAAAAAAAAGTCCCGGTTTGGTCCCGACTGATCAGTTTTCGGATCAAAAGCTACCAAAACGTTAACCATGGATAGATTAGAACATATCTGCAGTACATTTAACGCACATCTGTCGTATCCGGCCTAAGGGTTTCAAATTTTAATGCCATGGACAATTCGCGATAGTCCTAGCCACAAGTTCGTTTAACGAGAATATTCATTATACTTTAGTTCAAAGATAAACTGTTAAAAACTATTCGAATTGAATGAGTTACCCGTCTATTGCACAGTTTACAAGCCGTGCAAACGATTATATTCGTTTGGATATACCTATACTCGTATATGTAGATTCAGAAAAAATATTTTCGATTATGTTAAATATTTCTTATTATATACAAATTGTCTTTTAAAAAAAAAACATGCTAGTTTCATTATCATCTAAGGTTTCTTAAAAGTAAAACAAATATTAAAAAAAAAAAATTCTTACTTTTTGGGAAACATTTCAAATCAAACAAATTAATGAATTCAATCGCAGCCTGTAATCAACAAGCCATTCATTAAATGCTGGAGGAATGGCCTATCTGAGCATTTCAGAAAAGAAATCTGCTCAAATTTCTTCATTGTGGCGTGAATCTATAAAATTATTATAAATTTCTAGATACATCAGTGTTAAGTGCAAATTAAGTGGTGCCCTGTACCATAAATAAAGCTGCAATGTAATGCAATTTTTAGAATTCTTAATCCGTAAGAAGGAAGCCAGCTTACAGTTGAACGTATTCAGATAAATTTTTCTCTCTCACTATTTATCTCTCTCTATTTCTCTCTCACTCTCTCTCTCTCTATTTCTGTCTCACTCTCTCTCTCTCTCTCTCTCTCTCTCTCTCTCTCTCTCTCTCTCTCTCTCTCTCTCTCTCTCTCTCTCTTCTCTCTCTCTCTCTCTTCTCTCTCTCTCTCTCTCTCTCTCTCTCTCTCTCTCTCTATCTCTCTTCTCTCTCTCTTTCCTCTCTCTCTCTCTCTTTTCTCTTCTCCCTCTTTCACTCTATCTCTCTCTCTTCTCTTTCCTCTCTTCTCTCTTCTCTTCTTTCTCTCTTCTCTCTTTCCCTCTCTTTCACTCTTCTCTTCTCCTCTCTCTCTCTCTCTCTCTCTTTCTCTCTCTTCTCTCTTTCTCTTCTCTCTCTCCTCTTTCTCTCTCTTCTCTCTTTCTCTCTCTCCTCTTTCCCTCTTTCTCTCTTTCTCTCTTTCTTTCTCTTTCCCTCTTTCCTCTCTTTCTCTCTTCCCTCTTTCCTCTTCTCTCTCTCTCTCTCTCTCTCTCTTTCTCTCTTTCCTCTTTCCCTCTTTCACTCGATCTCCCTCTTTCTCTTTCCCTCTTTCACTCGATCTCCCTCTTTCTCTTTCCCTCTTTCACTCCATCTCTCTACACCCCATTTCTATCACCCTCTTCGATTCTCTCCTTCCCTCTTCTTCAACCACTTCCACTCTTCCGCACTCTATTTTCCTCTGTCCCGCTCACCCTCTTTCTCTCGTTCACCCTCTCTCCAGCTTACCCCCTCTCACTCACCTCCTCGCTCAATCTCACCCTCTCACTCACCTCCTCTCCCTCACACTCACCCTCTTTGTCAATATGACGAATCTATTAAAATCAATTTTCCGCAAAAGCCCTACATTGCTGGTCCTTGATAAGAAAGTATGAATCTTAGGACTTTCCAGTTGGCAGCTTTATTGTTGGTACTCTTCATAGCACTTCAGTTACAATATAACATAACTGTAGTCTTCAAAATAAATGCTCGGTTGAATGGAAACCTGCCTAAACAAGAAGCAAACTCATTTCACCACCACTATGGTGTCCTTTGTTTTTTCTTCTTAGTTTTAAAATATTACAACAATAATAAAATTAAAAAAATTGTTATACGTAAAATCAACGTTTCTAGCCTACTATAGTGCCTTAACTATTATATGCTAAGTTTGTGACATTTACGATAAGAGGGAATTTTTCATTTGAATATTTGCAACTTGCTAAATTTCTCATTTAATACATTGTATTACATGCTTTCAAAAGCTATATCCTAAATATTTCACATTTCTGAAAATCCAAACCCAAATTTTTATTTTTCCAACGTACCAAAATTTGCATCGCGAACCGCTCGAACAATCTCAATCGGCCTCCAAATCAAGAAATTGTATATAGCATGGATATTCGGAAGCGATTAAGAAGAGCGTATTATCGTTCTCAAGCCAATGGGATTTGGGTTTGATTTATCAGTCATGCAAAACTCTTAAAACTTAACTAGCTACTCAAAGAAATGGCGTCCATGTTCAGGAAAAACGTTGATTGAATATCCAAAGACACCGACTAACACATCGACAGCCAAATTAACCTTTCACTTTTTCACGCACGTACAAGTACAATATCCAAACAATACTCGTATGTATGTCGTCATATTTGTAAGCTGCGTTGTCATGCCGAATTTAATATACGATGGATTCTTCGGCCATTTATCTTTTAACGATGATGTTTTCATCATTGTTTTTAAGTCATTAAGCTGCTGTTTTCAAGGAAAAATTTTGCCAAAAAAAAAAAAAAAACTTCTCGAATCTTTTATACATTTTCTTTTTGATCTAGTTATGATAAACGAATACATTTAATTTAGTAGAACGCCATCGTCCATCCTGAACACAGTCGCACAATCAATGTTTTTCGCTAGCACTTAGACTACTATCTTAATATTTTTCTAAAAACCTGGATGCCCTGCTGTGTATGCTACTTAAATATATATCTACACTACTCTAAATGTCCATTTGACTGCTTTATAATGAAAAACAGCTAAGAAAAAAAAAAAAACAAAATTATAAAAAAAAAATTCAAAATCAAATAAAAAAACAAAGAAGAATAAAACTTTGATAAATAAAAGAAAAATACAAAATTTTTCTGTATAATCATTCATTATAAAAAAAAAAAAACCACAAATTTAAAAACAAAAACTTAATCAAATTAGTGCGAAAAAGCAAAAACAATAAAAACAATCGAAAATTAAGGGGATTCTAGTTTGGCGAGCTTGACACTGCAATACCCGACACACAACTATGAACAGCTTGATTTGTGTCTATATTTTTGCTAAATCAGACTCGAATACCAAAAATCTTGAAGAAAAGTTATTCTGGCTATTTTCATGAGCATACAAGAACCAAATTTACAGACTTTTGTTTAATTCTCTTCTGTCCCTGTAGAACTAAGAGCCACTCTTTTGCCAAGCTTTTTTTAAAGTTTTTTTTTTTTTTAACATTGACTTAAAGACTATTGTCTTAAAGACTTGCAAAAATTTCGAATTCATCAAAATATTTAGAAATTTTCGGGTTTCAGTGCAATTTTTCTCTTTTTAATAAAATACCCTCTTAGTGGCTCTCAGGGACCTCTTACGTCAACATTTCTTCGTTTCCCATTTGAACTTAAGATGTAAGAGACAATTTTAAAAATCCTCACGCCCATTTTTCCAATTTGCGTTTATTTCGTTCAATTCTAGTTCGTACTCATGTCTATGCCGAACTTTGTACCGAATTTTATCAAGATAGCTCAACTTCATCGATAAGAAAACTGTAATCAGACAGACAGGCATATCTATGTATGGTAAATCGATAATTCCCATGCAAACTTTGTAAAGTGTTTCTCGAGCGGTTCTGGACGTTGCACATGTACTCACGGACACAAAATATCCTCGTCGCAGAGTGTGTCGGGGGAATAAGGAAAAAAGAAAATTTTCGTTTTTGAGGCAATATGAGAAAAAAGTTCGCAAAAGAGAAACAGAAGGGGACCCAATTCAAAAAAACAGCGATATTATAAGGGAAGCGTACGCCGTAAATTGTTATAAGCAATAACAATTTGTCTATAGATATATGTATATGTGTGTGTTTGCCTGTGTGTGTATTTCTGTGTGTGCATTTATCTGTGTGTGTATTTCTGTGCGTGTATGCTGTATGTGTATGCTGTATGTGGACTACATCTGCCCCCTGCAGTAATGAAATGGTTTCGGTGTAAAAAGGACCGGACCTAGGTTACTCCATATTGAACCGAGCCTCAAATTTATATCAGCCCGATTCTGAATATTCCCGGGGAATAAACTTTTTTCGAGAGTAAACTTCTTCTTTTTTAAATATTTTGGCGAAGAAATTTGATAGGGAATGGGTATTTGACCGATACTCATAATTTTCCGTACCCTATATACATATTTAAAAAGGCAGAATTTTGATCTCGAGAAAAGTAAACACTCCCCGGGAATTCGTTCCCCGGGAATATTCAGAATCGGGCTGTATGAAACGCGATCAATCTAGGGTTAACTCCTATCGGACTCACTGCAGGGTATTAAACCGTTTTTTCCATTGCTTCAATCATAATTACTTATCGCTTATAACATTTTACAATATTCGCTTGTCTGAATAATGAATCTAGTCTATGGAAAGACCCTCGTCGGTTTAACGTCGTAACTTTACCATTGCCGTTTATTGATCGACGTTGCCATATTTGATCGCTTTTTGCGGTGATGCATTCTTCCGTCTTCCGTTAAACGATAGAATCGAATTCAAAAATCGATCACAAATCAAAGCGGACCCTCATTTCAGTTGGTATGCTTAGAATTTTTTCGAGAATTGAGCTAAATTATTGAAATATCTTCAACTTTCAATCAAACAGTCACAATAGTCGAAACAAAAAAAAAAAAAAAAAAAAAAAAAAAAAAAACAAAAAAAAAAAACTGAGCAACTTCAATTGTTGTACGGAAAAAACAAGTCTGTAATGATCTATTTTATGTATGTATTTTGGTTTCTACAGATTTAACTATTATTAAAATGCGCTCAATACACTGAGACGGCATGCAAAAAGACAACATTTGCATGGCGCTTAAAGGTCTAAGTTTAATATTTTATGAGAAACATTATTGAGCTTTCGCTCTTGTTTTTTATTATTTTTTTTTTTTTTATTTAACTTAATATCTTAATTTAAAGATCCAATATATTCTTCTAAGAGCATTGAACGCTCTTGAAAATGTTTCTTTTATTATTATTTTTTGCTAATTTAAGACTTTAGCTTTTTAAAAATCTATTTTTCTATCCTAAGATTTATTTAAATAATTTTTTTTTCTGTCTTTTTCTTCAGAATATTTTCCTTTCGTTTTAGTTTTTGTTTGAATTTTATGTGTTTAAATGTTTTCGTTTTTCGGTCTGTATTTGTGTTTGTGTTTGTGTTTTGTCTTATTTATTTTTCCACTCTTAACTCTTTTTAACGTTAATAACATTTACGTTTCTTTCATGTTCTCCTTATTCGTACCTACATATATACTCATATATTTTTAATCCATATTCATGTTCACATTAATAACTCTGGCTGTTCATTTGTTGCTGGTTGCGCGTTATGCACTTTCAAAAATTCCAACTAAAATTGTAAGTTTTTCTATTTTTATAATTATTTCCATTTGGTTTTACTCAAAAATAAAAAGATAAAATGTTTTTCCTGCCTTTTATCCGGCTTACTATCAATTAAAGATTCCAACTATTTTTCTAGCTTTCTCTTTAAAAAAAAAAAAACAAAAAACCTTGATAATTTTTTACATTCCAACTGCATTATTATGACAATCATCATCATCATCATCATCATAGTCATGAGTGTCATTCAAAGCAAAGGCTTTTCAGTCAGCTTTTCAGTTATTCAGCTGTTCGTTCATTTATCAATATGTATCTCATAAAAAGAACAGACGAATAAAAGTGCTAAAATAGAAAAATAGAGCAAAGAAAGAAGGAAAAATACTTTACACGATCGTATCCAGAAGTATTGTGAGTAATTCAATCGAAATGAATGATTCTAGCTGCTTCGCGGGGTTTTCGTATTGGCAAATTAATTTTCGAGAGGAGTGGTGCTGGTCAGCTCGAATGGCATCCCTTTAAAATATAGACCACTTATTCCTGCTCCGTGGCACCCGGATAATAATATGGTGGTGGGCGTTCATACTCGGAAGCTGGTGGAGCCATGGGTGGATTTTGATATCTCGGCGGTCCACCATCCCAGTGCCTGTTATTAATTTTTTTTTTTTTTTTTGGAAAAGAGAGAGAGATAATGGAGAAATTAATACATTGTTTTGTTTACATAGTTGCTATAAACATATAAAACAAATAGATGGTACATAAAATTCATTGTACAAAATGGTGGAGGAATTTACATATGTATCTATATACAAGACAAATATACCTGCAACGTATAGGAAGGTACAAACAATGTGTAGGGCGCGATACAGCCATATGAGAATTGTTACACATGTATTCGATTATGTTATGAATGCTTAATGAATTCTTGAGGAAAGCATTTATGTAGCACAGTTCTTGTTGTGGTTCATTAGTAATAGATTACAATGGACGAAATCGCATAGCAAATACATTTGGTATATCATCACCAGGGCTCGGATATATATGCATTTATAAAATTAAAGCATACTTTATGGAGTAAAAATTTTGTTCAACTCACATAAAGTTAAGATTCAAATAGATTTTTAGCTTCAATAAGAATTTTTATGAAGGTGGAAAAGCCGTTTGAAGTTCAACTTCACTAGACTTATTCGCAAAATGTTGGTAAGAAAAGATTTCCCCCCATAAAGTATGCTTTAAATTTATAAATGCATATATATCCGAGCCCTGATCATCACCCAGCTATGAAATACATCGGTACTCTGAGAATAAACCAACAACTTTTATTGGTTAAAGTGTACCCAACAACGTTATATTCTTCAATTAAGATTGCCAGTGTTGTTGCATCCAATGTACATATATCAAATAGGACGCAACAACAGTGGCACTCTTAATTTGACACATATAACCATATACTCATACTCTCATAGATATTGCGCGGGACGTTTCGCGCCAGTTAGAAAGAGATATTACTCGGCAGGCAAAAAAAAAATAGCGAGAGAGAAATACTTTTGGTGAGTACCTAAGTGAAAAATTCTCATTTTGGTGGGTACCCAAGACCGTGATGGGTACCCAAAACCGTGGTGAGAAGAACCCAAAATGGAAACGGCTTCGGAGTGACATATACAGTTATGTATGGTTTTTTGGGTACACTTCAACCAATAAAAGTTGTTGGTTTTAATTTTTTTTTTTTTGAGAGTATGTATAAACCCTCAAAATACTACTTTTAAAGCCCAAGACATGGAATTCTTATTTATATCGTAATACTTTTAGGCTGGGCCGGACCATGAGGGGTGCTTTGGTGGTGCTTATATTTTCCACAGTGGTATATTGAGCAATTAAAAGACAATAACCGAAAAAAAACATTTAGGCGGCAAGAGGAAGTTTAGTGAGTTGTGGACCCAAGACCCCAAAAATTCTCTCTTGGACCCGCTTATTCTATATATAAATTTTCATCGAAATTTGAGGTCTTGAATTTTTCGAATTTTTTGGGTTTTTGGTCCAAAACTCTCTAATCTTCCTCTTGAACCCCCCCAAAATCTTTTTTCGGTTAATGTCTTTTAATTGCTCAATATACCGCTGTGGAAAATATAAGCACTACCAAAGCACTCCTTCTCACGGTCCGGTGCTGCTTTTAGGAACGCCAAATGAAAACGGTTTAATTGCCGAGAAATATAAGCGCCCTAAAACGACACTGTTTTTTGTACAATAAAAAGCCTCTAACACATTTTTCCAAGAGATTTTGAAAATTGTAAAATTTGCAAATTAAGAACTCAAACTTACAGGTCTTCAACAATCAGGACAAATCAGGATCGAATTCGAGAAGACCCTTTTCTTTTTTCAGTACTGGGGTCTGTCACAAAAACGCAAAAAAAAAAACCGCCCCAAAATGAGAGTTTTTCGAGATATATATTTCTATGAAATTCGGAATTTGAGCCTCCGATTAGATTTAAAAAAAAAAAAAAATTGGCCCTTATGGCCTTTAAAATCTCTAATTTACTTTGTCTTAATGGCCCTGATTTTGGGGTTTGTTTTCAAAAATATTCAAACATGTATGTATGTATGTCCATGTCGGGTATTGTATTGTCAGACTCGCATTGACTATAGCACCGTTACTTGTTTTCTTTCATTCTCTGTTTGGACTTATGGGCTGGGTTTTCAAAGTCAAATACCTACGCCAAAAATTACCATATGAAAACTGTACGTGATAAAACAGTTAATGAGACTCGTTTACGAGGAATTTGTGGAACGGGAAGTTTGTAGACTTCTAAACATTCATTGATTATCAATCGTAAATACTGTTTTGATATTTTTCCAAAAGGTGGCAACAATCTTTCTAACAGCAAAAACTGTTCAGTGGTAGTCCGATTATTTGCGACTGTCAAAAAGTTTGAGGCCGGCAAAATGGGTATAAAGCAAAAGCTTTATTTAATTTTGATACAAAATAATAAAGACTTAGAGGCCGTTTCCACTATAGCCGCATCTTGCTTTCGCATCTTCAAGATGCGAATTTTTGAGATTGGTGTTTCCACTAGCATTTTGCATGTAGCATCTTTCAAATCACCTGATTTTTGTTTACAATCGATATGCGCATGTCCAGCATACTCGCTCGCCTTCATTGTTTTCATTGAAACAAAGGAATTTTATAAATTGCATTATAATTTGAAACGGTTTTCTTACATTTCTTCTTGCTTTCGACCGCCATTCCTGCTGAAAATTTCTGAAATGCTGGTTTTTCACATATGTATGTTTCAATAGATATGTGCTGCTAAAATCGATAGATAATCGGAAAAATATCATATTTTCTTCGCATCTTTCAAAGATGCGAAGAAGATGCGGTTCAACATACAACAACAATTGCATGTATATTCATACGGCATCTTTTCGCATCTTGCCAAAATGCTGAAAGATGCCAGATGCGGCTATAGTGGAAACTGCCTCTTAGTTCAAACAGATATTTTTCATTGCCACACAAAAAAACTTAGAAGTTCTTTAAATAACATTAAACTAAAATAAAAGACAACAAAAGACAAATGCCGTTAAATTGTATGAGGCGAAAAATGTGGTAAAAAGCGATGATGCTGAGATAAAAAAAAAGCAAAAAAATAAATAAAAAAAATCTGCTCTTTTAAGATTCGCTCATTCTAGCAATGCTACCAACCTCGAACAGTTCATCGGGCATTTTCAGTGCTTCCAATCGATTATTACGATAGATAAGTGCAGCCAAATATTTTTAAGATCGACCACAGTCGATTGTTATCGAAACCGGATGATTGTTACTTTTCGGCTCGATTCTCTCCGAGACTAGAGAAAAGTGAAAAATCTATGAGCTTAAATTAAATTCCTTGAGAGTTCTTAAAATATCATTTAGGCCCCATTGTTACTGTGCATCCTCGCGAAATGTCCAAATTTTCGTTTAATTTTTAAACTCGAACGAAAACTGTTAAAAACGGGTCTAAGGCCCATTTCAATTTTGAATTGAAATTTTGCACTTTTGAACATTTTTGTCGCCTTCCATATTTTGATACATCATTTTTAAAGCGCTTAAGCAGTACTTCTTAAGCCGTAATGATAATGCTTTGATTTTCTAATTGCGAAGAATCTGAAAAGCTGCCCATAAACTATACAACTTATCGTCAGATTTGCATTGGTTGTACAACAAATCGTGCCGTTAGTATGCTTGTAGTATAAGTACCTAGCTGTTTGACGGCTTGTTCAAAATTATTTGATTTTTTGGCTACGTTAATAGAGGAGTTTGTCAGAATTATTTACTTTTCCCTATTTCTTGAACTGGCAGCATCACGCGACTGAAAACTTTTTCTTAAAAATGACTTCGGAAGAAATATTTCTGAATATAAAATTGATACTTTATGGAAAATCTAATGTTTGAAAGCAAGCAGTAAGGTATAGTACCTGTAGTACAATCGCAATCGTACGATAGATGATAGTCAAAAACAATACGAAAAACTAAGCAATATCGTAAAAACTTTAAGTTAAGAAATAAGTTTCCGATTCTTTGAAAATTATTTGAATTCCTATATCGAAATGACTCTTCACTTTTTTTTATAAAAATCATGCTGCAGAAACCGAAAATGTCTAAATAAAAAAGGTTCAAAATTCCCTCAAATTTGATTTTTGAATCTTCTAAAAACTAAAACTCGGTCCCCCTTAAAGTTCTCCTAGACTTTTCTTCCATAGTCTCATCTAGAGACCAGAAATTACCCTTTGTTTAGGCAGATAATACCATATGATGCGTATGAGGGATGAATTCCTTGATCGCGACGAGTTTTCACATGGCCCGCATGACATCGAAAATACCTGCTATTGATTTAATAAAATATTTCTAAAATTTTCATCGAAAGAATCTTGAGAATGAATGTTCTTCGTCAAAATCCTTTTTCATAAAAATTCACTTTTTAATTCTACCCTATCAAAAATCGATCGATATGCATAAAAAGATACTTTAATCCGATGAAAATTTCTATACTGTCCAATTATCTGAACAATCCAATAATCCTGTGGTTTGAAATAGTCTTTAGATGCAATGCCTTGGCACACTGTAAAAGTTCGTCTAAACCCAAAATGAGCGTTTTTATGTGAATTCAAACAAAGGCACTCTTTGAAAAGGGACCGGTTGTTTTCCAATCAATTCTATGTTAAAAGAGGTGAGTTGAATGTATGTAAAGGCGACCGGTCCTGAATTCTTTAGGACCGATCCGCGGTCGACCTTGGACCGGTCCCACTTACTGCACGGAACTTTTCAGTCATGTGACCCTGCACTGATCCACATTTATTTCCTAACTCCAACTCATGACGTACCATGGTCGAGGCCCTTTAGGCTCGATCGAAAGCACAATGAGAAAGTAGGAAAAAAGGACACAAGAGAGTCAGATCACAGGAGAGTGAGAACACAAGAGAACGAGAGCACAAGAGAACAACAGCACAAGATAGCGAGAGCACAAGTTAATAAATGCAGTGAGTAGAGGTGCGTAGTCATATAAACAAGTGAGCTAATTTTAGTTATATACCTACATAAATATCTTTTGTCATTTATATATATGTTTTGTATATGTTTATCCAGTCCAATCCGGATATAACGAATTCGCTTATAATGACGAACCGTTTTTAGCGACAGCGATGTAAACTCAAATTTGGTTTCATACATGTGCACTACAAAACCCTACCCGACCATTTTGTGAGCCATCCGTTTGGTACGACAGAGTTTCGCTGGTCCCTTGCTAATCGTTATATCCGAATTATCCTGGAACCCGGTTATTTTTATCATTTTAATGATATTGGGTTTTATTTATTTATTTTTTTTATTTTTTGCTAAAGAAATTTATACCTAATAGAAACCATCTGCCGTCAGTGCTTTCGGCCTTGTTTCAATAGCCCCAACAATATCTCTATGGAAATTCAAGAAATACAAAAACAAAACAAAAAAATTGTATAAAATTCACAAAAACAAAGAGTTATATAATAATACATTTTCAATGTTATTACTGTATGGCAAAATACTGATTAATGACAGGATAACAATTAACGGTTAATTGTATATTTGAAATCTACGGTTGAAAGGAAATTCTATAAGATTTGAAATCGAGCCTCTAGCGCAGCGAGCTTAAAATACACCCGAAATCGAAAAACAGAATATCGAGTTAAGTGTAATGATGGGTGTGAGAAGTATGAAATCTAACACATTTGGAAAGAAAATTTTCCAGAACAAAAGAAGTATACCCGAATATTTGAACAAGGATCATATATGTATGTATATTTAAGAGGAAATACATATATGGCCTTGTTCCTTAGAACGATGGACATTGGGTTTGATAGAGTTCGGGACACGTCGCTTGAGCATTTTCTATAGGCTGAGAATTTACAAGTGTGTCGACAGTGACATCAAGTCCCATTACTAAAGACTTCACAAAATTCGGCGTATTTTCTTCGCGAAGTTTTTTTGAATCGCCAGTCTTAACGTACATTGTACGTATCCATGTTCAATTTCTTTATATCATGCCAAACTATAGGTGAATTTGTTATGAGGAGATAAAAAGGCACTACAAATGTAACGAAATTTCTATGTCGCTTGAGAAGATTCGCTATAGAGAGAAATTCGTTATAGAGGAGTTCGTTGCATACTAAGTTTATATATATATAAATATCTGAAATATCAACGTAGTAATAGAGAGCTTCGACTTTACCTATAGGACGATTGAAATATAAAATTCCCGCCTCGACAGATTTTCTATTAATAAAATGTTTTTCTATTCAGCTCCATTATGTGATTATCAGGGGAGAGACATGAATGTATAGTAATGTAGGTTGAGACGGCAATCAAATATCATGGCTATTTCCATTACGCGCTGAGATTGTAATGTCATCAGTAGCAAGCTTTTGACAGCAGACCGACTGACATCTGTGAAATCCTCGAATAGTAGTTGGAGCGCCCCAAACACTCTACGATAACATATTTTTAAGAAAATTCCATACCACACTCTTTCTTTTCCCAATTTATCGAAAAAGTTTCCTGTAGATACCTTGTTTCTTTCAATTTAATAGCTTTACTGCGGGCCCACTTTATTTTTTTTATATACACAAACATATATAAAGTGTATATCCGTTGCAGTTATATGGCCTTCGGTCAGTCCTTCATGTTACCAGTACTAGTCCGCTCATAATTCTACTTCTAATGTATTCAACTGACCTTTTTAACATGGGCCTGTCATTGGAGAGGGGGACTAGTCCGCAAAACATCTGACCGTAGGTCAGTTTTTTTTTTTTTGGGTCAATTGTCGTAGTTTTTTCTGGTTTTAGAATAGTCAAATAAGGAAAATGAAAAACCTATTTCTATATATGTATGTATATTCGAAGTTGATGAAAGTGTCATTTACAGACTACCCTTAAACCAACCTGTTTATTACCGACCGCCGGCTAGTCGAATTCGATGAAGCAAGCTGCCATAATATAACCGGTAGGATTTGGACCGGTCAAAGGGCAGTCCTTCTTATGAAATTGACCGGCTTATTACTGCAGGATCTGCAGATATAAGCTACAAGCCTCTCCCCAACACATCCATACATGTATATTCTTATATCTTATATTTCTTTTATTTAAAATTTTATTGTTTTATTGGATTTGATATAAGTATTTTGTTATTAGTACCTATAAATACTGGATTTTCAAATGACAGCCGGAGAAGGAGAGAGAGAGAAAGAGAGAGAGACAACCGGGGACGGAGAGATGGAGACAAACGTGGACCGAGAGAGAGAGATACAACCAGAGACGGAGACAGAGAGAGAGAGAGACAACCGGAGACGGAGACAGAAAGATCAAGAGATAGTGAGAAGAGTGAATAAAACCAGCATGAAAGGAAACATAAAGAAATCGAACATTACGTAAACGGAAACGAAACATAATTCATGAAATTAAATAAAAATTCATTGATTTTAATGAAAAAACATTGAGAAATAAATACGAGATAAGAAAACCATGCTACTTACTTGGGCGCCATGTCATTGTAACGTGTGTCGCGTACACCGGTGGCTACAGCCGCATTCGAGGGCATGCAATGCTGCGATGAGGAACCCATCGGATCCTCATAGTAATCACCGCCGCGACGACGACGATCTTTGTTCTTGCGTCGTTTATTTTTAGGTCCACTGTATGTTCGTGTGTTTGCGTATGTTATTCATTCGTTTCGATTGAAGCGCATTGCAAAGCCGAGCCAAACGAGCCAGAGTAACGTACATACAGAGTTTTACGTTTGAGTAATTATGAAAGAAAGAGCACAAGGGCGAGAAAAAAAGTTTTTTTTTTACAATGAAAAAATGCATGAATAATGATCGTCGTGCAGAATAAAAAAAATTAAAAAAAAAAAAAAACTATGTACGCTTAAGTATATAAAAGATCTTTTTAAATCAAATATTCTACAAGAATATTCCACTTAAGCTTTCTCAACAAAAATTTAGCAATGGCCAACGTACTCTCATTCTCAATCTTAAGGGCTAGTCTTTTAAAATCTGGGTAACGAAAGTTTATTAGCATAGATAACGATGGATTGTGTATTTTTTCTCAACCCTGGCTAACAAATTGGCGGTTTAACAAACCGACCAAAAAAAATTATTACTAGGCCGATTGTTCTCGGTTATCGTTGTTTAAACCATCGGTTTAAATTTGGTCTTTTCACATTTGGTTAGAACCCATTAGTGGCATGAAAGAAGTCATGGGAAATTGAAAGTGCAAAATTTCCATCAGAAATTTTCCACATTTGGAAGGTGGACCCAATGCAAATTTTTTTAAAATTCTCGCTTGGTTTTTTACCATTTTAGTTCGTATTTTTAGCTGGGCTGATCTTTCTTATTAATGGAAACTTAATTGATTCGGGATGTCTTTTATTTAACCCTCTAATGCCACAATTTTTTTTTTTTTTTTTTCAATGTAAAGTTCAGATATGACTAATTTTGGGTAGAAAAACATAAATCTGAAATAATTATTATTAGTTTTTTCATTTTTTTTGGTAATTTGTTCGAAAAAAGTCCGTCTGGAGACGGAGCCAGGAATTAGAGGGTTAATGTATAGTGTCAGTTCAGCAAAATTAATAATTCAATTCATTTAATCAGAACAGTAGTAAACGGGCCTAAAAAGACGAAATTTCAAAAAAAAAAAAAAAAAACTGATTCAAAAGCACTAGATTCACAAAATATTTGGAAATAAAGCAAGGATTTACCTACGGTTTATAAGACCGGCCTCGAGAGTAATAATTTTTTTTCTTCACATATTTATTAAATATTAGTTGATGGTCGCGGTTATGGTATAAATATGTCTGGGATATAAGTTGCTATTTTGAGCAACTTTAGAAGTCGAAAAAATTACTCATCAAAGAAGGCCCATCGAGAGAAATTTAGGATCCAATGGGTTATCATTAGAGCTCGGATTTTGAATATTTTGAATTTTTTTGAATTATTTGAATTTAACTGTGATTTTTGAATATTTTATTCACTGAAGTAGGCTTTTTTTTTTGTTAATTTGACAATTCAACATTTTAATAGGCATACTAAATCGAACTAATTCAGTTGCATGCGGAATTTCGATTGAGAAGGTTGACCGTGCCTTGTTCGCGTTATGAGCTGGCTCCAATCGCCAAGTGTAGCTCACATCAGAAGCCTGACGACGGTCATTTAAACGTGTTCTAACCTTAAATTTCAATACAACGAAACTAATCCTGACTAAGGATCTGATCCTGTTTATCGCTAAGTCTAAACGTGTGTCAAGGAGGAATAGAAGTACTCAATGGCACTCGTATTGGACAAGTTCAACAAAGTTAAATCGTTCTAACCTAACAAATTCGAAAATAATCCTGACGACGGTCATTTAAACGTTCGATCCTTTACATATTATTGCAAAAGTTCTATCCTGGCATATGTGGACCTAATTGTGTCCCTGCCATTTAAATTATAGTAAAAAAAAAAAATCGAACTAATTTGGAATTTTTGACTGTGAATTTTTTGAATATTTTGAATTTTTTGCATTTAAAAAAAAAAATTTTTGAATTTTATTTTTTTTTTGAATTTTTTTTTTCTTCATTTTTTTACATATTCAAATTCCGAGGCATAGTTATCATACCTTTGGACTGCTCGACACACAAACCCGAAGAAGAAAAAATTAATAAAAAAGATCAGCACTCTGTCTGCTAGGAAGCATCTTGGTGAAAATGGGCCCCGTTCAGAAGCCTAGCCCAGGGGAGAACCATCTCCGATCGCATCTCTATTAGATCGAAAATCTTTCCCGTAATCTATTTCTGCTACAATAAAAACTTCACAACTGGAACTTCACATAATTTCGATTTCTCATCGGGATTGTTTACATGAGCTTGCCTGAATGCGACTGTATTGAACCGATCGATCAAAAAGCAGCTTAACTCTTTCAATAAAACCTCGATCAGATCAATTTAAAGCATTTTCATTGTATTACTTCGGCTTTGGACTTACGTTTAACGAAAATGTGTTAAAAAAAAATAAAATAAAATTGTATCACAAAACAAAATGAACAAACAAAATAACACGAAATGATCAAAACAAAAACTAAATTTCAATCGCATACCTTAAATTGATTTGAAAAAAAAAAAAAAAAAAAAAACTATATAAGATGATTTAACTTACTTTGCCAGTGGAATTTGATCACGTTCGCTGTATGCATCATACAAATACTCCCTGAAATTTGTTGGTCGACATATTTGATTTAGTTGAAAAACATTGAACATATTAATATAATAAACAAATAGCGGAAAGAAACAATAAAAAGCTTAAGGGATAAACAACACAAACAAAAAATGAATGCTTCAAACAATATTGGTTTTCTGGATAACGCAACAACAAATTTAAAGCAATGTTCGAGTTTAAAAAGTGACAGAACAATAGAAACAAAGCAATGTTCCAACATAGGAGCTTTTGGGATCCATTTCCACTATACAATTTGGCATTGGGCAATTGGATCATTCAAATGTTTGTATTAACTTTCGCATTTAGCATTTTCCTAAGTTTTTTGTTTTTTTTAATTTTTTTCTGAAAAATATATAAATAAGGAGCATATATATCGATACGAAACCGACAACTTGCGACTATAGTGGAAACAGCCCCTTAGATTTTTGTAAGTAGTGGATAGCGCGGGTGCCCCAAAGTACTCAGTACCGGTGCCTTTATGTCTTTTATGTATGGAGGACGGCCGAAGCTTTTGAGCGTTCGTACGAATATATTAAAGACAGGATTTTCATTTGAGATTCCCAATTGTCGAAATTATTGCGATATTGATCGAAATTTGAGTCATGTGCGTAAATGTTCGGGATGAATGGTTTGAGGCCTTTCTATATTTCGACGTTTAGCATTATCGACGGTATGTTTGAACGTTTGTAAAATATATGGAAAGAATTTCATAGGGCTTGGGTTAAGGCTTAAAAAAGTGAGCAAAAAAAGTGAAGCTATACCAATTTTAAGCAATCTCGGGTTTTCGAAGTTCGAATTTGAAAGGACGAGTAAAGAGTAAATAGAACTTACGATTCGACCAATGGTCCAGGGTAAGGATCCGATTTTTGGTAAAGTCCAGCTAGCTTGATGGATACGCAAAGTGTTGGCAGAAAGAGTATAGCACACCAAATGACACCAGCCCAGTATCCATTCTATGGCAATGAAAAATTTCGAAATTTAATTTTGATAGTATTTTTAATTTTTATTTTAATTTTTATTTTTATTATTAATTAAACTTACCAATGGATCAATGATGCGATTACAGAATCCAACATAAGTTGCATCGTAAACACGCGACAATGGCTGGCATAGACCAATTTCCTTCTTGACTGCCGTTATGACCATGTCAAGGTATTTTTCGATTTCGTCATTAAAATAGCGAGTCAAATTGAGTGCGGTCTCCTTGACAAAGGCGCGCCCCTCCTCGTTCAGGAACCGCTGTGCTCGCTCAATTTCAGCAACAAGCAACGGTATGGAGTCCTCGAACGAACGATCCTTATAACGCATCATTTTGTCTAGCTGATGGACTAGACGCGTCAGTTCGGCAGTTTGTTCCTTCATCGGTATTACGAGATTGCGCTCGTAGGTCTCCAGATGGAGGGCCTGATTGCGTAAGCTAACCTGAACGTCCATCATGTCGGGTGTTGTTATTTTTGATGCGGTTTGACGCAACTGCTCAGCAATTTCCAATAGCGAATGCTTCGTTATTGTGTCCTGTAGATTGTCGATGAACTTCGCCGAATCAAAGTCCTTCAATGGGGATTTTGCTAGTTCAGATATACGCTTCTTATCTTCGGCCGATAATATGATGATAGGTTTATCGTGTAGATCCACATTGCGTACCAAATTAGTCAACGTCTGATTGATCTTGTATTGTTTGGGATACTCTTTGATCTCCTCGATGTCAATGCGGTTGTGTATTTGCAGCACCTCGTATATGGTCTGATTTTTCTTGCATGCGGCAATGGCATGAGATATGCGGA
Source organism: Chlorops oryzae (assembly GCA_020466095.1). Lineage (NCBI taxonomy): Eukaryota > Metazoa > Arthropoda > Insecta > Diptera > Chloropidae > Chlorops > Chlorops oryzae. The sequence goes on from CM035806.1 coordinate 159,912,669, forward strand.
ATTGTGGTAAATTACCGGAGCCGCCATTACCTTTGGTCTGAGCAGCGTACAGGACACGATTCAGGTCGACTTTGTTATCGATTTGGGCAAAAAGCTCGTCATTCTCTGGATCTCTGATTAATTAGAAAACACAAAACAATCGTTGGCATTTTATGTGAAAGTTTTTCCACAATTTACAACTTACCTTAGTGGAACACAGATGCCACTGTGTCCAACAATGCCTATCAAGAAGTGGAGGTATGCAAAAACTAAAATCGCCGATATTGTTAGGAAAATTAAGGTCACGGCGCTGAAAAAGAAGAAGAAGAAAAAAATAAATGACCCATACATAGTCTAAACGTATCAGGAATTGCATATAGTTGACCTACATCATAAGGAAACGTGAACCGGAACCTTTATTGCAGCAATCATCACCGTAGCCGCCGGGGCGTTTTCCACAGATTCCACAGAGCAATGCAATAATAAGACATACCAGAATCTAAAAAAATAAATTAATTAGTATTAGAGGAGCAAATTGAAAGAGCCGGGGCCGGTCTTTTAAAATGGTAGTTTAATCCCTGGTTTATTTTCAGAGATTTTCAGAAAGTAGTGCTTATGAATCAGTGGTCTAAAAATTGCATCTTTTTATAATTTTTATACCCGACACACTGTGTGCCGAGAGTACATTGCATTTGTGTGGTTGTGTGTAACACCCAGAACCAGTCGAGATATACCATACAAAATATATATAGAAATGGTCAGCGTCACCAGGAGATTCGATTTAGACATCGTCCGTCACCGTCTGTCTGTCTGTCTGTCTGTCTGTATACAGTTTTCTTATCGAAGGAGTTGAGATATCTTGACAAAATTTGGTATGCGTGCTCACGGGGACATGAGTAAGAACCAGTTCGAGAATGGACCCGATCGGACCAATTATAGGGGTACCTCCAGTACTAGGGTCTGTTACGAAAATCACAAAATCTGATCTAAAACCGGAGTTTTTCAAGATATTTTGATGAAATTTGATATTTGGACATGTTTAAAGGCAAGTAATGTGATTTATAAAAATTGGAAAAGTGGGCGTGGCAGAAAGGCGTTTTTCGAAAATTGTCTCGTATACCCGAAATTCAAATGGCACGTAAACTTCCTTTGTAGCCATAATCATCATACCCAAAAATTTTCTTGATCGGTTCATTATTAAGGGCACCTCCAGTACTACGGTCTGTCAAAAAAAAATCCCAAAACTGCCCTAAAATCAGACTTATTCGAAATATTTCAATGAAGCTTAGAATTTGAGCGTATATTTAAGCCTCCGAGTATAATTCAAAGAATTCTGAAAATTGGAAAATAACACACAATCTATGGGTTATCATTGCAAATAGAGATGCATTAATATTAATCAGACTGTAAAAGATGGATATTAATGGGGTAGAGTAATTTAATAAAGGTATAATAAAGAAGAGCAAAAGAATGTAAATAATGAAGGAAATTTCAAAAGAAAAAATTGAAAGAAAGAGGAAAGCCAAAAGAATAATGATTGAAAAAAAAAATTTTTTTTTTTAAATAATTTAGAAGTAAACTTGCCAGCAAGAGCACGGAGCAAACTGCTATTCCCGCATAGAATCTATAAGGAGAATACTCTTGTAAATAGGCATCAGCCACCTCAACGTGCTTGTCTGTTTCGTGAGCAATCGTAGAAGCAGCTCGATGTAATTCTTGTTGCACTTCATTGGCTGACTTCTGGAAGCGATCTCCTAAAAAAGAAAACAAAAACGAAAATAAATTTAGTCAGAATAAAAGAATATGTTCATTGTGCCGTCCATAAATTCATGGATATAGGCAGTAGTATATAAATTCCAAAGGTACCCACCTGCCTTCCTGAGCGCATCCATGATTTGTGGTATGAACTGTGCAATTGTATTGTTCAGATGCTGGCTCAAAGATTCGAGTTCTTCACGTCCACGATTGCCAGCGGAAGCGATGTTCTGCGATATGAGTTCGTTCATTGTCTCAACAATTTCGGATACATCGGGGATCTATTGATGCAATAAGAACACAATGGTCGATTTAAATATTTTTCGCAAACGATTTCATTCTCAAAAGGGATAGGTGGGGGTTCAATTTTCATGAAAAATTTTTGTTGCAGTGATCTAGAAAAACCCTATCATGCTGACTTCGTTTGGACTCCATGACGCATGAGTTTTTATAATTCCTTAACGCAATCCTCTGACAGTTAGTTACTCTCACGACAGTGTCTATTTTAATTCTTTGAACGGTCACCTGACCGACTTACGAAACGCAAAATAAAACCCACAAACACTGGGTGAAAACAAGTTGATCCCAACGCTATAACACGTTTTGTTCTCCATGACTCTCAAAGAACCGAAAGTCTTTTATTTTTATTAAAGTTCCTAACTTGAAACAAAATGCTCTGACCTCCTCTGGGTTTTAAAACCAAACAAAACTACACTCGGCAGGTTTTCGAGTATTGATATTGAGCTTACCTTGGGGAAGTATCTGTCTACCATCTGATTGCATTAAAAGGAGAGTTCAATAGTGGTATGATAAAACATCTTACAACTGATAGAAATAATTTCATTTAGATAACAACTTTACACACTAAACACTGACCTGATCGTAGTGTATGCCATTGGCGTCTAATTTTCCAATTTCATACTTTGTGAGCACGTCCTGACAGGCCTTGACATTGCATTTTGTAAGCATTGCCAGCAGATCACGCTTCACACCGCGCAAGCCTTCAAAAATAAAAAACATATTAGCGTCAATCTTCCGAATGGATATGAAATATTGATATATGTATAAAAAATTTCATTCACCATCGCTCAGTTGGGAGGCATCCACACGAAGTGCGTTTGTAATATTACGCATTTTTTCCAGCAACTCCTTTTTATCCGGCATTTTTGCAAGAAAATCAGATAAATACTTGAATGATACCGCCATTGACTTTTGCTCCAGACGTGTATTAAGAAAGCTGCCAGTTTCTATGTTATTAAAAGAGAAGTTTCGAAAAGATCGAGAGAGAGCCAGGAGTATGTATGAGCTTCGGATAATGCGGATAATATTGAGGCGAATTACACAATTGTACGTACCCTTGAGTATGTTCTCTAAATTACTCGAAAGCTCCTTATAGTTTGCGACTAAAACGTGATCGACTTGTTGACCGGTGCGTTTCAGGAATTCTTGGGTATCGGCGCTGCCTTGCCGTGCCGATGTGGTGCTACGATCGATGCCAATTTGAGCGAAACTGTTTGTAACGAATGCCACGATGACGCCAAAACTAAAAGGACATTTCAACAAAAAAACGTCGTTTTTAATTATGTATCTCGTTTTCCGATCGTTTCATTTACTTACAGTATGCCGATAACGAGCAAAATGAGCAGGAAGCCAAGGCAGACACGTCGGCAGGTATCGTGCTTTTTATCGAATGGCTCAGAACGTCCACCGCAATTACCAGCGCAACGGCAGCAGCAAAAGCAAAAGCTGTAATAAGAGCAACAATTAACAGTTATAGCTATAGATTCAAACTTCTTCATTCAGTACATACCCAATAATCGGCAGTATAACAACAAGCAAAGCAACGAATATTGTAACTAGCAAAATGGGCCAATTATGTAGGATCAGTTCGCCCCATTCGTTCCGCTCGACCTTTGGACCATAAGAAATGCGATCGTTTTCGATTTTCACGTAGTCTGGAGAAAAGAGCATAAATAAAAAATAAAAAATTTATAAATGGACATTTCCATGGCTATAGACGCGACATTTGAATCTAAAGAATAAGATAAAATTAGAATGCTATAAGATATCGCATTCCGCCCAATGCTCCGACCAGAAGTGACGTGTGTTATATATTAAATTTACTTCGCTAAATATATAACATGTATTGCATGTCAAGGAATGTATATAAATATAAATAAATATAAATATAAATATAAATATAAATATAAATATAAATATAAATATAAATATAAATATAAATATAAATATAAATATAAATAATAAATATAAATATAAATATAAATATAAATATAAATATAAATATAAATATAAATATAAAATAATATAAATATAAATATAAATATAAATATAAATATAAATATAAATATAAATATAAATATAAATATAAATAAATAAATATAAATATAAATATAAATATAAATATAAATATAAATATAAATATAAATATAAATATAAATATAAATATAAATATAAATATAAATATAAATATAAATATAAATATAAATATAAATATAAATATAAATATAAATATAAATATAAATATAAATATAAATATAAATATAAATATAAATATAAATATAAATATAAATATAAATATAAATATAAATATAAATATAAATAATATAAATATAAATATAAAATAATATAATATAAATATAAATATAAATATAAATATAAATATAAATATAAATATAAATATAAAATATAAATATAAATTAATATAAATATAAATATAAATATATAAATATAAATATAAATATAAATATAAATATAAATATAAATATAAATATAAATATAAATATAAATATAATATAATATAAATATAAATATAAATATAAATATAAATAAATATAAATATATATAATATAAATATAAATATATATAATATAAATATAAATATAAATATAAATATAAATATAAATATAAATATAAATATAAATATAAATATAAATATAAATATAAATATAAAATATAAATATAAATATAAATATAAATATAAATATAAATATAAATATAAATATAAATATAAATATAAATATAAAATATAAATATAATATAAATATAAATATAAATATAAATATAAATATACACAAGGTGTCCCGCTTAAGAGTGTTAAGGGAGGTGATAGGGGAGGACCAGACGAATAAATAATTGTGTGACGACAAGGGGTCTAAGTTTTACCCCTGAGGAGTTATGGGGCTTTAGTTATGTTAAGTTTCCATTGAAGTTTTTTTCATAATTTTTTTCAATGAAAACTTATCGTTATTGAAAAGTTTTGAGGTCGATTTTCCCCGAACTTGGATTGATTTTAGGGCCATGGTTTCTGAGGGAAATTGTCTTAGAATTTTCTGTAGATTACGATTTTGCTATACCATTTTTGATTTTATTTTTCACCCATATAAATCGACCCGCCCTACTGTACATACTTTAAACGAAAATTCCAAAAAGGGCAGACATTTAGAGTTCAAAATTAATTTTCTGGTCAATTTCCCTTCGTATTTTGACCATTTTGTGGATATGCCAACATGTGTTGGTACTATACATATGTATATCAATATACATATGTATATTTAAGCATGTTTGTTTTTGTATAGATATAGTGAAAACTCCCGCGAATAGACACATATGGACAGACAGCACAGGTATATTATCGCTCATAAAAGAACATATAATTTTTGGGCACCAGGAAACCTGTGCGAGCATGTAATTTGTTTGCCGTCCGTGGCTTGGTGGTTTTTTTTTTAAATTGTTTTTGGGCTTATAAAATTAATACGCACCTTTCGGCAGTGGGTCGCGTCCAATGATGTGCCGCATTATGATGTGGGTTATCTGATAGAGTGGCTGCATTCCTCCAGAATGGTAATAGAGATCGCTAACGTATGTGCCGTTCTTATTGAAGCGTGAATATTTGGTGGTTTTGAAATTCAGTTCATCCTCGTTGGCCTCAAAGCCGCTAACCAATAAGGTGGGTATAGTGACAAATATGATCGCCAAAGCGGACAAGCTCCAAAAATTAAATCCAATTGAGACTGACGTCGACGAATGATGACGGCGACGGCAGCTTTTAACTGACGACATTCGTGAGGCTATTTGTGTTGGCTTTCTTGCTGCACTGACTGATGACATTTTTGAAAATGCTTGATATTATTGTTGTTGTAAAAAGTTTGGAATGTTCTTATCCCCAAAGTGCGTTAAAGGCGCTTTTCCTTATATTTTGATTCAAAATAAAATAAAATAAAAAGACAATTAAAATAATATATAGTCAGCAAATTGGTTGTCGCTTTTAAATTGGTCGGACTTTCGGCAGCATTTTCAAAGTCTGTCTTTTTTCCACTTTCTTTTAACTTGTGTTGGTTTTGTCGATTAAAATGATCAGAATAAAATTTAGTTTGTTCCTTTCGTTTTCCGTTTTCCGTTTGCCGTTTTCCTTTTTCCGTTTGCCGTTTTCCTTTTCCCTTAGTTTTTTGTCTTTGATTAGATATCGAAGCTTTTCATCTTGTGCACTTTTGTAAGATTCTGAGGAGGCACGAGCACGAGTTTAATTATGAGAGATTCATTCCAATTCGGATTCGAGGAAGATCTGCAATTGGAGAGAAAGAAAAGAACAAACTTTTAAGATGATCTCCATTTGAATAGCTAGAAAAATTCTTATAAAAATGTATTTAGGTAGTTAATGTAAAGCGATTACATAATGACTTCAATTAGCGTTAGTATATTTTTGGATTATTCAATTAAAAGATGGATGCCTTCGTCTATTTCTGATTTGTTCGATTCGCCTCGCGTGCTCCGAATGGAAGAATAACAATCAAGAGATCAGAAAGATTCAAGTGAGAGAAGGGCAATTTCACGAGAAACGGACCCACCCACCCGTGACAACCGTGACAGCAATTCCGAGAAAACAATTTCGTCATTTTAGTACCTTACTATATTTAAAGGCTTTCAAAAACTTACATGTCGGACAAAACAAAAGCACCGAACTTGCCCCTAGAACATTTCACTGAATAAAATATAAATTAACGGTGGAAGGATATACCGCAAGGATATAAAACGGTTATCAGCAAGGCACGTGGAGAGGAAAACATACGGTTTTATAGATTTTTACCAGTCATCAGCGATCATTCGATCCAAGTTACGGAAATTCAGGGAAGTCCATCATAAAAATGGGGCGAAATAAATACTCAGCAGTGTTCCGAGAAAAAATTGTATCTGAATCTTATAAAGGCGAGTCTGTAACAGCTATTGCTAAAAAAATTTAGCATTCACTATAGCGTAATATCACGAACCATAAGTCGTTTCCAGTCCACTGGTTCCCTTGGAACTCATCACGGGAGTGGCAGGCTTTTAAAAACCACCAAAAGGCAGGACAAAGCAATTATACGAGCTATTAAAATGGGTCACTTAATATCCACAAGATCACTTGAAAGTGTACTATGCTTGGATATTTCGCGCAGATCCATCCAGAGACGGATTGAAGAAGGGGGATTATCGGCGTACAAGACCGCTAAAAAGCCATTTATTTCGGATAAGAATCGCAAAGCGTGACTCGAGTTCCCCAAGTCACATATCAAATGGACCGTTGAAAAATGGCCGTTTTCGGATGAATTAAAGTACAACATCAAAGTTTCTGATGGATTAAGGTTCGTACGAAGGCCAACGTCTTAATTCGCGTTACACGAAAGGTACTATAAATCACTGGGGCGGAAACATAATGGTCTGGGGATATTTTTCTGGCCATTTAATTTGCTCAATTCATATAATCGATGGAAGGTTTTGTGTACAAAAATATCTTACAGACCATTATGCTAACTTACGCAGAAGAAAAATTGCCGTTAAGGTGGATCTTCCTGCATGACAATGAACCAAAGTTTTCAGCCAACTGTGTAAAAGAGTGGCTTGAAGTAAGCCAAATTGAAGTTTTGAAATGGCCAGCTCAGTCACATCATCTTTATCCGATAGAAAACACATGAAACAAAATTACTTTAAAGAACCTCGTGAGCCAGGCCCCTACGCACGGAGGGATTTTGGGCGTTCAAACATTGTTTTTACTCGGCATTTTGAAAAAATTTCTTGAAGGCATAGCTTGTATATTCATGTTTGCATTGCATATCTTGTGAAAAAAATTTTAACAAATAGATTTGGGCCTCTAGGATTCGATTAGTAACACACATCGTAACGTAACGATAACATGCATACTTGAGTTAAAACTTCCCCCATGAGCGATTCCTGAGAACGGGCCTGTCGTGAGCGACAAAATTTGCGAGAGTTACTTCTTGTAACAACTAAATAATTTCAAAAAAAAAAAAAAAAACAAAGTTCTGTAACGGTGGTGGAGTCACAAAATTATGTTTTGGGTGAAACAAAATCGATTTTAAAACACCGATTTAAACAACTATTGAGTTCTTTTAAAATCGTTTTCTGAAAAAATCATGTCATGGCGCTTACGTGGTTATTGAAAAGTTGCGCCGATATATGTATGTACGAAATTATAATGAAATAAAAAATGTATGTAAATATATTAATATGTTGATAGGTAAAATACCAGACAATATCGGTCATTTATTTGTAGCAGTGCCGCCTACGCAAAGCGACATGTCGCGACATATCGAAACGTTTTGATTTAAAAAAAAAAATTTTTTTTTATTTTTTGAACGTGAGCATCACATAACGTTTATGGGTTCCGCTAATTTGCACCGAATAAGAATGCTTTCAGGGGGAGCAAAAAATTACGTGATCTTCCAAGAGAATTTTAAGATGTGCTCGATCGACACAGTAATTTCACCATCTCCGCTTAATGTGACGTTAATCTCTATTTTATAGACTGTATTTATAAGTTGGTGAACAACTTTGTGGACTTTTGGCTGAGAAGAGAAGTCAGCGGTTTATAAAAATATGGAAGAGCAGATACACTTATTGGTAGGTGGCTTACACTTGCCGCTTTGTAAGTAAAAAATCTGCCCAATTCCTAAAGAGACGTGCTTCAATATTTTATTCAGATTCACTTTCCTGGTGCCAGCACTCTCAACTGAAGAGACCGAAATGGTTTAAATTTAGAATGATTTATATTAGGTGTAGTAAAAAGAAATCCATTATTTTTCCAATAGATGGCGTTATTTATCTGCATCTCGCGTTGTATAAGTCCGATCGTGTTCCGCTAGGGGGCATTAGAAAGATGACAGTTCCTACTAAAAAAGCTTTTTTGACACTTTTTTGATTGATTGATTCAGTTTTGTTTGAGAGCTTGTCAAAGATGGACATCAGCAAAGAGAAAATTCGCTACATTTTACAGTTTTTCTTCGATAAGGGAGAAAACGCAAGCCAGGCGGCTGAAAATGTGAATAGCGTTTATGGACCTGATACTGTAACAGCCAATCATGCGCAATTTTGGTTTCGTCGATTCCGTTCCGGTAACTTCGATGTCAAGGATGCACCACGCACTGGAAGGCCAATTGTCGAAAATGTCGATAAAATCATGGAAATTATCGAGTCCGACCGTCATGTTAGCACTGTTTCGATTGCAAAAGAGCTAAAGATTGCACAAAAAACCGTTTGGAACCATTTGAATAAGGCTGGATACACAAAGAAGCTCGATGTATGGGTGCCACACGAGTTAACGCAAAAAAACCTCATAGACCGAATTTCCATCTGCGAATCGCTGCTGAACCGCAACAAAATCGACTGATTTCTGAAGCGGTTGGTGACTGGTGATGAAAAGTGGGTCGCTAACGACAACGTCAAGCGAAAACGGTCGTGGTCGAAACACGGTGAACCGGCGGAAACGGTGGCCAAGCCAGGATTGACGGCCAGGAAGGTTTTGCTGTGTGTTTGGTGGGATTGGCAGGGAATTATCTACTATGAGCTGCTCCCATACGGCAAAACTCTTAACTCGGAACTCTACTGTCAACAATTGGACCGTCTGAAGGAAGCAATCGCCCATAAGCGGCCACTTTGGCCAATAGGAGAGGAATTGTGTTCTATCAGGACAACGCCAGGCCACACACATCGATAGTGACTCGCCAGAAGCTCCGGGAGTTTGGTTGGGAGGTTCTTCTGCATCCACCTTATAGTCCGGACCTGGCACCAAGTGATTACCATCTGTTCCTGTCCATGGCGAACAATTTTGCTGGTGAAACATTCGCTTCAAGAGAGGCTTCTGAAATTCGACTGTCTCATTTTTTTGCTAATAGGAACGAGGGCTTCTATGAGAGAGGCATAATGAAATTACCTTTAAAATGGCAACAAGTTATCGAACAAAACGGCGCATATTTGACCTAAATCGGGTCATTCTAACTATCTTAAATAAAGCCCTCAATTTAATGCAAAAATAATGGATTTCTTTTTACTACACCTAATATATACATTATATTTTTATACATTCTTCATGGTAATACAGTGCACTATCTGCTTGCGGGCACTTCTCCTAAGAGGACACTTTTTTTGGGAACGTACAAATTTGTTAGAAAATTTTTTTAAATTTCTACCTCTTAAAGGTAAAACCCTCTTTTATAACCGGACATGGACACACAACATTGAAGCGAACTAGACGAAGCACCACTGTGGGCCGCCTCGTTCAAACGACGTGTAACGCGGTTGGATTTCTTTTTATGAATCTTTGTCAAATCGATGATCTATGCTACTAAGCCAGGAACTTCAAACGAGCTGAAAAAGAACATTCAACGCGAAATTGACATCGTTCCAATCCCTGATAGAAAACTCCGTTATTAAGGCCTCTTATTAAATTTTTATTGAAACCCGAAATATCGGCGTGGTCGAAGGGTGTTGTTCATAAAGTAATTGAACAGAAGTCAGCATGTTTGGCCCCTTATTGATCTTGAAAATCTCCAGAATAATATTGATCTCTTAACGGTGTCTGATATTTTATTGTCAAGCTCGCCTGACTATGGCACTTTAATTTATTTTTATTTGTTTTTTTTAAATTAAAAAACTCCCCCATCCCATTCTCTCTCACTCTTCAAACTCCGCTGAAGATTCGACATGCGATGGATGACCACATGCGATGCCTTCATATGATAAACTTTTAAATGCTCAGCTTTAAAAATAAGTGCAAGCTTATGAAAATATTTCAATGGCTTTTTCGGATTTTCAAAGAGGGATTAGGAAAAAAAAATATATACAAAAATGTTTTAAAAAAAGGCATTAGAGTCAGGTCACCTATTGTGGACCACCTAAGCAAAAGTTTAAATAAAATTTTGGTGAAAAATTTCAATCGTGGTTTTTATATACTATTCGTTTGTCGATATTACTAGGCCACTTTCAATGGTATCAGATTTAAAAAAAAATTTTTTTTTTTAAATATTTGATTTTGAAAAAAGGGTAAAATTAAAAAAAATAATTAAAAAATACAGCCTTGAGGAAAATTACAAAAAAAACGGTCAAAAGTTAAAAAAAAACCACATAACTACAAGTTTTTGAATTTTTATTTAAAGGCAATCGGTTTATTAATAATAATTTGCAAACATTGACCACGCAGCATCGGATTCAGTTTCATTGTCCGATTCACAATGTTTGCATGTAAAAAAGCCTTTGATACTGATGCTCTACTCGACGACATGCCCAAAATTTAAAATTCACCAAAAAATTTAATAAAGCTCATTAAACTAGTAACCACTGTTCCAAAGTCTATTTATATCCATAAACATGCTAAATTTCGATTAAAAATGAAAAATTTCGACGCTCCACTCAAGGCTGTCAGCAGTGTTTTTTTTAAGCTTTGCGTGACTTTACTGAATCTTTCTTAATTTGTGAAACTAACAGTAAATATTCGAATCTTATATCTAGTACTACACATTTTCTATTTATACAGAGAAAAATATAAATAGTTGCTGGTTCCAACGGGCCTCAATTTAAGAAGCTGGGCTGATGGGAGTTTAGCGCTGTTACACCGCTTACATTGTATCGAGCTTTGTGAATCCTTACGTGTGGCGTGCACGAGCGAGGTGCGCCAGACCTAGTAACGCCTTTTTTGGCTGGAACGGATACGTTCTTGCCAGTGATGAGCATTGGTCCTATATCCTTGGATAGGTAATCATCTGACTTGCACGAGCGAGGTGCATATAAGAGAGCATCGGTCTTAAGCCTCTAAGACGGTAGATGCAGACGGGTCTGACTTGCACGAGCGAAGTGCATATAAAAGAGCATCGGTCTTAAACCTCTAAGACGGTAGATGCAGACGGAAGGTCCTTTCTTTTTAAACGTGTTCGACTTGTTGTGTTACTGAGGCTTCTTGCCAACTGATTCGAATGATGTCTTATCTTATCGTTGTATGATGATTTTAATCGTATGATTTCATCCTTAATGAGTGGAATTTGTAGGTCACGGTGAATATGTTCATTACGAATATACCATGGGGCACCTGTAATGATTCTGAGAATTTTCGATTGAGCTCTTTGGATTATTTCAATAGAGGAAGCGCAGGCATTTCCCCACAACTGAATGCCATAAGACCAAACTGGCTTTAATACACTATTGTATAAAAGAACTTTATACTCAAGGCTGAAATTAACAAGAAATATACCTACTGCTTAAGTTTAACAAGTCGTTATTGTCACTATTCGTAGAACGCACAAAGATGCACAATGGTATAAAGCGCAAAATATTTTTAATTTTTTTTTTGAAGCGCTCGCTTTGAAATAAAAACGCCTGTGCTCAGTTGGAAGCTTTATAACTTGGGCACTATTGAAGTAAATTGCAGTAAAGTTGGATGTAATAATAGTTTGACATTTTAACTATCACAACATAGTAAACATTCAAGTTGCCCACTCTGGGTAACCTTATCCTATATGCTGCGAGCAGATTGACAAAAAAAAAAAAAAAAAAAAAGTTCCAACGAAACTCCACAAAGGGTAAAAAATACTGCGCGGGCAATTTTTGAATGCAGTTTGAGTGAAAAATTTGGTTGCGGATTAAGAAGCAAATAATTCGGACTTTTCGAAGAATCGCCACAGTTGGCATGGAAATGTGACTTGAACAAATAAGTTTCTTTTCAATTCAAACGATGGCTTCGTATCACAAGCGTATTAACGAGCTCTTTTCGAAATATCCTGACAGTTCTCCCTCCATCCGATAAACTGACTTTTACCTTTTGTGGGCAGTGGTATTGCACTGGTATATGCGTCACCGCAAGGCCATATCTGAAGTGCTACTTTAAAATGTATATTCTTTCTTTGTTTTTTTTTTTTTAATTACCACTGGTAACGTCATTGCATTTGAATCGAAATTCCAAAAATAATTGTTAAAAGTTTTACAAACTGGTCTCTCAGAGATCGACGTATGTACAAACAAACATACATAGGTACGGTACGGTGCGGTACTGCGGATCAATTTATATAGAAATGTCATCATTTAAATTTCTAGTAAGCAGAGTAAAATGCGTTGAATATAGAGAGCGCATTGACAATAGAGAGCGTCTTCGGTTGAACCAAATACTCGGCGCATTGTGAAGGGGCTGGATACGCACCGCACCAGTGTGCTATTACTATTTTAATATGTTCCGTTCCCGACTGTTTTTTTTTTTTTTTTTTTGAATAGGGTTGATAGAGGAGGTCATTGTGAACAAAAAATCGTATGGGAGGGGGGGCGTCGCAAATGCACCCCTGAGGAGTTATAAGGGAAAGAAAGAAATTTGCAGTTGTTTTAGAAAAAAAAAAATTTTAACTTCTAAGCCTTGCATTTCAGGCAAAAAATTTTAACGCAGTTCGACAGAGAATTGTCAGGCCTTTCTGTGCGTATACAATTTCCTTACACTTTTTTGCAGTTTCAAGGGTATCTGTGCAATCAAAGTGAAAATTTCGAAATTTTCTTAACATTTTTTTGACTTTGAGAGCCATTTTAGTATGAAAAAGGTCCTATTAACACATACTTTTCTAATTGTTTCCCAAATCTGCACTAAATTTTCTTTAAAACGGTACTGCATGTATCATACTTTAACCTTAGAAATTCAAACAAAACGGATTCAAAAAGATCAACTAAATAAAAAAAATAAAAAAGAGGAAAATCTTTTTGAATCCTTTTTGTTTGAATTTCTAAGGTTAAAGTATGATACATGCAGTACCGATTTAAAGAAAATTCAAAGGTTAAACTGAGCATCTGAGCTGAAAATTGAAGATTACTTCGACGTTGGGTAGCGGTGATGTCCACACTTAATTAATTGGTGAGAGATGAAGTTTTGAAAATAATGCAAACGACAATAATGGGCAATATGAATAAAAACTTTCGAAATATTAAAATATAAAATATAAAAAATATAATTTTGGATCAACATTATTTATCCTAAATAAGTTTCAGCTGTTTAGCATCTAAATTGTGAAAATGACTTTATGTGCGAGGTGAGCGACGCAGCAGTTGGCCGTATTCTATGAATTTCTCAAAAAGTTTTCTTAATTAGGGGTATAGTAATACAGTGAAACCTCCACTCTGCCGACACCTCTTATAATCGGAAAAAATTTCTAAAATCTTAGTTTTACGACCTTCTTTCAGTACAAACTCATCTCTCAAATGCGGACACTCTTTAAAACGTACAGGAAATTTTCTAACTTTTGGTCTTTAACACCTCTCATATACGGACACTAAAATGACAAATAAATCTAAAAGCCTACGAAAGTAGTTTAAAAAAATTCTAAATTCCTGATTACTTTGTACTGATTACTTTATATGTAACTATATTAAGCTCAAAATCCAATATTGCGATACATTCAATCGTAAAGCTTAGGCTCCAATGTTTCGCATTGCGAGATCTCGATACGCGGAAATTTCGAAAATTGAATATTTCTCGTTGCGAGGCAGTTTTCAAATAATGATGTAGGAACTTCTGGAATTTGAGCGGTGCGACTTAACGCATTCTAAAGTATTAATATACCTCAAATAAGGATTGGTATTTGGTTCTAATATTGCATTACTAGAAGTGAAATTGAGCTATCAACTGCGTAACGCAGAACTCTAATTGAAAATTGATTGGCGCCACGCAAAATATTTGCGTCACGTCTCTGTCTCTGTCTCGCATCGAGCTTTCGCAATATTGGATTTTAAGCTTTTTACTATACCCTTCCATATGCGGACACTGCCCATATCCGGACAAAATTTTGTTAACCGTCAGTGTCCGCATATGGGAGTTTTTACTGTACTTCTGCCCAGTTTCATTGCCCTGTTACAACTTTTTCTATTTTTTTCCAAAAAAAAAAAAAATGTATGAAGACGTGACACACTGTGCACCGTCGTAGGTAGCTGTCGTTTCAAGCTTCATCGGGAAAAATTGCAAGTAATGAGCCGATTGGCAATATATTTTCGAAAAGACTTGAAACGATTTGTGACATTTGAACATACACAGTAAATATCGACATTTTTGTATGGACTGTCATACATGCATACTAAATAAAAAAATGTTTTCAAATTGATTGGATTTAAAAATTCAAAGCGAAATGCAAAATTAATTAACTCAGCGCTTAAAGAATTGAATTATAAAAACATAATTTAAAACTGATTTCTTAACCCTATAATTCCTGGCTCCTGGTCTGTAGACGGATTTTTTTCGAACAAATTATCAAAAAAAAAAAAAAAAACCCTTATAATAATAATTTCAGATTCGTGTTTTTCTACCCAAAATTAGCCATATCTGAACTTTTCATTGAAAAAAAAAAAAAAATAAAAAAAAATTGTGGCATTAGAGGGTTAAAGCCTGAAGGTTTATTTTCACAATTTTTGAATTAAAGTTAGAAATAGCACTTGCCTTAAAACAAGTACAACAAGTACAGTATTCCCCGGATATAAGCTCCGATCAAAATGCACGAAGAATAGTGCTTATAAGCAGGGCTTTTTGTATTAAAATTGAAGGCAAATGACACAAATTCCCGTACATATAAGCGGGGAATACTGTAAAACAAGTTAGAAAGTCTAAAGTCGTTCAAGCCCGATACTCAGTGTCCCGACAATATTGACGCACTATGTTTTGCCTTTCCCTACGGAAGTTACAAAAAAATCTCCATTTGTGGGCGTGCCGGTGAGCGGACCGCATAAATTTTTTCCTACAACTTTAATTCGTCTTGGTCAGTCAATGTTTGAAGCTTTTACGCCTTTTACTGCGGAAGTTACGGAAATGGTTCATTTTAGGTCGGGGCAGTGGGCGCATATCGACCATTTTCACAGAGGATCATTCTCGGGGCCCAAATTTTTACGTAATTGACCCAGACAATTGGAAGCAGATCCGACCACAGACGGACGGACGGACTGACCGACAGATGGACATGTCTAAATCGGGACCGTAACTTTTTATGTTGATATCCTCAAAAAGGCACAATGAAAAAGTTATATCAAGCCTTTTACTGAAAAAAGGCAAAATGAAACTTTTTATTTTGCCTTTTATTTTTTTTGAGCAGTAAAAAAAGTTAGAATCTGACTTTTATTTTAAAAGTCAAAAATAAAAGGCAATTATTGCCTTATATTTTTTCGAACAAATATAAAAAGGCAAGTTCGGATTTTAAGTTTTTCAAACGAATGAAAACGGGCAAACTGTGCCTTTTTCATTTTCGAACAAATATAAAAGGCAAATTCTGACTTTTATTTTTTTGAACAAAAAATAAAAGGCAAATCGCAATTGCCAAAAGACCAAAAGTCCGATCATAAAAATTTCGGTGCCAATCGAATCTACAGATTAACCTCTATTAGATGGTCCAAATCGGGATATATGTTCATATTCATATGGACATAAGCTAATATCTTTAGTGTTTTTATAGCTCATTTCGCAATTCTCTGTAATAACTCTGAAAAGACCTGAACCCAACTTTCGACCCAAACAGACTCTAAGTTACTGGCGTGACTAATAAATTGCATCTTAAATCTAATAGAACTAATTTTAAAAGCCTATTTACTAGGTTATATACTACTCTAAAGTTTAATTCTTTGTCCGACCCATATTTCCGTTTATTGTTTCCGCTTTTTTAGTTCGGAAAATATTAAAAAACGACGCTGACCAAAATAATGTGAATGAAAAGGACTCACATACTAGATTTTCATATTTAAAATTTTAAAAAGTATATAAGCTATAGTATATAACCTAGTAATAGGCTTTTAAATTAGTTCTATTAGATTTAAGATGCAATTTATTAGTCACGCCAGTAACTTAGAGTCTGTTTGGGTCGAAAGTTGGGTTCAGTCTTTTCAGAGTTATTACAGAGAATTGCGAAATGAGCTATAAAAACACTAAGATATTAGCTTTATGTCCATATGAATATGAACATATATCCCGATTTGGTACCATCTAATAGAGGTTAATCTGTAGATTCGATTGGCACCGAAATTTTTATGATCGGACTTTTGGTCTTTTGGCAATTGCGATTTGCCTTTTATTTTTGTTCAAAAAAATAAAAGTCAGAATTTGCCTTTTATATTTGTTCGAAAAATGAAAAAGGCACAGTTTGCCCGTTTCATTCGTTTGAAAAACTTAAAATCCGAACTTGCCTTTTATATTTGTTCGAAAAAAATATAAGGCAATAATTGCCTTTTATTTTTGACTTTTAAAATAAAAGTCAGATTCTAACTTTTTTTACTGCTCAAAAAAAATAAAAGGCAAAATAAAAAGTTTCATTTTGCCTTTTTTCAGTAAAAGGCTTGAAATAAAAGGCATTCTCAAAATAGATAGAGGGATGCTCAAGGATCTCAAAAATGCCAAAAACTTTCCCCTCCGACCATTCTTTCCCCTTGCCTTTTTCGTTCAAAAATTTCAAAATAACTTTTATTTTCAGTCCCTGGTCTAAATCGATTAAGTTTTCGATCTTGATCAAGAAAATGTATATCTGTCTATATCTACGGAACTTTGTTCTAGTTGGTACAAAACTAATATACCCTGCTTACGATGGGCATAATGAAAACACCAAAAAAATAATCCGTAAAACTGTTTTCACCCAATGACTTTTTTTTGGAAAAAACGTCAAAAATTTTTGCTTGACCGTTTTTTTTTTTTTTTTTTTTTTTTTTGGTCAATTCAGGGTTATTAAGAAAAAAAATGGTATTATAACTGTTATAAGTTATATTTTAAAAATTACAATTTAAGTGTTATTTTAAGAGTTTTATTATTTTAATCAGAAATTAAAAATTATTTTTTGAGTTCTATTTTTTACTCAGAAGATAAAACTTATTCTTAGAGTTTTATTTTTCGATCAAGAAATAAAAATTAATGTTCGAGTTATATTTTTTACTCAGGACAAAAAACTTATTTTTAGATTTTTAATTTTTACTCAGTAAATAAAAATTATTTTTCGAATTTTATTTTTTGCTCTGAAGATAAAAATTTATCTTCGATTTTTATTTATTACTCAAAAAATAAAAATTAGTTTTTGAGTTGTTTTTTTTTTTTACTCAGAAAAATAAAACTCTTGCATAAGTATATTACCACTTTTTCAAGATAACGCCTGAAATAGGATTAAGTGATGAAGAGTCGGATGATGATGAACACGAGGAAATGAAAAAGGCAAGATGCGAAAACGGCAACCACAATTCAAATCCAAAAAATATTTCCATAATACTTGTGTTTGCATAATGTTGTGAGTAAAACAAAAAACTTGAAAAATAATTTTTATTTTCTGAGTAAAAAATAAAACTCCAAAAATATTTTTTATCATCCGAGCGAAAAATAAAACTGTAAAAGCGATTTTAATTTACTGAGTTAAAACTAAAACTCTTACAATAAGTTTTATCTTCTGAGTAAAAAATGAAACTCGAAAAATAATTGTTATTTCCTGATCAAAAATAAAACTTGAGAAATAATTTTTATTTTTTGATAAAAAAATAAAACTCTAAGAATAACACTCACATACTAATTTTTAAAATATAATTTATTTTATATTGATTTTTAAAATTCAAACTTCAAAAATAATTATTATTTTGGGTCCCTGGTATTTTTCAAAAATTTTGTTTTGATAAAAAGTTTTTAAACTTACTTAATTACAATAGCAAAAAGCTGTTTGTTGTTGTTTCCTACAGAGTCTTCATAGGCCGGACTATTTGAACGTTTTTACAAATGTAACTTCAGGTCGGCCTTTTTTATAACATTTAACATACCAACACAAATATTTCTCAAAAAAAAAAAAACATAATTAAATTTCGCAAATCTCACTTAAAAAATTCTTATGAAAATTAGAGAAAAATTACATTAAAGACGAAAATAAATTTGTTCGTGCTCTCTTTTGCACATCTGATCAGCTCCTGTCGCCAAATTATAATAAATAAAAAAAACTTCCTTTACTCTATATCTTATTGTAGCATTGCTATTTTATTGAATACAATTGTATACAACCGAATAAAATGAGTCAGTTAATAAACATTATAGTCATTTTGATCAACTTAAGAGAATACAAGGGCAAAATTCTTTTGAAACGTGACTTGATAGATATGAAGGAAAAAAGAAACACGAAACAAAGAAACTGAAATTCAGGTGATATTGAAAGACTTTTGATTTCAAGAGCCCCACAATGAGTATGTCCGTTTAATTTTGATGATATCTTTTTTATATTTCATGACAATGAAAGCTTATCGTAATTGTGTATTGATAAGAAATTCTCGGGATTTCCCAGGGGACAATACATTTCGATATTAGTCTAGAATAGGAATTTTTTCAAATTGAGCGCGTCTCTAACAGCTCAGATATAACACAGACTTACACAATTGGTTGTCCTATGATCACAGACAGCGAGCTTATGTAAATTTTTATTATTTTATATGAAACTAACATATTCATATATTGAGTTCATTTGTAAAACTCTGACCGCTGGTAGCGACCCCTAAATGTCATTTTAAAAAATTCAAAAAAAAAAAGCAGAAATATTTTCTCGTGGTATATATTAATATGACGGGGTGTCGCGCGAAAAAAAGAAAATTTTTTAAAATAAAGACCACCCTAATATGTATACATACAATGTTCTTTGAGTAGCATCGCTTATCTATTTACCTCCTTCTATAAAATTAAAGAGAAAATTTAATTGACATCATTTCGAAGAAATAAAAAAAGAGATACAAACAAAAAGATAGCCACGAGTATCAGAGAAAATGAAAACAAGAAACCAATAAACGAGTTGAGGGGAAACACTTAGCTAGAGAAAGAAACATTTTGTACTGTCGCGTGATTCACACTGCCGCTGCTGACAAAATCGATCTACAAAAATAACTGACATAGCCAAATGGACATCTAATTCAATATTGACCAAGCCATAATACATATAGTCTATGCACATTTGTATGTAAATATGTACAAACCTGCTCACAACGAGAACTTTTATACCGAGAATCAGTAGATATTATTCATGGTGGCGAAAAACCTGACAATACAATACCCGACACAGATAAACAGTTAGCTATATATGTATGTAAGTTTGAATACATATATTTCGAAACAGGCATTAAGACGGCGACCATTAGGACAAAGTGTTCGGGACATTTTCAAAACAAAAAGGGCCTCATATGACGAATTTCGTTCAATTTTTCTATTAGAACCGCCCTTTTGCCGCGCTCTCTCATCGGAAGCTGTAATAAAAGCTCAAACTCAAAATTGAAAAAAATTCGAAAAATCCTGATTGTGGTACACTTTTTAGGATTTTCGTGACAGACCCCACTGGTACTGGAAATACCCTTAAAAGAAATAGTCCGATCGGATCCTAGTTCTTACTCATGAGTCATGACCTCGTGAACACGCATACCCACTTAACTTCGTTAAAATAGCTCAACTCCTTCGATAAGAAAACTGAATGCAGACAGTCAGACAGACGGACAGACATGGCTAAACCGAATCCCCTGATTACACTGATCATTTCCATATAATAGTCTATCTCGACTGGTTCTGGGTGTTACAGACAACCGCACGAACAAAATATATCCTCGGCAGAGAGTGTGTGGGGTGGGTATAATAAAGACATTTTCGCAGGTGGTACTTGAAGAAAAGTTGATGTGATTGTTTGTCCGGTCTTTACTGCCTCTTAACATTATTCGATGAATCGCATGTCATCCAAGGCGTAAGTTAAGGCGCCATCTTGATGATGTACAATACGTTTTTTACTTTTACTGTTCCTACTGCTGCCGCTATTCTGTTCCCATATATGTACATTGCATACGCACAGCAACTGGTGTAAGCTTCTTCATACCCAACATAAACAGGGTAAATTAGTTTTATGCGGACCTTGTAACAGCTATTACCAACCTCCGCAGATAAGAGTATTGACGGTAACGTAGTGCGGGGGGATCGAAGGGGAAAAGCCAAACCGGTTGGCAAAAATTAATTTTAATTTTTCAAAAGGCCTTCTTATTAAGACCGGCGGGCAGTGCGGAATGCCCTCCATTGTGTCCTCATTGTTACCCGCGCGCCCCCGGGTAAGGAGAAATATTAACATGTTTGATCATGATTGATGATCAAAAACTCGATCGATTTAGATATGTCCGTCTGTCCGTCTGCCTTTTCATCTATCGCTCTGTGGTCAGATCTCCATCGAAACGGTGGTACACTGGTAAATTACCAGAAGTGCGGTGGTCCTATCCTGAGAAACAAAAAAAAATTCAGCCCCGTCTTCTCGAAACCACGCCTACACGTGCGCCCAAATAGAATGGTTTATCGTAACTTGCGTATGGAAAGTATCGGGAGCTTCAAACTTCAAATTTCAAATTTCACATCAACCACCATCTAATAGAGGAGTGTGGAAAAAATATGCGTGGTCCACCCACTGCCCCCCCTCATAAACGTAAATATTTCATACAGCTTCAAATTCGAAACATAGGATGACCAAAAGGAATTTTCGGAAAAACTTGATAAGTTCCGATTATTGCCACGCCCACAAACATTGATTTCTTGTTACTTCCGTATGGAAAGGCAAGGATTCGGGCTTGACTGACTTAAGCTTTCTTTCCTGTTGTTTAATAGCTCTAAATATGTGCGTGGCAATGCGCCTCATTCGGTTCAATCGATTAAAGTGATTTTTTAATGCGAATTTTATCGCAATTCGGACGCCCAAGGTGAGCGAACATATCACAACACTTAAAATCAAATTAAGGACTTTAATAGCACAATGACCATTTGGATAACGCTCGAAAGAATTCACAGAGACTCGACGAAGAACTCCGACAATTAAAGCTATCGTGCACAAGACCAATTGATAAAAGAAAAAAAATTCTTTCGATTTCGACTTTTCAGTCTAAATGAGGTCGAACACACAGATCCGTTTTCGGTTTTCTTTTTTTTTGACAATTTTACTCCAAAATTTCAAAAATGTTTTAAAATTGACCTTTGGTTTCTTCGGAATAATTATTAAGTTTCGGCCATATAATTAACATATCGATCCAGCTTAATATATTCGGGGTGTCCAGGCAATTTTATGCATAATTTTGATATGCGATACTTTATGTCAGGAACTATTTTGTTCTTGAACGACTTGCCTAAATGGTACCATTATTGAGTTATAGCACTTTAAGAAATTTATAATTCATTTAATCATTTAATTAGTGTAAATTTACGCAATGAAAGTACATACCTTATGATCCTATTGCAAGTGAAACATCATTTCGGGAATGCCACTATATACGAAAACGTTACCGAAACGAACATTCCCGAAATGATTTTTCAATGCTTCGCATTATTTTATATACTTATACATAGTTGTCGGCCATCTTGGGCGCCAACATATGTACAAAATTTGGGGAAACAGAACAACATTGTTTAATGAAATTTAGGCTAATAACCTTCAAATTTTTGTACCTAATGTTAATGATTTTCAGGTGTTTTCCGTAGTGATGATTTATTGATGTGCGGAACCGAAACACTTCATTTAAATCATCTTTCGAAGAAAATTAATTGAAAATCGCCACAAAACGACCGAACATTGTATGCACTTGAGGGATTCCTATCGATTGACTTCAAAGTTATTGGGCCCTTATTTTTAGGCGAAAGAATAAAACGCGTTCCCGGAAATGATATGCAAACTAGCGGACAAACTAACATATATGTGTGATAAATCTGAAGACAATTTCCTATTATTTATAATTGTATAATTATGCTACATATTTGAATACAAGTGTATCAAACATGATTGAACATTGTATTCCTAAAATTGTATTTGATTGTTTTATAAATATTTCAAATACGAAAATGCGTTTTGGGACGCGTTTCCCGAAATGATATTTTTAGCACATTTAACATTATTTTAAATTGTATACGAACCAAATTCCGGACCTTCGTGGTTTCGACCCATATACATATGTATGTAAGTATATTAAAACAAAGTGCAACAACATCGAAAACGAAAGACGAATGATGAAAATTATGAAACTGATGAATGCGTTTCTCGTTCGAACCGACTGCATCTGATTAAAACATTAAAACATTTCAAATGAACTTACATTTTAAGAGCAACTTTTTCCACGTAGGAAAGGTCGCGGTGATATGCGTAGAAGCGCACCAGGTTGACCAGAAAGGCAACATAAAAAACCAAAATAACCACATTTCTCATCGCCATTTTAGGATTTTCTTTTTATTTTATTCGAGATTTTAAGTTAATTTTCTTTGTATTATTATTTATTTATTTTTATATTAATTTTTAATTAATTGTTCAATAAGTTTTAATTAATTTCAATTGAATTATTTTTTTAAATGAATTGTTTAGTGCAATTAATATTTTTCTTTTTAATTGTTATAATTTTTTTTAAGTAAATTTTCCACTCGACTATTGAGGAATTTTTTTTCGTTTTATCCGCTTGATTGTAAATGAAAACTTTTCATTGCAAGAACCAAGAGTAAACTAATGCAGATTGATGCTCCATCCAGCTTTTTAAATCCTTCTTTTTAAAAAAGCGCAACGATAAAAAAAAAGGAACGAAACAGCAAAAAGAAGTGAAAGGAACTTTACATCGGTTGTCAATGCAAAACCGTTGCCAAGGATCATAAATAAAGGATTGTAGGTAGGTAGAGTTGCCAGGTCAAATGACTGATCTTTCCCCCTATTGAGAAAATGCAAATTTTTTTTCATTGGAGGCTTTGTTTATGGGACGTTTTTTCAACACTGTGATATTATTGAAGACTTTGACACACACAAAAAATGATCGAAAATAATTTGGAAAACGTATCTGTTTGGTAGCCCTAACCATTGGAAATTCAGTAAAGGACGGACAAAAGCAAAAAGGCTTTTGGTAAAAAAAAAACTTTTTTTTCCGCTTCTACTTTGGTCTGCGGGTAATTTTCATGTGAAGCAATATGGGAGGTTTGATGCATTTAATATACTGTGTGCTGCTGTGAGGCTATCCTTGGATTGAATCTGTCTTTTCGTGGAATGCATTAATAACAGGATACTAAAAATAGTTCACTCGAGTATTTTCTGATAATTCTACTAACGTTACGCCTTGTGCTTCATCTCAAAATACATTGCTTATTTGCTGCAGTATATCTTGGAACAATATTTTTATAAAAATTAAATGGAATAGAGCGGAAAAAAAAAACAATTCCCATTAATTGAAATTGAATCCTTGAATATATGTATGTCTGGGAAGCTTAATCTGTCCTTCATTTTCCCGCCGTAGAAGTTTTTCTTAGAACAGAACAGAAAACTTTTAAATTGAAAAAAATACATAGAAATGCACATCCCAGCAAGAAAATTAGTATATCGTGTAGGACAAAGTTAACCGCGACATGTACAGTTTGTCAAGAAGTTTACACATGCAACTTAAATAAAATTTTTCCATTTCGATTCTCAAAACTAAGCAAAGAAGTTTTCAAATTCATATGAAAAGCAAGAAGTAAAGGGAACACCAGGGTGTATTTAATAAGGTGATAGCAGTTCTACAACAAATACAACTCGACAAAAACAACAGGGAGGTTTTTGTTGTGCCGAGTACGTCCAAATGTCAAATATGTTGTTGTGAATATAGAAATTTTAATATCAACTTATGAATACAAAGAGAAATTTTGAAAAAAAAATTTTTTTTTTTTACATTTGAATCGGAAAATAATAAAATAAGAAGAAGACATATCGTCCCCTGAGAAAACCGGTGTCGTATATCGTATGTCGCATTTTTGCCATTTTAAGGTTTTGATGCAGTTTTATTAAACAAAATGAGCTCTTTCGATTCCTGTCCAAATTTTTTTTATAGGAATTCTACTTTCCGAGATATAGAGTGTGCATTTTGTCGTATGTCGCCCTATCTAAGCCCTTCAGTAGTACTTTTGTATCACCCAGAACCTGTCGATATAGACCACACAAAAGGCATATGAATATTATTAGTGTCACAAGGAGACTCGATTTAGCCATGTCCGTCTGTCCGTCTGTCTGTCTGTATACAGTTATCTAATCGAAGGAGTTGAGAAATTTGGTATGCGTGCTCACAGGGACATGAGTAAGAACAAGTTCGAGAATGGACCCGATCGGACCATTTTTAGGGGTACCTCCAGTACTAGGGTCTGTTACGAAAATCACAAAAACTGCTCTAAAACCGAAGTTTTTCAAGATATTTTGATGAAATTTGATATTTGAACATATTTGAAGTCAAGTTATTCAATTTCAAAAAAATGGAAAAGTGGGCGTGGCCGAAGGGCGTTTTTC
Source organism: Chlorops oryzae (assembly GCA_020466095.1). Classification (NCBI taxonomy): domain Eukaryota; kingdom Metazoa; phylum Arthropoda; class Insecta; order Diptera; family Chloropidae; genus Chlorops; species Chlorops oryzae. The sequence continues at coordinate 159,937,976 of CM035806.1, forward strand.
GAAAATTGCCTCCTACACCCGAATTTCAAATGGGACTTGAACGAAATTTGGCAGTTATGCTTCCTTTGTACCCATAAACATCCTCTCCAAAAATGTTTTTGATAGGTCCATTATTAAGGGTACCTCCAGTACTAGGGTCTGTCACAAAAATCTCAAAACTGCCCCAAAATCGTTTTTTTTTTTGAGATATTCCACTGAAACTTAGAATTTGAGGGTATATTAAGGCCTCCGATTAGAAAACCAAAAAATTGGAAAAGTGGGCGTGGCAAAAGGGCGGTTTTCATAAAGAAATTCAACAAAAGTCGGTATATGGGGCCCCTAATGGCCTTAAGCACCTCTTGATATTAAAAATTATTTGAACATACATCATACATCATACACCCGGTATATAGTATGTGTATGGAACGAAGCGAACTAAACCGGTATTTTTCATTATTTCAATATACCAATGTTATACGCAGTGAACCCAGTTTTCACACCACGGCACATCTTAGGACATGTATTAGAAAAAGTGGACAGGTCCCGTATATTAGGAGCGTGCTGTGCACAGCATTCTGTGTGCTATGCACGTGCACCTCCTGTACACAGTTCCGCTGTACAGCTGGGCGGTCGCAATTAAAGCAGAATGCCACTTGTTATCATGTAGGATCGCGATCGCGAAATTCACCCTATAGGCAGGTATAGGAAATTCAACAATTTGGATAAATTCACCAAAAAGCTACCAACAACAATACGGGTAAACACAAAGTGGCACTATAATGTCACTGGCAAGAAAATTATCGTAGAAACCCCGCCAGTGCTCGGACTTCTACCACTTTAGTGGTAGATCCACCACTTTTTTTTGCATTCTACCACTTCTACCACGATTGGTCCAAATCTACCACCTTTTTTTTAAACTTATTTATGCATTTGTTTTATTTATTTAATGTTCATTTCGAATAATTGAGAGCATAAAAAATGTAGTTCAATGTTATGTATTATTGAAAAATATGTTGGCAGCTTCCTATTGTCAATAATGTTGTCAAGAACGGCAGTATTGGCGCTTAACGACATCTAATAAATATTGACAAATTTTTTTTTATAATAAGAGAAAATACCTCAAAACTTGTAAGTTTCTCAATTTTCTACATGATCAGATGTGATATATTGTATTACTATTTTAAAAAAATGTAAATCTACCACTTTTTATATAAATCTACCACTTTTTCTTTAAAAATCTACCACCTTTAAAAATTTTCAAGTCCGAGCACTGAACCCGGCGTCGGCTCTCTGTGTCGACACTCTGTGTCGAGGGTATATTGCGTTTGTGTGGTTGTGTGTAACACCCAGAACCAGTCGATATAGACCATACAAAATATATATAGAAATGATCAGCGTCACCAGGAGATTCGATTTAGACATTCCGTCCGTCCTGTCGTCTGTCTGTCTGTTCTGTCTGTCTTGTATACAGTTATCTTATCGAAGGAGTTGAGCTATCTCGACAAAATTTGGTATGCGTGCTCACGGCGACATGAGTAAGAACAAGTTCGAGAATGGACCCGATCGGACCATTTTTAGGGGTACCTCCAGTACTAGGGTCTGTTATGAAAATCACAAAAACTGCTCTAAAACCGAAGTTTTTCAAGATATTTTGATGAAAGTTGATATTTGAACATGCTTAAAGGCCAGTAATATGATTTCCAAAAATTGTAAAAGTGGGCGTGGCAGAAGGGAGTTTTTCGAATATTGTCTCTTACACCCGAAATTCAAATGGGACTTGAACGAAATTTGGCAGTTATACTTCCTTTGTAGCCATAAACATCCTCTCCAAAAAAATTTTTGATAGGTCCATTATTAAGGGTACCTCCAGTACTAGGGTCTGTCACAAAAATCTCAAAATTGCCCCAAAATCGGATTTTTTTGAGATATTCCACTGAAACTTAGAATTTGAGCGTATATTAAGGCCTACGATTAGAATTCAAAAAAATTGGAAAAGTGGGCGTGGCAAAAGGGCGGTTTTCATAAAGAAATTCAACAAATGTCAGTATATGGGGCCCGTAATGGCCTTAAACACCTCTTGATATTAAAAATTATTTGAACATGTGTGTCTGTGTCGGGTATTCTATTGTCAGGTTCGCCTGACTATAACACCCTTACTTGTTTTATATAGCTTTAAAAGTTCAAAAATTGAGCTTTAATAGATGTATCCATGATACAAAGAGAGCAAGATAGCGCCACTTCGGGTACCGCTATTTTGTAGCATTCGCATTGTTGTTGTTTCCCATGCTCAACTATAGTTGTGACGTTGGGCTTAACATGCAAAACAACAACAACAACAACAACGAAGCTCTCATTTTGTATTTGTGACATCATCGGACTGAAGTGGCGCTATCTTGTTTTCTTGTTTCATGGATGTATCAATAGATGATTCCCGTCACAGGCGAAACGGAGTGTAAGGCCGCAATTATAGTGGAAGCAAAGCTGAAGCTGAAGCGTAAGCTGTCATGTATTTGTTGTTGCGAAAATACAACAAACACATGACAGCTTACGCTTCAGCTTCAGCTTCAGCTTTGCTTCCACTATAATTGCGGCCTAATGTTCCACAAGCCTAGCCTAGCGACGACTGGTTTGTCAAAAAAAAAATCGCATGTTATGGGCACACTACATAATAGGACATATCCACTCACACAAACACTAGAAAGCCTCCTTGGTATCACAATGGGCCGATTAACGGCCTAAGTGGCAGCCACTTCAACCTAGCTACCTACCATAGATGTATTACGATATGATTTGGACTAATGTGCACGAATGTTTTCATTTTTATAATAAATTGACATACATTTTTGACTACGGCTGCGAATTTGATTGTACATAGAATTAAGTATTTTTACTGAAACAACGTGATCAAAAAGTTATATATATGGACAGTGTAGGAATAAGAAAATAACTTCTATTGCCCCATTATATTGAGCTTCGTTTATTATTTTTATGTTTTTCAAGCTTTTCGTGGCATTTTATGAGTTTGGTAGATATTTTATATTTGTAGTGACTTTCGAGTTGTGCACTTCAATGCGTTGATACGTTGTATGTACATATACATATACATACATATACATACAATGAACTTTGAGTAGCATCGCTTATCTATATTTATGTACCTCCTTCTATAAAATTATAGAGAAGATTTAATTGACATCATTTCGAAGAAATAAACAAGAGATGCAAACAAAAAGATAGCCACGAATATCAGAGAAAATGAAAACAAGAAACCAATAAACGAGATGAGGAGAAAGACTTATAGCTTGTTCTCACGGCGTTGTGAAGCAAGTGTTTCGGTTATCTGAAGCGAGATGCAGATTTACCCGTTCTCACGGTGCAATCTTGCTTTGTTCCAGTGATGCCAACATAGATATTTTGCACATTCTATTGCCAACAGTTGACAGCACTGCTTTGTTTTGACTGTTGGCGGAATGAAGATAAAGTGTAAGTTAATCGTTATGTATACTATATTTTTAAAGAACGCATCTTTTTACCCGGGTTTGTTTATTTTTCTTTGTCTGCTGTCATTTATTTCCCACTATTTCCGCTTGCTTCGCAGCTTGCTTCGCCTGCAAAGCGAGAATGAAAGCCGAACCACTTGCTTCACAACGCCGCACAGTGTCGCGTCTTCATACATTCTATGGCCAAAAATAGAAAGAGTTGCCCTAGAGCAATGAAATTTGCCATGGACATTACTTTTGATAAGATGAAGAAATTTTTTTTAAAAATTAGCAACATACAACCACCCCGCCATCCATCCTCCCTTGTAACGGAAACTCCAAAATTTGGAATTTTGGCGCTATAGGTTTGAAATTCAGCACATGGATTCCTTTTGACTACAAATATTAGAAGCATATAGAAAAAGTGGGTTGCCACGCCCACTTTTTCGGCCACGCTCACTGAAAGTTGGCAAAAAAAAATCAATAAGAAAGTGCCGTACAATTTGTATGAAAACGTTTGCAGGAATTGGTAAATGTGGTACTTGTTGAAAAATTAAAACACATATTTATCACAAAAATATAAAAAAAAAAATTTAGTCCAATCCTTGGAAAACAAGAAATGCACTATGACAAAAACATCGAAGTTGAAACGAAAAGTTCAGATAAAAATTATACGTTCGGAAGTAGGATTTGCCCGACTCCTTCATTCAGTGTTGCTTAAAATCCTGAAATTTTTACCCTTCGCTCCATCTTTGATGTAAACCATGTTTTAAGCTTCATCCCCTACTTCTTAGACGTACCAATCCTTTACATCGATTGCATGATCAATGCAAAAAGCTTATAAAAAAAATAATAAAAATCTGCCCACTCCCCATGTCCGCCTCGAATTGAAAATAGGTTTGAAAAATAAAAAATTTTAATTATCTTCAGAATCGCACGAAGTTGGTTGCGAAACGTTTGTTTTTGAAATCCACACGTCAAAAATTTCACCAATTTTAATTCCTACTCCCACTACAAAAATAAACATAACTTTCAACATCGCAGGCCAATGCAACTGATTTTTATTTTAAAAGTTAGTACATACTTGCCATTATGATTTATCAAAAAACAAAAAAAAAGTGTTTTTCGGTGTTTTTTTTTTTTTTTTTTAATTGCCTTTCAAATATTTTTTTCTTTTCCAAAATCCCTTCTCTGAAGTTGTATTTTAAAAGCGACGGCGTTTTACATATGGGCTCAAGATGTCCAAAAAGAACAAAGTTGCCAGAAAATAGAAATGTCATTTTTTTAATATGACATATAAATCATAAAGGTCGGACTACAATGTAACCAAAAAAAACGCATCTTACAAAATTGCGATTCAAAGTTAAATTTTATTTAGAAATAAACAAGTGATTGGAAGTGCAACTTTTAAGGCGTGCTGGGCTTAAATGGCATTAGCTGAGAAGATTTTTGGTTTTGCTTTTTCTTAATGGAGGTATTGTTTAATTGGGTCCGAAAAATTATTTTTAACAATTCAAACCTTAATTTTTGGCATTTTTGGCAGCACTCGCGACACTGTGCGCCGTGAGAACAAGCTATTAGCTAGAGAAAGAAACATTTTGTACTGTCGCGTGATTCACACTGCCGCTGCTGACAAAATCGATCTACAAAAATAACTCACATAGCCAAAGGAATATATAATTCAATATTAACCAAGCCATAATACATATAGTCTATGCACATATGTATGTACATATGTACAAACCTGCTCACAACGAGTACTTTTATACCGAGAATCAGTAGAAATTATTCATGGTGGCGAAAAACTTTTTTGTGAAATAAAATACTATTGTACATACTCGTACATACATAGATTCCTTTGATAAATGTAATATTATATAACACGTCCCAGCTAGAAATTTTCTCATAAAGGACAAATTCATTAATTTTTTCATCAAGGATATCAAGGGGAAAATTTGAGTACTCCTCAATTCCAATGGCGTTGTCATCTAATGAGTGTGTTAATCGTCGTAATTTCAATGGTATTGTCAACGATAGAGGATTCTATAACTTTTTATCTATACTTGCGTTTGTTCTTGCTTAGTTATCTGTGATAAAATAATCGATAACTTTCGAGAGAATATATAAAAATTAATATATATTGCGCAAAATATTTGCGTGACGTCTCTGTCTCGCACAGCGAGCTTTCGCAATATTGAATTTTGAGCTTTTTACTATCCCCTCTCATATGCGGACACCTCCCATATCCGGACAAAATTTTGCTAACCGTCAGTGTCCGCATATGGGAGGTTTCACTGTATATGTATATATATTATTGTCAAATATCGATAGTGCTATTGATAGTTCGACAACACTAGCTCGATACATATTGTGAAAAACAAGTGAAGCTTCTTGAAGTGAATGAAATATATTTCAAGTTTTTTGAATCAAAAAGGCAATTAACTAAGAAGTAAATATGAATCCAGGTTTCAGCAGGAGCAACATAAAAAGATTCGCAACCAAAGAATACCGAAAGATCGCTGACGTGAACAGGAATTCAAAAGAAGAAGAACCTTGTGGATCCTAACTATTTTTTTTTTTTTTTATATAAGCCGTAAGCAATTTTTTAGATAGCACAAGAAAATACGATTTTTTTTTTTATGAACCGTAAGGAGTTTTGTAATGGCAAAGGACATTGTGATTCGTTTTTTTTTTTTTTACAAATCGATCAAGTCTGAATTATAATTAAGTTCTTTAATATGTGAACAAACGTTTGAGAAACAAAAAAAATAAAACAAAAAAACGTAAGAAAAAACAACCAAACCATGTTTCATATTCATTTCATATCACTCCCGAACGATGGCATTGTCTTGCAAAACAGGAGGTACTAGATCTCCTCCACATTCGATGACCAACTCGTGACATATTATACTCTTATGACGGCCAATGCCGCTTCTGTGTAAATTTCATTAGAAAGTTGGTGTATAATAAGGAGGAGTCGCTGATCTAATGCCATGCTGAAATGTCATTGATTGTTTCACGGGACATTTCCAGCTGAGGTAGGTACTAACCCTGCAGTTCCGAACTACTCCGTGTATGGGTACTTACTTGAGTGACCCTATGGTAAACGAACGCCGAACCAGCGAGTAGAAAAATGTATACGGACGAAAGCGACAGAAAGCGTAAACGAAAAAATAAAACTTGGATTATGCTTCGCTTTTCACACTTTTCACTGGTTCGGGTTCGCGGTAAACGATGTGGTGGCTTAGGGTTGACAAAGTAAGTAGAGGTGGTCGCTGGTAAGTAGTAATTTCACCAGCTAATAACTAGTGCCCAGTACTAGAGGGAATATACAACATACAGTTTGTCAAGTAATTGTTTGCAAAGTGAAAAATCAAATTAAATTAACACTTTGGACTTAAATAAAAGATATAAATGAGCTGAGAATAACAACACCATTTTTGAATAACTTAAAATAAAAAATATTCTGAAGCATAGGAAAAAATAATAGTCATTTCATGGTGTCAATTAAATGTTTGCAATATAAGTTAAAACAAAAAATAAAAAAATAAAAAATAATCAAAAAATTAAATTAATATTTAGTGTGGCCTCCTTCAGCATCAATAACATCCTGCAACCGCAACCTGTGTAGCGTCGAATCAATGAGATTTTTTATATCGTATTCTTGAGGTATTTTGTCCCATTCTTCTTTTATAGCTCTAATTAAAGCACTTTTATTGTGTGGAGCCCGTTTTGCCACATTTTTCTTTAGAAGTGCCCAAAGATTTTCTATGGAGTTTATATCGGGACTTTGGGGTGGCGCGTCCATGACTTTGTTGCAATTATATAGCAACCAGGTCCTGCATAAAAGCGATTTATGCTTGAAATCATTAACCTGATATAATTTATAGCTTAACTTCTCGGTATTTCAAGGATCCTTAAAGCCGAATTTCAGAGCACTTCTAATTTGCATTCCTTTTTCATGGCTACTGCTAACTGCCTTGTACTTATAAGCGGATTATTGACCACAGATTTAACAATTTTCGACTCGTCTCGTCTGGATAGTGTTTTTCGGTCTGCCCCCAGACCTGTTTAACTCAAGCCGATTTTCTTTCTCAGAACGTTGCAAAATATTTCAGATTGTTCTGAGTTTAATAGAAAACATTTCCGCCAATTCTTTTGCTGATTTTCCCTTCTGGTGATGAAAATACACCAACTTAATAATGCTGTACTCAATTCGTTTTCCAGGCATAGTTTTTCCACTTTTAACTGCAAAAGAAACTTTCCAAACTGATTGATTTCTACGCAAAACTCGCTGCTTTATATACAATATCAGATGAACCTTTAGCCGACTGTTTAAAAAAAAAGTTTTACGCCTTAAATTGGATCCTTTTTTTATCATCTTCGCATTTCGCAAACAATTATTTGACAGACTGTATGTACACACATACATGCACAAGTATCATTACCAAATGAAGTTCTTTAATTGTCTTAAAGCATGCGATACAACACTGTTGCATATGTCTCAAATGTATGGAATGTGCAAGCAATTTAAGATTGCGTGTTGCGCAACCCATACGTTCGCGCAACCACAGTGCCACAGTCGTACGTTTGCGAAGGCACTCTATTGACCAATATTAAATAAAAAAGGGTGTTATAGTCAGGCGAACCTGACAATACAATACCCGACACAAATAAAGAGTTTGAATACATATATTTTGAAACAGGCATTAAGACGGCGACCATTAGGACAAAGTGTTCAGGAGATTTTCAAAACAAAAAGGGCCTCATCGGAAGCTGTAATAAAAGCTCAAACTCCAAATTGAAAAAAATGCGAAAAATCCTGATTGTGGTACACTTTTTAGGATTTTCGTGACAGACCCCACTGGTACTGGAAATACCCTTAAAAGAAATAGTCCGATCGGATCCTAGTTCTTACTCATGAGTCATGACCTCGTGAACACGCATACCCACTTAACTTCGATAAAATAGCTCAACTCCTTCGATAAGAAAACTGAATGCAGACAGTCAGACAGACGGACAGACATGGCTAAACCGAATTCCCTGATGACACTGATCATTTCCATACATAGTCTATCTCGACTGGTTCTGGGTTTTACACACAACCGCACGAACAAAATATATCCTCGGCAGAGAGTGTGTGGGGTGATTATAATAAAGACATTTTCGCAGGTGGTACTTGAAGAAAAGTTGATGTGATTGTTTGTCCAGTCTTTACTGCCTCTTAATTCGATGAATCGCATATCATCCAAGGCGTAAGTTAAGGCGCCATCTTGATGATGTACAATACGTTTTTTACTTTTACTCTTCCTACTGCTGCCGCTATTCTGTTCCCATATATGTACATTGCATACGCACAGCAACTGGTGTAAGCTTCTTCATACCCAACATAAACAGGGTAAATTAGTTTTATGCGGACCTTGTAACAGCTATTACCAACCTCCGCAGATAAGAGTATTGACGGTAACGTAGTGCGGGGGGATCGAAGGGGAAAAGCCAAACCGGTTGGCAAAAATTAATTTTAATTTTTCAAAAGGCCTTCTTATTAAGACCGGCGGGCAGTGCGGAATGCCCTCCATTGTGTCCTCATTGTTACCCGCGCGCCCCCGGGTAAGGAGAAATATTAACATGTTTGATCATGATTGATGATCAAAAACTCGATCGATTTAGATATGTCCGTCTGCCTTTTCATCTATCGCTCTGTGGTCAGATCTCCATCGAAACGGTGGTACACTGGTAAATTACCAGAAGTGCGGTGGTCCTATCCTGAGAAACGAACAAAAATTCAGCCCCGTCTTCTCGAAACCACGCCTACACGTGCGCCCAAATAGAATGGTTTATCGTAACTTGCGTATGGAAAGCCTCGGGAGCTTCAAACTTCAAATTTCAAATTTCACATCAACCACCATCTAATAGAGGAGTGTGGAAAAAATATGCGTGGTCCACCCACTGCCCCCCCTCATAAACGGAAATATTTCATAGCTTCCGAAGTATAAAGCATAGAAACTTCAAATTCGAAACATTCAACCTATGTTTTCGGAAAAACTTGATAAGTTCCGATTATTGCCACGCCCACAAACATTGATTTCTTGTTACTTCCGTATGGAAAGGCAAGGATTCGGGCTTGACTGACTTAAGCTTTCTTTCCTGTTGTTTAATAGCTCTAAATATGTGCGTGGCAATGCGCCTCATTCGGTTCAATCGATTAAAGTGATTTTTTAATGCGAATTTTATCGCAATTCGGACGCCCAAGGTGAGCGAACATATCACAACACTTAAAATCAAATTAAGGACTTTAATAGCACAATGACCATTTGGATAACGCTCGAAACAATTCACAGAGACTCGACGAAGAACTCCGACAATTAAAGCTATCGTGCACAAGACCAATTGATAAAAGAAAAAATTTCTTTCGATTTCGAATTTTCAGTCTAAATGAGGTCGAACACACAGATCCGTTTTCGGTTTTTTTTTTTTTTTTTTTGACAATTTTACTCCGAAATTGCAAAAATTTTTTAAAATTGAACTATTCTTTTTTTGTGGATACCTCACAATTTTAGGCATGAGAAATATAAGAAGCTTTTACTTGAAAAATCAACATGAATCGGACATTTCAAAATCGGTATTAAAGAAAATAGAAAATTTTTTTCAATTGCTTGAGTTTTGAGAGATGTAAAAATAAGTCGAAACCTTTTTTTTTTTTAAACCGCAAGGTCTTAATTCACAATTGACCTATGTTTCTTCGGCATAATTATTAAGTTTCGGCCATATAATTAACATATCGATCCAGCTTAATATTAGGTGTAGTAAAAAGAAATCCATTATTTTTCCAATAGATGGCGTTATTTATCTGCATCTCGCGTTGTATAAGTCCGATCGTGTTCCGCTAGGGGGCATTAGAAAGATGACAGTTCCTACTAAAAAAGCTTTTTTGACACTTTTTTGATTGATTGATTCAGTTTTGTTTGAGAGCTTGTCAAAGATGGACATCAGCAAAGAGAAAATTCGCTACATTTTACAGTTTTTCTTCGATAAGGGAGAAAACGCAAGCCAGGCGGCTGAAAATGTGAATAGCGTTTATGGACCTGATACTGTAACAGCCAATCATGCGCAATTTTGGTTTCGTCGATTCCGTTCCGGTAACTTCGATGTCAAGGATGCACCACGCACTGGAAGGCCAATTGTCGAAAATGTCCATAAAATCATGGAAATTATCGAGTCCGACCGTCATGTTAGCACTGTTTCGATTGCAAAAGAGCTAAAGATTGCACAAAAAACCGTTTGGAACCATTTGAATAAGGCTGGATACACAAAGAAGCTCGATGTATGGGTGCCACACGAGTTAACGCAAAAAAACCTCATAGACCGAATTTCCATCTGCGAATCGCTGCTGAACCGCAACAAAATCGACCCATTTCTGAAGCGGTTGGTGACTGGTGATGAAAAGTGGGTCACTTACGACAACGTCAAGCGAAAACGGTCGTGGTCGAAACACGGTGAACCGGCGGAAACGGTGGCCAAGCCAGGATTGACGGCCAGGAAGGTTTTGCTGTGTGTTTGGTGAGATTGGCAGGGAATTATCTACTATGAGCTGCTCCCATACGGCAAAACTCTTAACTCGGAACTCTACTGTCAACAATTGGACCGTCTGAAGGAAGCAATCGCCCATAAGCGGCCAGCTTTGGCCAATAGGAGAGGAATTGTGTTCCATCAGGACAACGCCAGGCCACACACATCGATAGTGACTCGCCAGAAGCTCCGGGAGTTTGGTTGGGAGGTTCTTTTGCATCCACCTTATAGTCCGGACCTGGCACCAAGTGATTACCATCTGTTCCTGTCCATGGCGAACAATTTTGCTGGTGAAACATTCGCTTCAAGAGAGGCTTCTGAAATTCGACTGTCTCAATTTTTTGCTAATAGGAACGAGGGCTTCTATGAGAGAGACATAATGAAATTACCTTTAAAATGGCAACAAGTTATCGAACAAAACGGCGCATATTTGACCTAAATCGGGTCATTCTAACTATCTTAAATAAAGCCCTCAATTTAATGCAAAAATAATGGATTTCTTTTTACTACACCTAATATATTCGGGGTGTCCAGGCAATTTTATGCATAATTTTGATATGCGATACTTTATGTCAGGAACTATTTTGTTCTTGAACGACTTGCCTATATGGTACCATTATTGAGTTATAGCACTTTAAAAAATTCATAATTTATAATTCATTTAATTAGTGTAAATTTACGCAATGAAAGTACATACCTTATGATTCTATTGCAAGTGAAACATCATTTCGGGAATGCCACTATATACGAAAACTTTACCGAAACGAACATTCCCGAAATGATTTTTCAATGCTTCGCATTATTTTATATACTTATACATAGTTGTCGGCCATCTTGGGCGCCAACATATGTACAAATTTTGGGGAAAAAGAACAACATTGTTTAATGAAATTTAGGCTAATAACCTTCAAATTTTTGTACCTTATGTTAATGATTTTCAGGTGTTTTCCGTAGTGATGATTTATTGATGTGCGGAACCGAAACACTTCATTTAAATCATCTTTCGAAGAAAATTAATTGAAAATCGCCACAAAACGACCGAACATTGTATGCACTTGAGGGATTCCTATCGATTGACTTCAAAGTTATTGGGCCCTTATTTTTAGGCGAAAGAATAAAACGCGTTCCCGGAATGATATGCAAACTAGCGGACAAACTAACATATATGTGTGATAAATCTGAAGACATTTCCTATTATTTATAATTGTATAATTATGCTACATATTTGAATACAAGTGTATCAAACATGATTGAACATTGTATTCCTAAAATTGTATTTGATTGTTTTATAAATATTTCAAATACGAAAGTGCGTTTTGAGACGCGTTTCCCGAAATGATATTTTTAGCACAATTAACATTATTTTAAATTGTATACGAACCAAATTCCGGACCTTCGTGGTTTCGACCCATATACATATGTATGTAAGTATATTAAAACAAAGTGCAACAACATTGAAAACGAAAGACGAATGATGAAAATTATGAAACTGATGAATGCGTTTCTCGTTCGAACCGACTGCATCTGATTAAAACATTAAAACATTTCAAATGAACTTACATTTTAAGAGCAACTTTTTCCACGTAGGAAAGGTCGCGGTGATATGCGTAGAAGCGCACCAGGTTGACCAGAAAGGCAACATAAAAAACCAAAATAACCACATTTCTCATCGCCATTTTAGGATTTTCTTTTTATTTTATTGGAGATTTTAAGTTAATTTTCTTTGTATTATTATTTATTTATTTTTATATTAATTTTTAATTAATTGTTCAATAAGTTTTAATTAATTTCAATTGAATTATTTTTTAAAATGAATTGTTTAGTGCAATTAATATTTTTCTTTTTAATTATTATAATTTTTTTAAAGTAAATTTTCCACTCGACTATTGAGGAATTTTTTTTCGATTTATCCGCTTGATTGTAAATGAAAACTTTTCATTGCAAGAACCAAGAGTAAACTAATGCAGATTGATGCTCCATCCAGCTTTTTAAATCCTTTTTAAAAAAGCGCAACGATAAAAAAGGAACGAAACAGCAAAAAGAAGTGAAAGGAATTTTACATCGGTTGTCAATGCAAAACCGTTGCCAAGGATCATAAATAAAGGATTGTAGGTAGGTAGAGTTGCCAGGTCAAATGACTGATCTTTCCCCCTATTGAGAAAATGCAAATTTTTTTTCATTGGAGGCTTTGTTTATGGGACGTTTTTGCAACACTGTGATATTATTGAAGACTTTGACACACACAAAAAATGATCGAAAATATTTTGGAAAACGTATCCAAACGTATGTTTGGTAACCCTAACCATGGGAAATTCAGTAAAGGACGGCCAATAGCAAAAAGGCTTTTGGAAAAAAAAAATTTTTTTTCGCTTCTACTTTGGTCTGTGGGTAATTTTCATGTGAAGCAATATGGGAGGTTTGATGCATTTAATATACTGTGTGCTGCTGTGAGGCTATCCTTGGACTGAATCTGTCTTTTCGTGGAATGCATTAATAACAGGATACTAAAAATAGTTCACTCGGATATTTTCTGATAATTCTACTAACGTTACGCCTTGTGCTTCATCTCAAAATACTTTGCTTATTTACTGCAGTATTTCCCGGAACAATATTTTTATAAAAAATAAATGCAATAGAGCGGGGAAAAAAAAACAATTCCCATTAATTGAAATTGAATCCTTGAATATGTTTTCGCTAGTTTCACTCTGGGAAGCTTAATCTGTCCTTCATTTTCCCGCCGTAGAAGTTTTTCTTAGAACAGAACAGAAAACTTTTAAATTGAAAAAAATACATAGAAATGCACATCCCAGCAAGAAAATTAGTATATCGTGTAGGACAAAGTTAACCGCGACATGTACAGTTTGTCAAGAAGTTTACACATGCAACTTAAATTAAAATTTTCCATTTCGATTCTCATAACTAAGCAAAGAAGTTTTCAAATTCATATGAAAAGCAAGAAGTAAAGGGAACACAAACAAAAAATACTCTGTTTTGACGCTGACAAGAAAATTCTTTCACATCCTAGCAAACAAAAAGATTTTCTTTCCAACTATTATATGCGTATTTATTTAGGAAATTGATATTTAGTATGACGACTTTTAGCGTCAATAACATATTGGAGCGGGACACGTTATTCCCCGGACCAACTAGCTCCCCAAATAAAGGCACCTTGAACCCCAAACTCAATTTTTTGTACCATCCAATAAAAACGGAATGGGTTGCAAAAGCCTTTACTGATATTATACAAACAATCACTATAGTTTACTCTACTCATTAAAGAAAGTCCGATAGCAATAGTCCAAATTTTGACTGAAAAAAAAAAAACAAACAATTTTACAGGACCCAAAAATTGCCTTTTTATACCCAGCGTAAGCGGGGTATATTAGTTTTGTGCAAATCTTGTAACAGGGAGAATTAAGCTCCGGAGATGTAGAATAGAAATAGAATATAGAATAGAAATATATATAGAAATTATCAGGATCAAAAACTGAATCGATTTAGACATGTCCGTCTGTCCGTCTGACCGTCTCACAGTGCTTTGTCTAGTGGAAATAAATCAAAAATTGTATGGTAGCGGATCCAGGCAAATTTGGTATCGTTGTAAAGGAAAAACTTCCACTAGAAAAAGGCCAAAATATTTTTAGGAATAAATTATATTTGTAGGTATTACATCAGTTCAAAGTTAGGGCTTTTTATCGGATTTTATATAAAAAAAATTATTGATTTTGAGCATTTATGTAAAACTTTTCTAAAAATTTCGATTTTTAGTCTATTGAATCGTTTTAATTTTTGTATTTTTAAGCTAATTTGAATAAAAAAATGCGATATTATAAAATTTATCGACAAATGAACGTTGATTTTTTTCGAGAGCTACAAATATTGCAGAAATTCACATAAAATTAAAGAAATTATCAATATTTGGAAGTAATTTAAAAAAAATCACCGAAAAACACCTTTTTAATTTTTTTATATTTTTTAGAACCATTCATTAGCTTTCAGAAAATGTATAAATTACATCCCAGTTCGTCCCATTTTTTGAAATATGCGGTTTCAAACACTGGTCTAAATCATATTTTTAGTGCTGAATGAACCTGAAGTAAAAGTATGAGTATTTTAATGGTTTTGAACTCTGTTAGAACTCATAGTATAATTTTTATAAATATCCAAGACCTCTACTTACTAGGCTTTAGAAAGATGCGATTAACCGATATTAATTCATAGTTTTCATAAGATTATAAAGTTTTGTTTGACTTTGCAATGAAATCGCAAAAAAACTAAATTTTTAACATAAAATAAGACTTCTTTGTGGAAAATAAGAAACATAAAGTTGGTTGCCCTACTTTTTAGCATTCCTTTTTAAACATATTCTCATAAACTGTATTTTATATTTGTTCAAGTGCAACCGATATATTTCATACCTGTTGTGGTTGCTAGGGTGGTTCGAAAAACAAAAAATATTTTCTCATTAGAAAATGAAAATGCAACTGACCTTTAGCTCGATATTAAGGAACATACGAATAAAAAATATTTCATTTCGGAATACAATAGCGCGCAAATGTTGCCATTGGCCTAGATAAGAAATACAAAATTTAGAAGAAAAAAATTTTCCCAACTTTTTCTTATTTGTATTGTATTCCGAAATAAAATATATTTTGTTTTTAGAACCACCCTAATGGTTTCATATACGTATAGAAAATTTTGTTTCTTTTCTTTCTTATATTCTTTTCTTATATTTTTAATGTTTATGTTTTGTTGACTGCAATCAGAACAAGTGGTTTTGCAAACAGGAATAACATTTATTTAGCAAAAATCATCACAATGGCAAAGAAATATGGCATCTTTTAGGGGCAAACATGCTCTAACAAAAAATATTTTTAACTAACAAGTATACAAAATTTTTGAATAAAGAAAACAGTTTTGAAAAGACAAAAGTACAGATAATAATTAAAAAATTTTGGTTTGGAGTTTTATTGAATTTTTTATATTTTTACAATCATTTGAAAAAGGTGAAATTTCACAATTTAAACGCGATTTGTGACAAAATTATGACATTGACATTAAATTTGATTTCAGATTCGGAATCAGCGACCTCAAATTAACTAAAATGCCAAATTTCATTAACTTTGGACTACTCCTTCTATTTTTGTCCCACTTTTGTATGGAGACAAAGCACTGTGCGTCTGTCCGTCTGTCCGTCCGTCCGTGGTCGGATCTCCTCCGAAACGGCTGAACCAATGAAGTCGAAATTTGGCACACATGTATATCGGGGTCCGAGTATGATCCTAAGTAAAAATGGGAGACATCTGCCCACTGCCACGCCCACAAATGAATTTATTGTGTTTTCAGTAAAATGCTTGTAACTTGCGAACCACTCAACACATTTCATTGATATTTGGTATATTGGTAAACTATGTAAAGGGACATATCCTGAAAAAAAAAATGGACGCCGTCCTCCTCGAGCCACGCCCACAAATAAGGGTTTATCGTAACCTGTGAAGTAAAAGGCGTAGAAGCTCCAAATTCGCAACATAGATTGACCAAGGCAAATGAAAGGTGTAGGAACAAAAATTTATATAGCCCGCCCACTGCCACGCCCACAAATGAAGATTTTTCGTAACTTCCGAAGTAAAAGGCGTAGAAGCTTCGAATTCGCAACATAGGTTCACTAAGGCGAATGAAAGGTGTAGGAAAAATTTTTTGTGGCCCGCCCACTGCCACGCCCACAAATGAAGATTTTTCGTAACTTCCGAAGTAAAAGGCGTAGAAGCTTCAAATTCGCAACATAGGTTCACCAAGGCGAATGAAAGGTGTAAGGAAAAAATTTCATGTGGCCCGCCCATTGCCACGCCCACAAATGGAGAATTTTCTTAACTTCCGAAATAAAAATGCGCAGAAGCTTCAAATTCGCAACATAGGTTCACCAAGGCGAATGAAAGGTGTAAGGAAAAAATTTCATGTGGCCCTCCCACTGCCACGCCCTCAAATAGAGAAGCAAAATATAGTGCGCTGATAATGTCGGGACGCTGGGTATTTCAAAGTCGGGCTTGACCGAATTTAGCTTTCTTACTTGTTTATTTTTTATTATGCAACTACCCGCTAGCATTTTTTGAAAATTTTGATGAAAAGCGAGTCTTTTTCGAGTCGCCTTTTTGATTAAAAAGATCAAATATGCGCTCGTTTTCTGATCAAATATGATACTTTTGTCGGGAGAAATTGGAACCCCAGCCGCAACTCTTCTTAGGGAGTCATATTTGATTTCATTTGCGAGTCGATTTCGACTCACATTTGCTATCATTTTTGAGTCTTCTACGACTCATATTTGATATAATTTTGGAGTCTTCTACGACTCATATTTATAATCGATTGCTTTCCAAAAAAAAAAAAGGAATTTTTTTAATTTTTAAATGAATACACATTTTTTTACTTGTCCGTGTATATGTTATACATATGTTTTATTATTATAGATTCAACAATTTTTCTTTCCTTGCATTATGTGGGGGGATTTGAACCTAGGAACTCTCGTTTTCTAGTCCTGTGCTCACCCGTCGACACCAAGCATTCCAAATCGAAAGTAATGGAAATTTTTCGTTTATAACTTTAAATTCGAATTCCATTCAATTCAATTTTGAGTCAAATATTGAGTTAAATATAAGATGGCAACAATTTGAGATGATCATATTTCAATCCCAAACGTGATTAATTGGCGATTGCTATATATTTTGTTTTTGTAATTTGAATACGACTCGCTTTTAAAACATATTGAAGAGTCATTTTCGAGTCTTCTTTCAATCGTGCATGTGATCGATAATTTTTCAATCATCAAGAGGGCTCGAAAACGACTCATCTGGGTTATTGAAATAAGACTTGCTTTTGAAACATATTGGAGAGTCGTTTTCGAGTGTTTTTTAAATCATGCGTGTGATCAATCATTTTCTTATCATGAAGGGGGCTCGAAAAAGGCTCGTAAATGAATCTTCTCATAAAACAGTCTTGCAAATGTTGGGTGGGTAAAACTCTATTTTCGAAGAAAAAAAAACCTCCCTGTGTAGGGAATCGAACACACAACCGCCAGATTGAGAGGCGGTTATGCTACAACTACGTTACTGACTGCCGTACATACAGAGACTATAAGAAATATATATGAACACATCTAGAAAGGAAAAAATAAAGCGATTTTTCAAATAGTTAGAAGCTACTAATCGAAAAGCTGCTGTTTTCTGAATATTCGATTGCGCCCTTTTACATTAGGGCAACTATTGCAGGCAATTTATAGGCTTGGTTTATAGCTCATTTTGGACAAAATTGATATGTTATCAAAATTACGGAAACTCGGTTACTGTCCTGTACACATATTACAAATTATTTCATATGTCATTTATTCCATATGTCATATACAATTCGGTAAAAACTGCGGTAACACTGTGTAGGACCCCTAGCTTTTTGAAATGCATTTTCGATTGTGCTCAAATATATAAAAAAAAAAAAAAAAAAAAAAAAAAAAAAACTTAACGCGAACATATTTCTAATTTAAAGATAGTCGTTCACTTAAACGATCAAATGCACACGGTTTTTTAGACAAGCTTAACAGTCAAAATCTCAAATACTTTGGACTACAACCTATTTCAATTGTGACCGAAAGAATGAACAATGCTCCATAGCCCGTAAAAATGAGAACAAATCTTATATATACACAGAGAAAACGATACCACATAAAATGGAAGAAAAACAATAAGATTTTTCTATGGTTTTTATCCAAGAAGATTGTTTTATTGAAACCATAGAGAAAAACTTATCGTTTATTTTAACGAAAAATCTAACGAAAAGTTAAGAAGTCAACTTCTTAATTTTGATATGAATTCTTGTAAAAAACAAGGTCGGCGGGTTCGATCCCTGCTCCAGGGTGCGTCGTTTTTTTCTTTTTTGTTTTTTCTTTGGAAAAGTAGATAATTTAACATTATTTAAAAATCTGAGAAATAAAAGATTTTACCAAATTTTTATGGTTTAAAAAGATAAAAAAAAAATTCTATAGGAATATTTTGAAAGAACTTTTGCATGACGTTTTGGAAGGCGCGATGAATGCAACAATTTCTGCTCCCCGTTTTTTTTTTTTTTTTTTTTTTTTTTTTTCCCTTAAAATTTACTTGCCTGTTTTCAATCTCCATTTTTCCACAAATTCCTTTGCCCGTGACATGGTTCGAGCTGGGACCTTCCAGATTACAAATCAAATACACTTCAACTTCACCATCGCGAGATCTGATTTGAGCTTGCTCGATTTATTATATCAATGTAAGTGGGAAACAGCTGCTTTCTCCCTTATTCATAATCAAACTTTAAATTTTAAACATTGTTTAAGTTCACTTTTTGTATGGAATTTGGACATTTAAACAATGTTTTAGATTTAAAATTTGATTATAAATAAGGGGGTTTGGCTTTTTAAACTATGGAATTAATACGGATTTTATATTCTTCTTTAAATCAATAAGTCTTGAAATATATGAGGATATCTATTAAAATGATTCAATAAGATTTTCTCTATGAATTCAAAGAGTTTTCTCTATGGAAAAAGCATATTATTCATATAAGTAGTTTAAGCAGATTTCTCTATAAAATCGCTCAATACGGTAATCTTATCGATTTTATGGGGTCATATTTTTCTGTGTGTAATAAGAAGGTGACTCGCAGATACCCATCGGCCAACAGTGCCTACCGCCTACGAAGTATACGAGACTGTAAGCGACCTGCCTATTAATAGCTACAAAGAATACGATTGTACTCCAACCATTTACCAATAGATTACAAGGTATACGAGATTGTAATTGACCTGCCTGCCAATTGCTTACTTTATGTGTACACCAGAGAACGGCAGTGGGTGATTGAAAAAAAATCATGCGTAATGAACAACTTAAAAAACATGCCTATTCGTTCAAGCGATCGAACTAGCATTGTTACACATATTCGATTTTGATTAAAAATCAATCAAACTTTCTTGTTTGTTTCAAGTGTTCCTGTTTCCTTTTTGATTTTAATTATCAGTTTTCTTTATACAGATCGTTTTGAATATCCGTTCGTTCGATTCAAACATGAGTTTTTTGATCAGGATTAAAACACAAAAGGCAAAAAATAATGTTTTTGAATTTATTCATATTTCAGTTCAAACAAAAACATAAGTCATTCATATATCAATGTTTTTGAAGTATGAGTGCAAAAATAGTAAACTGTCTACAGATTTTGGCCCAAGCCGGTTTCTCTTTTCGGTAAATAACGTTTCCAGCTAATGAAAAACGCTCGTTCAGCGGCAGCACTATGGCAGGAATTGAATGAATTTTCAGTGCAAATTTAGACAATTGGGGATAACACCGTTCCTTTAATTTCCACCATTTCAATACATTAAAGTCATTGATCATTTCCACATTTTCCTTGCAATAATTTTCAATCTCCTCTGCGGATGATTTCGTGTCACTCAATATGGATGGTTGAAGCAGTTCAGGAAAAAAAAATTGAATATCTTTGTTAAATGAAGATTGAATTTCTGGCTCTGCCTCAGACTCTATTGAAATATTATGTTCTGTAACTGATAATTGCGATAATTGTAACTGATAATTGTTGCATAATTAAAGCTGGAGGATATAAAAAGAACGCCGTTTTTTTCCATAAACTCAGTTTTGCAATCCAAATCATATCAATGTTGTTCGTAATTTTTTCCTTCAAAGAGATAAAAATTGAATTCCTTTCCTTCTCTTCATAAAATAAATTTTATTTTATTGAATAAAACATATTCTATAAGGATTCAATACAAAATCATTTAAACGACGCGTTCACAGCCAAGTTGGTGAGTTTATTCAAGATTGATTTTTTTTTGAGTTGTTAAAATTTGATGAAAATATTTTCAATAAAATTGCTTATACACTTCGAAATCAATTCAGAAGTATACGATTCTGAATTTATTCAAATACGATATTTTTTGAAAGAATAAATCAAGGCGTATTTAACAAGGTGGTGGCAGTAGGAACTGCTCTTCTTCTTCCCTTTTTTCAACTCGGAACTGTCAAAATTTTGTATTGAATTTCGTACGCTTACATTTTTCAACGAAATTAAAAATGTTTATATCGGAACAAAATTCAAACAAGCGTGAACTGATTTTGACATTTCCGAGTTTTATTTACATTGTTGTTGTACTACTGCCACCACCTTGTTAAATACGCCTTGGAATAAATGTGACTAAATTATTTTTGTATGATTAAATCAAATAAAACTTGATTTTTGCAGTTCTCTGGTGTGCATTACCGCCATTACGGCCTACGAAATGGCCAATGGGTAACAGGTAGCAGTAAACCTTTTCAATAGAATTAAGATGATTCCTAGTACAAATAAGAAGAATAGTTTTTTGTTTTTAATAAGACTGGCGGTTATTGGCCTCTCGTTGCCCAGCGGATAGTGTGAGCACCTAATAATAGAGTTCAAATCCCTGCTTGGCCGAGCGTTTTTGATTTTTTGTCAAAAATTTGTTAATAACATAACATGGAAATCGTGGCTCTGGGATAGCGTAGGGGATGCGTGCTATGCTCTTGATCCCAGGGTCCGAGGTTCGATTCCAGGCAAAGGCGAAACGGAGTGTAATGTTCCAAGCCTAGCACTGGTTTTTCAAAAATCGCATGTTAGGGGCACACTACATAAAAAGACATACACTCACACAAACACAAAAAAACACCCCCGTGGTATCACAATGGGCCGATTAACGGCCTAAGTGGCAGCCACTTCAACCTACCTACCTACCTAACATGGAAATCATATTGAAAAAACTTTAAGAAAATAAAAAGCTTCCAACCAAACTTTTTGTGATAATAAATAATAAAAAAATAAAACAAAAAAGATTCATTCGAATTCATACATATGTGCACAAATGATCAGTGCCATCAGACCATTTGATTTCACCATGCCCTTTCGTGTTATGAATACAAATTGAAGCTTGGTCAAACCATTCCTTTCGTTATTACGATCTATTTAAGGAATCAAAACAATTGCCATAAAATCTCTTTGAGTGTAGAGATACCAGCTCATAAGCAAAAAGAGTCAAGAACATTTGAAAAATTTTTCTATTTATTATATTTATCGGCTACAATTTTCCTACAGGGGAAGAATAGACACTGAAGTTAGTATAAAGCGTAGGCAACTATTAATGGTTTTCGTCAATTTCGAAAGTCTCTTCGATATCCAAGAAATAAAATCAGATCGACATTAGCGAAGCAGATTGATAATACATAGGAATGGAAGACAAATGCTCTGTTCGCCATTTGCCGTCATTGCAGAACAGCGCAGACGTGGAAATTTTAGTGTTAAAAACCAAATTTGAGTGTTTTTAGAACTGAAAAATATTTTTAGGATCGTATTTTCGCTTCATGATTATTAATACCGTTTCAAACATAAGACATATTCGGCAGAGACGATATCTAACACATATCAAGTTTCAGGGTGGTGAGCAATATCTTAGCAACCAGTGCAAATTATCCCAATATTATTCATATCAGTTTTTGCGAGAATCGTAACGAACATTTAAAGCCACAGAACTCAATAATCGGATGACAAATGTGAAAGTTATAAGCAAAAAAAACTGCACTTTCATTTTTTAAAAACATGGGTATTTGGTACTGTGCGAGCATACATTGCATATACATACGCACTGAGGACCTACATACCTACCTGTCGTATACGCAATGTACAATCGTATGCTCGCACAGTACTGGTTGTTAAGATATTGCTCGATAAGTGAGTGAAAGTAGCGAAAAATGGCCCTACTGACCCCCCATAGAAGCCACAATTCGAATCGTAGGGTGGTGTTTAGCCACTTAAAATATGCGAACGGTCTCCACCTTTCCGTATTAGGTCTATTTGGTTGGCTATTTTATACGGTAATTGAGTTATGGCCCGAAATATGAGGCAAAATAGAGAAAATTGACTTTTTTCACATTTTGGGCCATATCTCGGAAACGCTACTTAAATTCATCAAACCATTGACCTTTTTGGAATGAAGGGAGCCCTAAGCTAACATAAAATAACCAATAGACAAAAAGGTCAGAAACGCTGTAGCATTGTGTAATGGACCGATAAAGAAAATTTTTAAAGATGATGTTTATGACTATAGCGGGATCAACTTTTGTGCCAACTTTCGTTCAAGTTCCATTTTAATTTCAGATTTAAGAGACAAATATCGAAAGACGCCCTTCTGGAACGGCCACTTTTAGAGGTTATTGAGCAGTTTTTGTGATTTTTATAGCATACCTTAGTACTAGAGGTTCTCTAAAATATAGTCCGATCCGGTCCATTCTCGAATTTGCTACTCATGTCCCCGTGAACACGCATACCAAATTTTGTTAAGATAGCTCGCTCAACTCCTTCGATAAGAAAACTGTATACGGGACAGATGGAACGACAGCCAGACCCTATCGATCCATTATTAAGGGTAGCTCCAGTACTAGGGTCTGTCACAAAAATTCCAAAACTGTTCCAAAACCCGACTTTTTCGAAATATTTCAATGAAACTTAGAACTTGAGCGAATATTTAAGCCTCTGATTAGAATTCCTAAGATTAGGAAAAGTGGGCGTGGAAAAGGGGCGGTTTTCATAAAGAAATTTACCAGAAGTCGGTATATGGGGCCCCTAATGTCATTAAAAACCTGTTGAATATTCTTTCTTAGTGGTCCTGATTTTTTGGGCGTGATTCAAAAATTATTTAAACATTGTATGTCTGTGTCGGGTATCTTATTGTCAGGCTCGCCTGACTATAACACCCTTTTTTTTAAATCAAATTAATTTTAAATGAATCTTGAGAATGTATGGAATGGATTAGCGATTGGTTTCCTTTTAAAAATTAGCCGCAACTACCTTTTAGTGTAATTAATTTGCTAACATAAATTGCACCTATGTACTTAAATGTTTCTTTAAGTCAATTTGACGTCATTAGAAAGAGAATTGGTTGCCAGCTCTCAATCAGCCGCAAAGGGTTGTCAGGTTTGAACAGCTATACTAATGTTAATTATCTGCATTCACCTGTTTTTTTTTTTTTTTTTTTTTTTTTTTTTTTTAATTTTAATACTGCACAGCTTCATCTGTACTTATTAAGAAAATCCATGGCAAATGGCCGCAAACAAAGGTTGCCATGATTTTTATGAACTATAAATAGAAGGTTTTTGCTAAAAAAAAAAAAATATATATATATAGAAGTAAAGCAATTTTTTCCCCATAAAACACGGCATAAAAGATTATGTATATGAATGCAACTTTTTGTAGTGTATGTATGAGAGGTGGGTGGTGGATTTCGATGAAACTTCAATTTTTTATGATTTAAGATTTTGGTCGACCTCGTAATTTTAAATTGAATTTTACTTCTTCTTATCCGGCTCCAGGTGAATTTTCTTAATATTATCAATATAAAATTGTCTACGAATATTCATTCATTAACAATTCCTTCTAATTTTTTCGAAAATATCTATGAAGCATACAATACTACAAGCGACACTTCCCATTTGCGGGTAAAAATCACTAAGACGGGTGAGGAGAGCTTGTATAAACCGACTTTGCCCATTCACAATCTGACTTTGCCCACAGTTAATACACTCACATAAAATAAACTGACTTCCCTGCAGGACTTTTATCAACCGATTAGTAAATAAGTTAATGAAAAGCGAACTTTTTCGCAACTGCCTAGAAATCGGTTAAAAAGTCATCAAGACATCAAAGAAGCGCAATATAGGAAATTTCTAAAATTTAACTCTATGCCAACTACATCACAACTGACTAGAAATCGATTGAAAAGTCATGCAGACATCAACCAAACTGGATACGAAAATAATATATTTCTGATGCTATAATTCAAGGTTATGAATTGCACGCAAAGTTAGTTTAAAAAACTAACCGAGATTCAAATCAATAGTCAACCAATCCAAAACTGCTCTGATGAGACCCCAAACGGCAGTTCGAAACGTAAGTCAGCCAAAATCAGCCAAATTGAGGAACGCTAACGCAGAGTGCTCATGCGTCGAATATGACCGATTATCAAAATTATCATAATTAAAATTGCTCGATACATAACTATTGGCTCAAGTACTTATTACATATCATGATAAATAGAATGCATAAACTATATATTTTTGGATCTCTTTTGAGTGAAAAGGGTACAGAATTGCATAAGCTATCATAAAAACCTAAAAAAAAAACTTTACTTTATTAGAAAGAAAACATTAAAAAATTTCATCGCCAGTATGTTTAGTTACAAAATTGAGTGAATACTCAAAAAATTATAGCATCACTAGTTCACCACGGAATTCGGTTGTTGTTGTAAGTGTCCCCTATATTACTATATGAGCAGGGGTATAAAGAAGAACCAGTACTGGTGAAAATATAACTAGTAAAACGCTAGAGCTTAACTACTCATACTTCCTGCAGGGCTGTTGAACTGTTCACCATAGCAGTCGTTGACAAAACTCTATCTTTTTCAGTCGCACTGATGCAAATTGCTTCGCGTTGTCTTCACTCCTACACATTCTTACCTTTCATACCTGCAAGCAAATTCCAAAAAAATTTGAGAGTTTCGCTTGTAGTATTGTATGCTATGACGCCGTCCCACTGTGCGGCGTAGTGGATATGGTGTACTTATAGCAATCCGAAGGACTCGGCTTCCAATCCTTTCGAATGGAGAAAATTCGAATTTTTTCCAAATAAACGAAAACATATTTCCAAACGAAGCTCAGTTGTCCGTTTTTTTTTCCGTTTATTCCGAACGGATAAATTACACTGCTTAACAAATTTGGAATTTATAAAAAGCAACTGAATATTTGTGCAATTTTCCTGTAGATCTCGGCCTCCTAAGCAAGAAAAAAAATTTTTTTAATTTTTTTATGGAAGAGTTTTTGAGAAAAAATTTTTTGAAATTTTTTTCAGTGCATTTCGTAGGTGCACTTGCTATTTCAAGCATATCTCGGGCCCCGATCTACCGATTTTAATAAATATATTTTTCCAAATATAGATAATTAAGCTCCCTACAACTTTTAGAAACAAAGTTTTTGATTTGCATGAGTAGTTTTAGTGCTAGAGGTGCAATTATACAAGAAAATTGTGTTTTTTTCAAAAAAATCAGGGTAAATTTTTCATATAAAAATTTGTAAAAAATAGAAATCGAAGTGGAAAACCCATTTTCAAATTTTTTGCGTATAGCTAAGTATTTCTTCTAAAAAATAAGCCCCGTTTGGCTAAAAGCGGTGAAAAATTTACGGAGCTATGATTTTTTTGCCAAAACACTAAAAAATCGATATTTCACAATTTTTGCTTTGTTCACAAAACTTGTTCATATGAGCCGAAATTATTTTATGAAGGTGCAATTGAGTAAATTTTCACATATATAAATGCATAAATGCTGCCTCTTTATTGATTAAAAATGAATGTCGTTTTGCCCTGCCTTTTAGAATATTGTGGTGGATTTGTTTACCTGCCGGTCTCAATGACCTGTACCAGATAAAAAAGGGTGCAGTGCTTTCCCTTAGTGGAAAAAAATATAAGGTATCATGAATACGTTTTGTGCGTTAACGTCAGTTTTTATACTAAACGTGTTTCTTTACTTTCAATTTTGCCTAATGAATTGAGCGTAGTATAAAATACCTGAGGTTTTGCATACTTTACATACATACTTACATACTTACATACATACACCGGGGCCGCTGTGATGCAGCCCACTTTAAGACAACATGAACTACCAAATTGGTACAACTCCTGTAAAACATTTGTGAAATAAGCTCTAATGCAAAAGTGTTAAAGAAATAAAAATTTATTTCCAAAATTATTTTTATACAATTTGAAAAAAGTTCTTGCTTCCGCTTTGTCTTTTATATTTACTACCATCATTTTCACGCACAAGGGACCACACGTAATCACCCATCATTGCCGTGTCGAAAAGGCCGCTATAGCGATTTTCAATATCCTTTAATTGCTGATGAAAACGTTCGCCATGCTCATCGCTTACGTCTCCTAAGTTTTCAGGGAAAAAATCCAAGTGCGAATCGAGAAAGTGGATCTTCAACGACATGTGTACTTCGGCTTTCTTATAATTCTTTAGTAGGTTATTTACTATTTGCTTGTAATCTGGACTTTTGTGGTTGCCCAAAAAATTGTGTATAACAAGTTTGAATGAGCTCCACGCTGCTGCTTCGACTGGGGACAAAAGGCTTGAGAACTCGTCGTCTTGCAAAAGTTTACGTATTTCTGGACCATTTAGAACTCCTTCCTTGAGTTTTGCGTGTGAAAGGTAGGAAAAAGATCGCCTTTAAGCGGGCAAAAGCTTCCTGTGTTCCATCTTTTGCCAATTTTTTTATAAAGTTCTTAGCAAGTCCTAATTTTATATGCAGTGGCGGTAATATAATATTATTTTTATCAACGAGAGCAGTGCGTTGAATATTGTCTGCACCAACTATAATGTTGGTTCGCAAAGGCCAATCTTTTTTAATATAGTGTAAGTGGTCAGCGCGACTATCCCACTTGCACAAAAAACAACAATATTTTGTATATCCTCCTTGAAGCCCGCACAGAATTGCCACTACCTTGAGATCAGCGCATATTTTCCATCTATGCTTGTCATATTCAATATGATCCAAAAGCGTTTTCATTGTTTCGTAGGTTTCTTTAGAATGCGATGCATATGCGACAGGAAGAGACGGTTTTTGGTTGCCATTGTGTAGGAGGACAGCTTTTAAGCTCTCTTTGTTGCTATCGATAAATAAACGCCACTCTCCGGGATTGTAGACTTCATTGAGCTCTTCGAATAGGCCTAAAATATTGCTGCAGAAACAGATATCGTCTACTTTTGCGTAAAATTTTCCGTATTGCAAGTGCCGATTTCTGTAAATGCTTGTTTTGACATCAGGAGCCACAAATCCGCGTTCTTTCATTCTAGATGCAAAAAGTTCAGCTTTACCCTTTGAAAAACCAAAATCACGAATCCAGTCATTTAATTCGGCCTGTGAGAGTATTCGTTGCGTTAAACTTGTTTCAAACTGACTTCCACTAGACCCCAGCATTTCCTCTGATGATCCTTCTATTTTGGGTGCTGAGCCAGGGCATTCTGGATAAGGCACATCACTTGAATATAGAGGAAATTTTACCGAATCAACTTTCGCGTATTCCCATTTTAAATGTTTCCCAAATCCACTTCTTGCACTAAGGCAAAAATAGCAGTCCACCGAGTGACAAAAGGGCTCACTCCATTCCATTGCCGTGTCAAAATCCATGTAACAGCTAGAATGCAAATAGTTAGTTTTTTTTATAGCGTATTAAATTTTAATTCTTACCGTTCTCCAGAAGCCCATTTTGATAACTTTCTATGACATAGGTCACATATTCTTTTAGGCGTCCACGGCTCATTGAGAGTTGGCAAAACACCGAAGTAATGGAAATAGTGCTTTTGCAGTGCTTCAGTAAACGCTAATCCTTTATTTTTTAACATATATAATCCACAAATATTGCAAAAATCGTCCGGATTGTTTTTGCACATGAATACACGAGTTCTTTTACTCATTTTTTTATATTTTAAAATTTGTTTTATTTTCAATTGATGTACGTTGTTCAAAATTTAGTTCAAGACTACTAATCTAAACGCATAAGTGTTACCCTTTTATATATTGCCATAAATTTTCTATACTGTATGTAAGTATGTATGTAAAGTATGCAAAACCTCAGGTATTTTATACTACGCTCAATTCATTAGGCAAAATTGAAAGTAAAGAAACACGTTTAGTATAAAAACTGACGTTAACGCACAAAACGTATTCATCATACCTTATATTTTTTTCCACTAAGGGAAAGCACTGCACCCTTTTTTATCTGGTACAGGTCATTGAGACCGGCAGGTAAACAAATCCACCACAATATTCTAAAAGGCAGGGCAAAACGACATTCATTTTTAATCAATAAAGAGGCAGCATTTATGCATTTATATATGTGAAAATTTACTCAATTGCACCTTCATAAAATAATTTCGGCTCATATGAACAAGTTTTGTGAACAAAGCAAAAATTGTGAAATATCGATTTTTTAGTGTTTTGGCAAAAAAATCATAGCTCCGTAAATTTTTCACCGCTTTTAGCCAAACGGGGCTTATTTTTTAGAAGAAATACTTAGCTATACGCAAAAAATTTGAAAATGGGTTTTCCACTTCGATTTCTATTTTTTACAAATTTTTATATGAAAAATTTACCCTGATTTTTTTGAAAAAAACACAATTTTCTTGTATAATTGCACCTCTAGCACTAAAACTACTCATGCAAATCAAAAACTTTGTTTCTAAAAGTTGTAGGGAGCTTAATTATCTATATTTGGAAAATATATTTATTAAAATCGGTAGATCGGGGCCCGAGATATGCTTGAAATAGCAAGTGCACCTACGAAATGCACTGAAAAAAATTTCAAAAAATTTTTTCTCAAAAACTCTTCCATAAAAAAATTAAAAAAATTTTTTTTCTTGCTTAGGAGGCCGAGATCTACAGGAAAATTGTACAAATATTCAGTTGCTTTTTTTTTGTTTGACAGTGTTATTTGAGTACACAGACGGACTGACAGAATGACATTTCAAAATCGATTTTTTATTGTTCGCTCCTAATCACGAAAATATTTATACCTTTGTCCTTACCTGCGGAGCATAGTTCTAGCTGTTACAGCATTTATGTACATATGTATATACCCAACTATACGCTCGGTATAAGGATATATTTCAAACCCAACGTTTTATTTCGTTACATCGATTTGTTAGATTCAAACAGGTCAAGGCTCCATTAAGCCAATTTTCAACAATTTAGCGCTAAGAATTTTCCACTTCATTAATTCCTCTGATTGTTCTTTCACACTCTTCACTTCACAGTTCGCTAGTAAATATGTATATAAGTGTCTGTCGCAAACGACTGCCAATTCTATGCGACAACAACTAACTCAGGCAAATTGTTAGATTGACATTCTCAATTGGTTGGATGTCAATGACATTTGCAGCCAAAGAAACAATTTCAACCGCAAGTGCCAACAATAATAATGTGATGGGTTCGCTTGCTCTTGCCGCCAGCTGTAAGTAACATCGCTAAATAGAAACATGGATATAAGTACAATGTTATGGATACTACATTGTACATACATATGTACATATGTACGTGTAAAGTGTATAAAGGCAAAGTCCATAATGTCTACATGTAATTACTACATTATAGTAAGTTGGATTCTTCACTTTTGTGTGCTCTCCCTCCACGCTTCTTCGGTTCTTGTTGACTCTTGAACGATTGTCGTTCGGTTTGTCGGTTTGTTATGTTGAAAAACAAATCTCTTCTGACGGCAGTTACGACTGAAGTCATGCACGGGAAGGTGAATAACAATAAAGTCATATTTCAAAAACAAAAGACAATAAATGCTAATAATTTCAAATGCAAAGTACCAAACAAAAACAAGTAAGGGTGCTATAGTCAGGCAAGCCAGACAATAAGGCTGAAAACACACCAAAGCCAACAAAACGTTGTTTCATGTCGAATTCGACAAAAGTATATTGCTTCTTATCTAGCAACACACACCGCGTACGACACAACGTTTTGTTGGTCAACGCATTTGTTCGAACGCCGTTCATGTATGGCACTCCATACAGCTAACCCACACCGAATACGACAAAACTTTGCGAACGCTTGTCGACATCGATATTCTCATGTAAGCTTACGGCGCAACGCACACTGAAAACAACACGAGCAAAACAGAAGCTTCGACAAAAAAGCATGCAGAAATTTCTTAAGCTTAAGCTGTTGGCTTGGATTTTGTTTGAGTTCGACAAATTTGTTGGCGTTGGTGTGGGTTGCTGTACGTCAACAAAACGTTTTGTTGGCTTTGGTGTGTTTTCAGCCTAAGCCCAACAAACAATAAAAACTTACTACAAACTTGCTATAAGCTTACATTTGTAAACATAGCGTTTGGAAAATCTTTATCGTAAGCATTGTAACTTGTTTACTTCCAATTATTGGATAAGCAAAAGTGATCCCTTATTCTACAATTGTATTAATGTTTGGAAAACATTTGGAAATAAACTTGGTAATAATTTTTTTTTAATAATTTAATTATTTCCTTACTCTTTTGCCGCACATTTCTTTTATATTTATAAGGCATCTTACCTCCTAAATTTCCTCGAAAAAATGATGCTTGCTAGCAACAGCTTCAAACGACAATGAATAGAAGACGAAAAGAATTTGCAAGCAAAACAAAAATATAACTGTTTTCTCTGTCGCCTAGGCAACAGAGCTTACGAAACCATTGCAAATTTTTTTTTTTACAAATGTGCTACAAAGCGATTATAAATACATTACGAAATGTTTGGAAAACGCAATTTTCGCAAACTAGTTTGGAAAATATTGAATAGAATGTTTGGAAAACAATTATTTGTAAGTGGGCTTACATTAATGTTTATTGGGAAGCTGTTGGCTTGGATTTTGTTTGAGTTCGACAAATTTGTTGGCGTTGGTGTGGGTTGCTGTACGTCAACAAAACGTTTTGTTGGCTTTGGTGTGTTTTCAGCCTAAGATACCCGACACAGACATACAATGTTTAAATAATTTTTGAACCACGCCCAAAAAAACAGGACCACTAAGAAAGAATATTCAAGAGGTTTTTAAGGCCATTAGGGGCCCCATATACAGACTTTCGTTAAATTTCTATATGAAAACCGTCCCTTTGCCACGCCCACTTTTCCAAAAAATTTTTAATTCTAATCGGAGGCTTAAATAAACGGTCAAATTCTAAGTTTCATTGAAATAATTCGAAAAACTCAGATTTTGAGGCAGTTTTGAGATTTTTGTGACAGACCCTAGTACTGGAGGTACCCCTATAATAATTGAACGATCAAGTAAATTTTTTGGGAGGATGTTTATGGCTACAAAGGAAGCATAAGTGCCAAATTGCAAACACGAGTATTTTAAGAGAGAGATGTCTCTTTTTGGTGGTTCCCGCTCGGGATCGAAAAACGGTTCGAACCGTAAAGAAGTGGCCCAGAGGCAATTTTAGGATGCACGGAAAAATTCAAGCGAGTTTCGACGTTCTACTACTATAATCTACTTATAATATATTAGTAACAAAATGAATAGGGTGTAAGGCGCGGCGCACAGTGCTTCGTTCCATAGACAAAAATGCAAAAAAAAAAAAAAAATGTTTTAATATATTGATGAAATATATATAATATTTTCGGAAAGATAATAAAACAACTAATAGAATTATAGAAAAATATTAATGGTTTGACTCTTTATATCACCACTAGAGGGCGCTCAACTAAGACGATTTTAAGCAAAACTGCTTAAACAAAATAATTCGCTCAAGTCGATTCACTAAAAATAATGTCAAAAATTTATTTTTTCGTGAAATTACTTCAAATTTAATTTTTTGACTTCTTCAATATATAAGTAATAAATAAAAAATATACTTTAAGGCAAAGGGGCTTAATGTCATTTTGTTTTTCGCTTTGAAAAACACAAATTTTTGGTTGGAAACACTTGTTTTAAGCTGTTTTGCAAGAAATTGCCAGAAATACATTTTTTGCTTAATAGACTTTAGGTTTGTTGTTTTAACTTTTTCAATATATGAGAAGTATATTAAAAATATGCTTTTAGGCAAAGGAGCTTAAAATCATTTTGCTTTTCTGCTTGAAAAAGGCACAAACTTATGTTTCATAGTAAAAAATATCATAACTTTAATGGAGTAAAAAAAAAAATATACGGAAAAACGGGTATTTTTTTATTTCTATTTTTAATACCTTATATATTCCTCTAATAAGTTATGAAAAAATCAGACTTCTATCGAACCAACAAATATAGAAAAAGAAGATTTTAAAAATGTATATTTTCATGATTTATACTAAAGTTTTCTGTGTAAGTAAACATTCTTAATTTCAGCCAAAAAGTATGCTTTTGAATATTTATGAAATGTGCATGCATTTATAAGTCTTTACCTTCGTTGTTTTTCGTTGCAATTTTAGTAAAATGTGGCCGATTATTGAGTCTTAAGTCCTTGCTTTATCTCTCTCATTTTTTTAACAGAACTGTCTGCGAAAAGACTTAAGACGCGAATGTGAAAACAGTAATAAAAATCTTACGAAATTAATGGAGGAAATATTATTTTTTGATAAGATCGCATATGTATATACTCTTCCCCCAATTTTTAAGAAATTTTTGGCAAAATATCCATTTTTATAGCCAAAAATAACTTTGGGTGGTATGGGCGGTGGGTGGTGGGTGAGGTCAATTTTGATGAAACTTAGAACTTTTCTTAATTTAGCCATATTAGGGACTTGTGCCAAATTTCATTGCCCTACGACACTTCTTTCTATTTTTGTCCATCGGATGTATGGGATCGAAGCACTGTGCGGCGTGTTCACACACTAACGCTAGTTCTCGCAGTGAGAGAGGAATAATGAAAACGATTAGAGCCGATTGATAACACGACTTGGCCGAATGCGAGCTTATCGAATGCTGTGAGAAATAATAATACTTACAATTAACAAGCAGAGACAGCAGGCTTGAAAAAAAAAAAACCAAAGCAACCAACTCTCGCCATGATGAGTATGGGGACGATTAAGCTGTTAGTAGGGCTATGGGAGGGAGAAAAAAGACTGCAAAAAAAACTTATTGCAATCGATTTGACACGTCACT
The DNA here is from genome assembly GCA_020466095.1 of Chlorops oryzae. Taxonomy (NCBI): domain Eukaryota; kingdom Metazoa; phylum Arthropoda; class Insecta; order Diptera; family Chloropidae; genus Chlorops; species Chlorops oryzae. The sequence continues at coordinate 159,971,697 of CM035806.1, forward strand.
GCATGTGTAATTCTGGTGAAAAGCATCACCTGCAAATCAATCATCAACCATCAAAAGAGCTCCCACGTCTGACGTCGCTCACGTCAATTCATGTCTCAACAAGGCGATTCAACAGCCAGTCTTCGAAGGCAGCAAACAAAACAAAATGAACATGGTTATAAGGATTCTCTATAGGAGCGATTTTCATCAAGATTGTAATTTTGGTTTTTTTTTTTTGTTGTTGTTTTTTTTTTCGCTACTAGTATATGTCCTGTGGATAGATCGCCCTTTTATAGGTACCTATGCATTTTTTTCTAATCAACACCTTTCACTTGAAGTAATCGTACGATGATTTTCCACAAAAGGGGTCGATATACGATATCATAAATACAAATAAAACAAATACTATTACTTATATAAAGCTTATAACTTTCATATGATATGGAATTTTTACATGAGTACACACCTACATATTTATGCACTTATGTATATGCATTTAAACAATAGCAAATGGAAATTGGACTCCACCGGCTCCACAAGAACGCGCAAAACAAACAATAATTATTTGATTCCCTGTTTAAAGTTTTTTGTTTTCTTTAAAACTAATAAGGGGGCTTTCCTCGAAAGCTCGTCAATCAAGAAGCTTCGAAAATGTATGAAAGAATGTTTTTATGGTTAATCTTACACTTCCTCGGATCTTCAATGAGTATGTTAAGTTTTAAGGGAATACATAGGCAGTTATTGTTATAATTAAGGGCAGCAGATAATATTTAAATTCAGCACCTAAAGCCTAAAACTATGCATTTTAATATTTCAAAACCAATGAATACCATTTTAACCCTTTATAAATGGATCTTAACAAAAGGCTTTAAAGATATCCGCAGATCATTGAAAACAAATCCTCAAGATGATTATAGGTATATGGAGTAGCCTACAAAAATAAACAGTTTTCTCACTATCGGAAATGTTTTGGGAATATTTAAATGCATACTTTTGGGTGCTGAATTAAAATTGTATTTTCTATTTCCCTAGTTGTAATCAACAATCTTTCCTTCGCATAAACGTCTTCCAAGGACATCAAAAAAAAAAAAAAAAAAAAAAAAATTAAATTCGATTTATTCTCGTTTTTAGCGGAATAATAAAAAATAAAAAAACACATTCATTTTCTTTTTTTTTTTTAAATCATTTTTGTTCGCACTCGTGACACTGTGCAGTACGAGTCCAACAGGAGGTATGTTGTATGTAGGTAAATGCAGCAACGAACCCAACGAAGCCAAACCGAATTGCAACGAACTTAAGCGAAAAACCCTAAAGTGTAGAGAGAAAACCCATAGAAAATCGCCTTCAAACGCACAGCGAGTAACAGAAGAGTAAAATCGGATAATTGAAAAATGAGAATATGAAAAGTGGTAGCTTTGTAAATTGGCCACGGCGTTGCTGGGCCATGAGAAATCGCTTCTGGAAAATGCTTTCAACGGAAGCCAAATTTCAGTGACATGCGCCCTGGCGCACAAGCTGTGCCCTACTTTGGCGCTCTCGAAAGCAAATCAAGAGAGAATCCCTACCGCTCAGCATCAGTATGAGCATCGGCGTCGGAATCTTGTAATGGGAACGATGCTTTTATGGCTTTCAGTAGCCATGTCAACAGAATTTCGATAAACATACATAAATAAATCGGCAATTGTTGGATATACATATTTATGTATATGTATCCTATATATTAGGTGTAGTAAAAAGAAATCCATTATTTTTCCAATAGATGGCGTTATTTATCTGCATCTCGCGTTGTATAAGTCCGATCGTATTCCGCTAGGGGGCATTAGAAAGATGACAGTTCCTACTAAAAAAGCTTTTTTGACACTTTTTTGATTGATTGATTCAGTTTTGTTTGAGAGCTTGTCAAAGATGGACATCAGCAAAGAGAAAATTCGCTACATTTTACAGTTTTTCTTCGATAAGGGAGAAAACGCAAGCCAGGCGGCTGAAAATGTGAATAGCGTTTATGGACCTGATACTGTAACAGCCAATCATGCGCAATTTTGGTTTCGTCGATTCCGTTCCGGTAACTTTGATGTCAAGGATGCACCACGTACTGGAAGGCCAATTGTCGAAAATGTCGATAAAATCATGGAAATTATCGAGTCCGACCGTCATGTTAGCACTGTTTCGATTGCAAAAGAGCTAAAGATTGCACAAAAAACCGTTTGGAACCATTTGAATAAGGCTGGATACACAAAGAAGCTCGATGTATGGGTGCCACACGAGTTAACGCAAAAAAACCTCATAGACCGAATTTCCATCTGCGAATCGCTGCTGAACCGCAACAAAATCGACCCATTTCTGAAGCGGATGGTGACTGGTGATGAAAAGTGGGTCACTTACGACAACGTCAAGCGAAAACGGTCGTGGTCGAAACACGGTGAACCGGCGGAAACGGTGGCCAAGCCAGGATTGACGGCCATGAAGGTTTTTCTGTGTGTTTGGTGGGATTGGCAGGGAATTATCTACTATGAGCTGCTCCCATATGGCAAAACAAAAAAAAATCTTAACTCGGATTATCTCTTTTACATGATCAACAATTGGAAAACCGTTCTGATTTTTTTTTTTTTAGGAAGCAATTTTCGCCCATAAGCGGCCAGCTTTGGCCAATAGGAGAGGAATTGTGTGTCCATTAGGAACAAACGACCCAAGAGCCACAACATCAATAGTAGAACTCAGCCAGAAGCTCCGGGAAGTTTGGTTGGGAGGTTCTTCTGCAATCCCTTATAGTCCGGACCATAAAGGCACCAATGAAAATGAAATTACCATCTGTTCCTGTCCATTGGCGAACATTTTGCTGGGCTGAAACATTCGCTTCGAAGAGAGGCTTCTAAATTCGGACTGTCTCAATTTTGCTAATAGGAACGAGGAGCTTCCTATTGAGAGAGGCAATAATGAAATCCTACCTTTAAAATGGCAACAAGTTATCGGAACTAAGGAACGGCGCATTATGTTTGACCTAAATCGGGTCATTTCTAAACTATCTTAAATAAAGCCCTCAATTTAATGCATAAATAATTTCTTTTTACTACACCTAATATTAGGGTGGATCGTTTTGTTTGACGAAAAAAAAGAATCATTCCAGTAGCAAAATTAGATTCTACGATTTTTTTTTTGGAGAAGGAATGCCCAAAATAAAGTCCATCTTAAATATTCCTAAAATCATGCTTCAAATTATTACAGAAAAAATTCAAACTGGGTAGAAGTTAAAAATATTTTTGAATTACATTTTTCTTCTTTTAGGTAGGTACGTAGGTAGATAGGTAGGTTGAAGTGGCTGCCACTTAGGCCGTTAATCGGCCCATTGTGATACCAAGGAGGTTTTCTTGTGTTTGTGTGAGTGTATATGTCTTTTTATGTAGTGTGCCCCTCGCATGCGATTTTTGAAAAACCAGTGCTAGGCTTGGAACATTACACTCCGTTTCGCCTGTGCCGGGAATCGAACCTCGAACCCTGGGATCAAGAGCATAGCACGCATCCCCTACGCTATCCCAGAGCCACTTCTTCTTTTGATTCTTAACATAATTGTTGGCATGAGAAATACATATTGTATAAATCTTTGCGTGAAGAATCAACATTTATCGGCCATTTTAAAATATTTATTAACCCTGCTCGTGCCTTAGGACCATTTGGTCAAAAATTCAACTTTTTTGAGGCCAATATCTGGAGATTGATGAAATCTATTTACTTTCAGCCATAACAATCTTCTTGTAATCAAATTCTTATTTTGACTATATATTTTGTATGAAAAATACACCGTGGATCAAATATTTTCTAAAGCATTTTGTGCAACTTTCTTAAGGTAACAGCAGGGTTAAAGAAAATAGAACATTTTTTCCATGACTGATGTATTGAGAGATGTAGAAGTGATTGTTTCTCTACTTTAAGAGATGTTTTCACCAACAATGACGATAAAAATAAGTCGAATATAGGTAGTGGAACAGGGGGCTTAGAAAATCGATCCACCCTAATATATATGTACGTAGTTACATTCAGTTCTTTCTCATTTGTGCCCCACTCTTATGGAGCCATCCCTATGAGTAACCCAAATGAGAATAGAAAATTGTGCATATTTCTTTTACGCTTTTTTATCGATATACAACACAGCACAGAGTCAATACCTTCATACATACATAGGTAAATATGTACATTTTCATATGCCCTGAATATGAAAATTGAAGAAATCATTGGTCAATAGTCGAGCTGTCACTTGACCTGTTTCGGTTTATGCGACTACTTTTAACCTTCAAGCCCCACGCGCAACAATTATGGAATATTTTTGGGCTTTATCTATGGCTGACGGCAAACGACATGTCAAATTTTCAAACCTACCTCTAAAGGTAAGCTCAAAGGCAAAGAACACCAGTGCGTTTGCAAAGGAGCACCCTTCGAGCACCCGAGCACCCTTTCAGAAGCTGGGGCCTGGGAAGAATTATACCTTTGCATCCAATCTAAAGAAAATTGCCTCCAGTCAAGTTCTTTGGGGGCGCCAATTTCGAAAAGAACGGAGGAACTTCACTGTTCTAGAACTGGCTAAGTCTGCAAGTGTCTTTAATACAATATGCCGAAATATAAACATTTTTGATGGAGATCATATCTGACATCTTGGTTTTTAATTTCTACCAATGTGTAGGAGGATCAAGTTTTTTGCAAAGCCATTCAAAGACCTTTGTGAAGCTTCCGAGGTTGCATTCTAGAGAGGCGCACTATTAGCTTTCCAAATTATCGCACAGCACGATGATAATTAGCTAATCAATGTGCGACGGTGTGGCCGTGTTCATACTAGGGATACGCTGAAAATATCGATACATACTTAGAAATATCGATATTTTTAAGCAACGATACAAAATTTATGAGTGACGGTTTTCATTTCAATATTTCGGAGATCGATACTTAAAATCAAATATCGAAGAACGATATTTTTGAACCTAAAATTATTGAATGCACAATAGATATACATAGTCGATATATTGACATATCGATATATTTTTGCGATAAATAAATATCTATAATGCTATAAATCGATATTCTCGAAGTCGATAATATTGCTAAGATCGCCCATCTCTAGTTCATATCAAACAACCAAATTGCATTGTACGCTATTTACACGTTAAGATATTTCCATAATAAAACAAATTTTCGATGGGAAGGGACGCAGGGGAATGTGAGGAAAACACTCCCATACCACAATCCCGCGCGTCCCTAGCCGAAAAAAAAAACTGTATTTCATTATCGAAATGTCTTAACGCGTAAATGGTCTCTTGCATGCGCTCCAAGTCGAAATAAGACTGAGCTGGAAGAAGAGTGAGTTTGAGATGACTCACATCAAGTAGGCCGAAGCGAAAGACGGCATCGACAAACGGACGGACGGACGGACGGACAGACCCTCACGAGTGTATGGAAGAAGCTATCAGCTTCGAAAAACAAAGAAAATTATTGTCGCATGAAATTCGGTTGTGGCTGGTTCTCGTCTTTGTTCTTTGCTTCTTGATTGAGGACAGACTCGTCGCTCGACGCTCGGAAGCACGAACGTTTGTTAAGAGGTCAAAATTTGGGTCACAGCGCAACTGTTTGCAATGTGGGTGTGTGTGTGTATGTGTGTGTGTGTGTAGTGTGTACGTTTTTTTTATTATTAATTCGAACATATGCACGATAAGATGAGAGCCAACCATGGATAGAATTTGCAAGAATTCGTAGCACATAAAGAACGGCGACAGGTCACTTATACACAGTTATTATTATTTTTATTGTACACATAAATATTTTCTCGAATGCTTCTCTAGTGGGGGTCTCGTAGCTACAACCTAAAATGTCATTGGACTCGCTCACTCACGAATCATCTTCATCCGGCGTCATCGAAAGGCATAACCGATTGCTTACTTCACGATGAGCACTACGATAATGAGTAGATTTTTCGCTTGTCATATGTCATATGTTAATAATGACGTTATTATACCCTCTCATGAATTGGTATAAATAATTACGATCACTTCCCGAGAATAAGAAAGTGCATTGCAGATGTTTTCATGAGTCAGAAGATCTGGGCGAACGGAAGGGTTAAAAAAAAAATAATATTAATAAAAAAAAATAATATTAAAAAAAAAATAATATTAATTTAAAAAATAATATTTTCGAAAACACGGTCAAAAGCACATTCTATTCTTAACATTTATCGATTCTAAGGTAAATACTCGATTTTGCGAGTTTTCGATTTCCGATCATCAATGAAAATGTAAGCGACTTTTTCCCTCACACGAAGCTTTAAAATGCGAAATGTCCGTACAGGTTTAGAATAACAATAAATTATTTTTATTTAAACGGTTTTTTTTTTTTTCTTGAAAATAATGAACTAAAAGCTACAAAAATAATTCGGTATGTCTCAGCTTTGTGTCATCACACCCCGCACCCTCCCCCTCATCAATCTAAAGCATTGGTCAGACAAAATTCAATAACATACTTGGCTAAATAAAATCCTTTAAAGAAAAACCTGAATTATTTTCACGCAGATCAAAGTTTTGTATCCCTGGGGAGGAGTGAGTTACCCGCCCTGGGGGCGAGTAATAACAAGTAAGGGTGTTATAGTCAGGCGAGCCTGACAATAGAATACCCGACACAGACACACGTGTTGAAATAATTTTTAATATCAAGAGGTGTTTAAGGCCATTAGGGGCCCCATATACCGACTTTTATTGAATTTCTTTATGAAAACTGCCCCTTTGCCACGCCCACTTTTTCAATTTTTTTTGCAATTCTAATCCGAGGCTTAGATATACGCTCAAATCCTAAGTTTCATTGAAATATTTGGAAAAAGTCCGATTTTAGAGCAGTTTTTGTGATTTTCGTAACAGACCCTAGTACTGAAGGTACCCCTAAAAATGGTCCGATCGGGTCCATTCTCGAACTCGTCCTTACTCATGTCCCCGTGAGCACGCATACCAAGTTTTGTCAAGATAGCTCAACTCCTTCGATAAGATAACTGTATACAGACAGACGGACAGACAGACGGACAGACAGACAGACAGACGGACAGACAGACGGACGGACATGTCTAAATCGAATCTCCTGGTGACGCTGATCATTTCTATATACATACATTTTGTATGGTCCATCTTGACTAGTTCTGGGTGTTACACACAAACGCAATATACCCTCGACACAGAGTGTGTCGGGTATAAAAATGGAGAGCTTGCTGAAGGAGATCCAAAATAATACTCATCGAAATCCGAAATTAGAGTTTCTCACTGTGCCCAACTGACTCTCAGCTCCACGCGCAGAGAACCCCTTAAAGCCTCATCCTCAAGGGTTTTCAAATTTTATGCGAGTATTCGCTTTTTTATGTGGCGTAAATTAAGTACATAAGTGCAAAAAAATGAACAAAATTATAAGATAGATTGCAAGACGGATAAATGGAAAGCAATTGTGTGCAATTATAAGGCAATGTTCGTCTACAACGAACGGCAAACATAAATTCTTTGGACGTCCGCTATGAACTCAGACAGAGGTTTCATTCAATCCAATTAACCATTTCGGGAATTTTGTTGCCATATGACAACATCGTGCACTTCACTCGACTAAATTGTTTTGTTTTGCCGTAAGTACTTTGTTTTCTGTTTATTTTCCATCTCGCATTCGTTCTAAATAGTTTGAGCTAAGTTTTTAAGAAAGTTGCATTGGCGGTATACTGTCAAAACTGAAAAAAATTCGGGTCTTAATATAGACTTAAAGCTAATATTTGGAAGCAAACCTTTTTCCAAAAAAATGTTCATTCAAATAGGAATTTTTTCTATTTCATTTTGAATATCTTATTCCTTACCCAGCAGATAATTATGGATTAATACCTTAACCGAGCAAAAGAAGAGTAATGACTTATTCATCCATTTGGAGTAAGAAGCGAGCAATGGAGGTTTTATTTCAATTTTTATACTCGCTTAATCATTCATTTGGAGTAATAGGAGAGCAACCTATGTTATTTAATGACTTATCCATTCATTTGGACTAAGACGCGAGCAATATATTACTCCGCTTATGCTCTTTCTTGAATTAGAAAAGACTACTCCACTTGATCTCCTTTCCGAGGTCAAAAGGATTACTTCTCCGCCGGGACATCCTATGTTAAAAAATATATGAAATTTGAGCATTCTCTAGTAATCCATTACTCGCAAATGAGCGATCTAAGATTACTCTTTGGATGATCCAATTATCTGCTGGGTAGGTAGGTAGGTAGGTTGAAGTGGCTGCCGTTAATCGGCCCATTGTCATACCAAGGAGGATTTCTTGTGTTTGTGTGAGTGTATATATCTTATTATGTAGTGTGCCCATAAAATGCGATTTTTTGAAAAACCAGTGCTAGGCTCGGAACATTACACTCCGTTTCGCCGGTGCCGGGAATCGAACCTCGGACCTTAAGACTAGAAAAATATGACAGCACCGTTTACTTTCAGGGTTTTTTACGATACATACTAACAGTTGATTGCATTGTTATTTTTCAAAATGGCGTCAATGATTGTTCCGTACTCCGATATACCCAGTTTCCCGAAGAAATGTGCGGACCACCAATTCTAGTTAGAAGTTGATGTTTTGGCAATGTTGTCCTGAAGTCGTGGTTAATTCTATATATGTTTCGAAGCCTCCACGCCTTTTCGTACGGAAGTTAAGAAAAGTCTCCAATTGTGGACGCGAGACAGTAGGCCCGTTTTGCCTTGGGATCATACTCTGCGTCTCACATGCCTATCTACCACACTACGACTTGATAGCTTCAGTCATAGACGGACCAATGGATCCAACCCAGATATATCGGCCCACTTACGCGAAAGCATCGTATGTTACTGGTATTACGAAATTGATTTTGTTGATGCAAATTTTTTCTAGAGCCTACAACTCATCGCCTGGCAAAATATTATAACCCTAAGCACTGTGGTTATGGAGATAATGCGGATCTAGTTTTAGCTTATACGCAGTCGCATATGCAAGGATTAGTAGAAGAAAAAAACAAACTCTCCTGTAAAAATTAGTTCTTATAACATACGATAATTTCGCGAAAGGATGTCAATTGTATATATGACTATTAGGGTGATGACTTTTTTGAAACTCATTTCCTGTATCATAATTCGATGAACTTTTATTAAAGATGCCATAAAACACTAATTTTAAGGTTATTTGATTAAAAAAAAATGTCATGCAAAAAGTCATATAAAATATTTTATTTTTGATATTTAGCCCAATTTTTGATGCTTCTGTAAGCAGAGTCGCTCCTAGAGAGGTAAAATGTAAGACCAAGCCCCATTATTTTTTCATCCCCAACAACTTCTCGCAACGAACCTGCCCCCTACCTTCTCTCCTTAAGGGGGATCCCATACAAACGTAATTTTTTAAAATGAATTTGCCCCCCACAGTCTTAACTGGCCACAGAGTTCCCCTAGAGGGGTTAAATGTATGACCGACCCCCAATATTTTTTAATTCTAAAAATTTTTCAAAACATCCCTAGCCACTATCTTCAATATTTAAGGTGGTCCCCATACAAATTTTTAATTTTTTAATTAATTTTTATGAATTATGAGGACAAAATCCGCGAAAACTTTCACAATTGCCGCTGAGTCGCTCGTAGAGGGGTGAAATGTAAGACCAACCCCCATTGAAGACCCCCCCCCCAACATTTTTCTCAAACACATATATCCGCTCTATCTTCCTGCGCTTGGGGGTCCTCGTATAAAAACCGAATTAATACACCGAGAGAAATAAGAACTGTTAAATCAACCACTTAGAACAGTTAAAGTAAGAGTGGTCAAATTAACTGTATTCCCCGTTAAATGCACTGAAAAAGGAAGTCAAATCAACAGTTGAAAAGTAGTCACTTTTTATGTTCAAATTCGCTTTCGTTCACTTAGACGTATAAGTTCGCATTCTGATCAACCGTCTCCGGAGTGTGCAATAGCTCAGTTGTTTAAGCTGTGAGTTGACCGTTGTGAGATTCGGGGTTCTATCCCTGCTGGCGGCGGGAATTTTTCTGGAATTTTTTTTTTTTAATTACAGTTTTTTTTTTTTTTGTTCAGAGTGTAGTTGTTTTTTTAAGGCAAAAATTTTCTCCTAAATTTTTAAGATTTTAATTTATTTAATTTTTTTTAATGGTTCATTTTCAAGCAAAAAATTTTGCAACCATAAGCTCAAGTGAGCGTTTTGACCAACAAATTAAATTCGTTCGTTTAGCGTAATGGTTAAGACGTTCGCCCAGCGATCTGGTGGTCAGCGGTTCAAGGCTCGGCCGAGGCGAGAAAATTTAAAGAGATGAAAGAGAAAAAGATTTAAAAAGAAACAAATAAATAAAGAAAAAATATAATAATTTAATAAAAAAAAAAAAAATATTAATATAGGAAGGTAAAAAAAAGTCAAAGCAAAAAATAAATTTTTTTTCCCAGTCGCTGGTGACAGTTGATTTAACCGCGAGACAGTTATATCAACCATCAGGTAGTTATATCCCTATTGACTGTGTTTGTACTGTTGAATCGACCGCTACTACACATAAGCTAAGAATTAACGGTGAACTCGGTTATTTTAACCTGCCTTTTCAGTTAATATAACTACCTTTTTCTCTCGGTGTATACATATGCATGTATGGGGAAAAAACTGGGTTTTGTAAGTTTCATTATTTCTCCTAACAGGCCAAAAAATTACCATAGTGTAATATAACTTAATTTTTGACTTAAGTGACCAAGACCCGAATTTCCGTTTTTTTTTTTTTTTTTTTTTTTTTTTTTTTGAAACTATAATCATTAAAATCGATTAGTGGTTTCTATTCATAAATTTAAAGTCAAATCAAATATTTTTTGAAACGCAATTTTTCACTGTTTTCACGTTCGTATCCTAAGTCTTTGGTCTGTATCTTTCGCTCTGTATGCATGCATAGACTTAGGATACGAACGTTTTGCGCCAGAATACCTCGCCACGAGGACACTAAGATATACTTAAGATGGTTTGAAGTTTTTCAAAAGAATCGCGAAATGCAAAATGCGACAGTTTAGTGTAAATAATAACGGAATTCTTTATCGGTATTTTATTATAAGCCAAGCCAATGGCCAATGAGCTGAAACAAAAATGGAATCCATTTCAATGCATGACTCCCCAACATGTCGACGTTTCCTCGTCTCAATTTCAGTTCTAATTGAAATCTTTTTTTTTCGTAATATGGACTACTAATATTTCAAACGTTTGTTCTTTCTTTTTTATTGATTTATTTATTTATTTATTATTTTTTTTTTTTTTTAAATTAGCAAAATCAAACCGTGAAAAAATGTGGAACGCTATTCGTTGGGTCGGTCGGTCGGTCGGTCGGTCGGTCTATTGATTGTAGACTGCGATTTCGTTCGATTCAGTTGCGCCAGAGCTGAACAGGTGGGTTCGATGGTCGGCAGGCAGTATGTACATTGATTGGCTTCATACACTACCGTTTATTGTACACTACATCCACCATTTACGACTCATGTACGACAAACGAGCCCCTTACATCCGCAGCACGAGAGCAAAGAGCAACAACTAAAGCTTCTAGCCACTTTAACTTGAATGATAAAACGCGTTTCTTTTGTATTTGCGTGTGTCTTTCACAAAAAGTAAACAGGTTTTTTTTTTGCTCTTATTCTCCGTCGTCTACTTCCTTTCATTCTTCTTCTTCTTCTTCTTCTTCAATTCTCAGTCTTCTTGTTTTTGTTTTTGTTTTTATGTTTTTACTGTTGCGCTGACTAAGCCTGCAGCTTTGACCACGGCGGAGACTGTTGCTTTAAACGCGTAATTTTATTTGTACTTAATTATTATTTTTTTCCTCTTCACTTTTTTTGTTGGAAACTTTTCATATTTTTCATACATTCGTATATTTTTATTTATTCTTTTTTTTTTTTTAATCCGTTTTTCTATCTATTTGCATTGCTTTTTGTAACACTATTTCTTTTTTACTGTCCGTCAAAAATCAGCTGCCAATATCTGGTCAGGTCATCATCATCATCATCATCATCACCGTTCAGACTTGCCACCCTTCTTGCAGCACATTAAATTGAATGAAAATCGTTACAAAAACGGACAATTCTGGGGCATTGGATTCGGAAATATTTATAGTATCCGGGCCCGATCCAGCTTTTGACACAACTCTGGGCAAAAACGATATTTTCCGCCCCTATGAAGGCACTAATTGGGCAATATTTTCTCATATCTATAGGAAATAACTGTCTCTCACACTGTGAGCCGCAGTGAGCATTTACCCAAGTTGCCACCCCCTAAATCGGGGCCTGAATAATACACAGTGTACTCTCTGTCTTAACCGGACACCTATAGGATCGAAAAATATGTCCGCTTAACAGAGGTGTGACACCTCAGGTGTCCGCTTAAGAGGAAACTATTTCATATGCAAGAACACTAGAAAGTTCCCAAAAAGTGTCCGCTTAAGAGAAGTATCCGCATGTACATACATACATATACTTATGCAAACATAAGACAGCAGTAGGTATCTCGAGATTATACGAAAATCGAGAATCCGGACTCATTCTTTGCGGCTGTATTTATCGAATTACAGAATTAATTATAAAATAATCAATATCACAGATCAAGGGAAATTTTTTCCCCAGAAATTTTTCCATAAAAAAAAAGAATGTGTGTTCAAAATTCTTGCTCTCTTTATAAACCCTTCCCAGTGTTCTTAGAAAGGCAGACTTGTTTTCTAAACCGCGCTGAAACATTCCCCGGGAAATATTTAGAATCGGTCTATATATCTGTTGGGATGATTTAATTTTTCAAAAATTTATTACAATTTTATAATTGTTTTTCTGTCCAAGGCCTAGTTGCTAGTAGTGCATTAGTTTTGTTAGCCTAAACAATTATATTATTTAAGCTATCAATAAATAAATAAATAAATAAATAAAAATTATTGTTTAATCTGATTCTGGAATCAGATTTCTGGTTCTATTTCATTCGGATAATCGGGATTCTACTGTATGTACCTAAATAAATCAAAAATTTTTCATTCTAAATGGATAGGGGATCTCGAGTGTCCGAAGCTTCAGAAGAAATTTTTTTATAAATAGATCAATATTCCTCATTCGAGTCGAAATAAACACAAGCCATAACATCAGTTCAGTTTTCCTCTTTCGAGGAATAATTTTAGATTCAATAGCTTTTTTGTTTTCGTAGAGCGGGACAAAATTTGTCGTTTATAACTATACACAAGCCGATATATTTCGAAAGACTTAGCAGACTTTCTACAAAAAAAAAAAAAAAAAAAATTTCTTAAAAATTCCCTTTTTTTTCGCTATTGAACAGACTTAAAGCCTTGTGGTTAATCGTTTATAGATTAACTTCAACTTGGGCTTTGCCCTCGCAAGCTCTTTTAGAGTGAGTCACTCGAAGTTGAGCTTTCAAGCGCGCCCATTGCAGAAATAATGTTCATGGTTATTTCCTCGAAACAAAAGAAAATAAGAGATTGTTCATTATTGATCGTTTGATTTTTATTTTATCTGCATTTTTGCTCATTTTTCAATTTGAAAACCGCAACAAAAAAAAAAAAAAAAAAAAAAAAAAAAACAAAAAAAAAACGCTTGTAAATTTTGATAGAAAATGACTCAAAATAACTGCTCTAAGTCACGACTAAGAATTCCATTTATCGATATATCTTTGCACAGCCCCAAAAACAGATTCAAATTTGTATTTAGAAATAAATTGCGAAACACAAAATTGGATCGGTCTTGGTCCACGAAAACCGATTTATACCAAAAGCCGAAAAGCTTCTGAAAATAGTCGAAAATGTTATCGATCGATGTTGGCGACCACGCAAAAGAGGGATCTGCGTCGCTCGTATGAGGAACTCGCTCAGAGTTGCATTATCAAGCGACTGTCGCCCTAATTTAAACTAACTAAAAGAAACCCCTCTTAAGCGGACACATTTTGGGAGCTTTCTAGTGGTCCTGCTTCTCAAATATTTTCTTCTTAAGCGGACACGTCTGTTAAGCGGACATATTTTTTGGTCCCATAGGTGTTCGCCTAAGAGAGAATACACTGTATATGGGATAATAACCCAATGGAAAATTATCTCCTGCATGACAAAGTCACCAATGATGTCATCGATGACATATAGGTGACATTGTCATGCATGACATCTTGAAGGACATGTCATCGTGAGAGTGTGCTGTTCATGTGCTTGACTCTCATTGGCTACTGAAATTTAAATAAGGTTTTAGCGTCAGTTGATCGTTAGCATGAAGTGGCGTAGTGGATGAGTGCTCGACACAGAATCCGAAGATCGCGGTTTCGATCCCTGGCAGAGGCGAACAAAAATTGTTAAAAATGGATTTTTAAAAATTTTCGAAACATTCAAAGAGAGGGCAAAGAAGAGAGTTATCAAACTGGTTTCTATAAATTGACATTTAGAGAGAAAAGAGCTCTCAAATGCTTTTTTCGCCATCGTATCCCCTAGCATGAGATTTACTAATCTTCCGGTGATAATGTCACCGCTGAAGTCCCTGTCAGCTCCTGTGTAAATGTCATACAAAGTGTCACCGGAAATAGCATGCATTCCGGCTCCGAAGTCACTAGGACATCATCGGGGATGTCCGCGGGACATTTCCCGCTGGGTTTTTTTTTTTACCATCTCGCACACCATGATACCTTGCACAGACATATAAACGAGAACTAATGCCACATGATCATGCTTGGACCGCGCTTAAACCTTGTAGAATTAACCTTTAGAACACGAAGAAAAGGTCAGTCGGAACTTGAAGTCTAAACACTGCCTAACGGTCCATCGAGACATCCAGAGAGACTGATAAGAAGCGAGCGAACGAGGAACGAACGAACGGATGAATGAGGAACCCATGACCTTTCGAGACAACTGAAGTATTTCGACTTCTCTACTATATTATATATAGAGATTTATAGATTTTATGCACATAGATACACACACACACACTCACAGTCACAATCGCACTTTGTGTGCACAGATGCACGCCTGCATAAAGACGTAACAATAAAAATATGCAATCAAATCTTAAATCAAGAAGAACTATCTGTCTCTCTGTGTGTCCATCTGTCAAGACACGTTCGTCGCCTTCCATATTATTTGCACAAAATAAAAATGTAAAAAAAAATAATAATAATAAAAAACTTCAAAAGAATGAGATAAAATTGACAAATCAAAATTAATCTAATCATTTCCCTTTTGAGTGGGTTTTGATAAAGAGAAAAACGAAAGGAAAACAGACAGAAGCCCAGAACGCAAAGAACATGATACACTGGACAATTTGCGATGTTTTTCAAACGGATAGGAGTGCTTTTGTCCGAGGCACCACTATCCGGGGAGAAGTGTAGCAGAATTCCAGAGCACGAAGTAGACAACAAATAAAAATAAAAAACTATTACAAAATATAAAATAAATACAAAAAAAAAAAAAAATTTTAAAAATTCACTTAATTTGCATCGGAAATGGCCGATGAGATTTATTCTATTATTCGAGCATGAAGAGCAACAGAGGAGCTATGCATTGAGTTGACGCATTGAAATTATGGATACCCGGCACTAATAGTGATGAAATGATGCGGAATACAATACTCTTATTTGGCATCATCACTGTGTATGGGTAAATATGTATGCGCTCGGTTGGTGTGTGACAGCAGCAAAAAAAAAAAAATCCACATGAAAATTGATACATATTCAATCAAATCAAGCATTGGCGTGTCCAGAGAAAGAGTGCCTTGATAGTGCTTATATTTTCCACAGTGGTATATTGAACAATTCCTTATAAGACATTAGCCCAAAAAAATTTAGGAGGGGAGGCGGTGGGCTAGAGGAAGTTTAGAGAGTTATGGACCAAAAACCAAAAAAAAAAAAAATCCGAAAAATTCATGGCGACCGATTTGGATGAAAATTTATATATAGAATAAATGAAAAATTCTAAGCATTTTACCACTAAAATTTTTTCAAACAACTGGTCCAAAAAGGACTAGACCAAAACTAGACTAGTTGTAATCACTTTCTTGAAAAAATTTTGACGCCAATTTTTCGGTCCCGTAGGTGTCCGCTTAAGAGGAGGATTTTTCTGGAACACACCCGCCCCACTCTCCTCCCCCCTACCATCACCCACAAAAATGTGCGACCAAAAAACAAAAAGTTCCATGCCAATCGTGAGTCCCTTCAGAAAGCCCGGGCCCGGGGGAAAATCTCCCTTTTCCACCCCCTCTCTGAAGGCCTGATAGTTTTAAAAAAAATCCCTGTAGCTAAAAAGCGCGTACACTATTTCCAACTGGTCATTATTTCAGGGAGTCGTTATAACCACATATCCAGAAATATTTTAAATTAAAAATAAATTTTTTGTAAGCCAATTTTTTTTTTACGCTTAGTTTCCTTTCTGCTTGGATTTTCCCATAGATATGTAGGTACATCTATGCCGGGTAACAATACTTAATATGTATGTATGTATGTATATCTATGTATGGTACGTACTTACATACTTAAAGCAGCCACAACTATACGAAGTGAGCCATGATAGCGAACAAAATGATTCCAAGTCCACTTATGAGAACAAACTGAATTGCAACGGAAAAGACAAACGCGAATTTCAATAAAACAAAATAAAATATAGAAAATGAAAAACGAGTTGGACGGCCGACTGACTGCTCTTTAAGAACATGAAAATCAAGTTGGTTCCCAGTTGGCCCAACGGCTACGATCGACGAGTGTGAGTGCTCTCACAAACTCACTATGAAAGTTTTCGAAATCAGCTGTGAGACGTCCAATCGTCCACTCGATCGGTCATTTGTAAATAAATAACAAAGGTTTCGAAAGTAGTCAACTGACGCGCTAATTAATGTGCATCACCACTGATTGTGCTGGCGGTTGTTGGAAAAGAAAAAGATTCCGATTTCATGCGATAAATATGCGAATAAAATAACCGTTTCCCGATATGTACATATGTATGTATGTATGTATGTATGTATGTACGTCCACTCACAAATGTGCTAATTTTGCCATTTTAGATGCCTTGGTGTGAAGTAATTGACGCAAAGAGCGCGATTTGTTTTGCATTGTGGGTGAGCTTTCTAACTGAATACGAGTATATCTGTATGCCTGTATGTATCTACATATGTATAGATTTATGTATTAATGTATATATTCCCAGCGGAAAATTATCTCCTGCATGACAATGTCATCAGTGATGTCATCGATGACATATAGGTGACATTGTCATGCATGACACTTTGGGGGACATGTCATCGTGGAGGGATGCTATTCACGTGCTTGAATCTCATTGGCTACTGATAATTAAATAAGGTTTTAGCGTCAGTTGAACGTTAGCATGAAGTGGCGTAGATGATGAGTGCTCGACTCAGAATCCGAAGATCGCGGGTTCGATCCCTGGCTGAGGCAAACAAAAATTGTTTAAAATAGATTAGAATAGAATAGAATGAAGAGAGTTTTTCAACTGGTTTTCTACAAATTGACATTTGCTCTCAAATGCTTTTTTCGCCATCGCACCCCATAGCATGACATTGTCACCGTTGATGTCAGGGTGACATTTCCCGCTGGGTTTATTTATGCATGCATGTATGTATGTACGTATGCGTATGTGAGGGTCTTCAGTACAACTGAGTACCTTTGTTTCGATCCTTTGAAGTAAATACTAGGGATGGGCGATATTGGAAAAAGTATCGAGTTCGATAATATCGACTGCAAGGAACATCGATATTTATTTATCGCAAAAATATATCGATATATCGACCATTTTTATTTTATATACTTTTGGTAACAACCCGCCTATTTGCATTAATGTAATTGTCAGTTTATGTATACAAACTACACGTCTATTAAGACTTTAAAGAGCTTGAAAACATATTTTTTAAATAGAACATTTACCTGAGTTCGTTTAGAGCCCATTAAAAATTTATGTTTTACAAGGTCGTAGGAGTAAATGATTAATATGCTCTCCGCTAAGTCGCTTCGATTAGCTGTCACTTGTTTTTGAATACCAAACCAAATGGGGATGATCAAGAAATATCGTATTTCGATATTGGAGTTTAAGTATCGATTTCCGATATTTTAAAATGAAAAATATCACTCACCAATTCCGTATCGATATTTAAAAAATATCGATATTTATCATTATCGATATTTTAATCCCAGCCCTAAGTAAATACTCGGCAGGAAATGTCAATAGTGAATCTATGCTCTTTCTTTACTGAGCGCGTCAACAGTAGGTACTACTGACCAATTATACCCGTCGCAATGCTTTGCGCTATAGACATTTAACATTGAGTTGTCATTGCATGTCAGCAGTAGACTGAAAAACTATTGACGAAATATTAACGTGGGTACCATTATGTAGGCATAGATACGGGTACATTCACTTTAGTACGTCAATAGAAAGAGGTACTTCTATGGCCTATTGTGGCTCGCTGCTTTGAGTCCTTGACTAGCAATCTGAAGTCCACGGGTTCGAGTCTCATCGGAATAGTGGACTTTTTTTCCTTTCTTTAATTGTTTATTTTTTTTTTTTTTTAATCATTTGGGGTTAGCTCGACTTACAACAGGGTAGTGCTACTAGGAACCATAATATTTGAGATCGTTCACTTACCAAAAAAAAAAAAACGAGAGCACAATTGCAGGTATTCACGGCAGTTTCGGTGTGTGTTGTCAGTTCTTTTGAATACTGGATGTTAACATATGGCAACAAAGAATCTTGCTTGGCATTCGATACTCTCCAATTTCAGTGTATCTACCCAGCTACGGCCATTGATGCTCCCCGTCCCCGTCTCGGTCGCCGTCGCCGTCTCCGCCTCCTTTCCGACTGCGATTCGAAAAGCACGGATGATGGTGGTTCAAGTCGGCTCGCGCAGAGGGGTACTGTAATCAAAAAAAAAAAAAAAAAAAAGGGAATAACACAAATTTAAATTAAAGCGAAAAAATTATCATAATTGTGATTGCATAGTACCATGAAATTTTCATTTCAAATCGTCTAAAGGAGAACACAAACTGAGTCGAATCGGTCTGCCCTTGAGCGCTTTGCAACTACAAATGCTGCTGCTGGTGCTGCTGCTCAACGCAAAGAGTCCTCCTAAGCAACTTGAGATACAACCGACAACACCAAATGCTCCTGCTGGCTGACCTTTCTCACAGAGCGCAGCACGACAATCATAGAATGAACCCTATGTGTATTCAACGATATAAGTATGTACCTACCTATGCTGCGCCGTGCAGCAATATGGGCACATTCAAAGACGACTTGGTTGCAAGGATATACAGATAAAAATGTTTCTTTCTCTTCATTACACTTCTTTAAGGATTTTCACACGGTTTTAGGACGTCGAAAATTATATTAATTTGATTTAAAGTTTTTTGAAAGAAAAAAAAAAAATTCATTTTTCCGCAGGTATACTTTTTTTTTTTTTTGCTGCGGAAAATGCACCCGAATGTTGACGCACCAATCTGTAATGCATACACTTTGCAGTTTTCAATTTATTGCCACTATCCCCCAAAATGAACCGAACTGAAATTGGAGCACTTCTGCGAACGTTCTCAGAGTGTGGCTACAGTAGCAAAAACACAAACATCAACAAACAAACACACACACACACACACCAGTGGCAGGAAGTATGTGCGTGGCAACAGCAAGCTATAGCATGCACAGATTTTAGCTCTCTCTGGCTCTTGCATTTCTCCCTCTCGTGCAACAACAGGGAGCATGGGTCAAAAGAGCGATTTTATGCTTTATGCTGCATGCATGCAAATTTCGAACGCATTCAACAAGATTCAGCCTCGGCGCGGCAAGGCATGGCCAGCACAATCTGCTGGAGTAGGGGTGTGCGTGTGCATGTGCGTGAGCGTATGTTGCATTCCCAGCAGGAAAAGTAGCGCTGCGAGCATCGATGACCTCGATGTGACTTCAGGTCCGCAACACATGACATTTCGATCGACACTTTCTATGACATTTGCATACAACCCGACAGAGAACTCCCTGGCGACATTCTCAGCCTAAAGTGCAATAGCAAAAAAAGAAATTTAAAAAAAAATTCTTTTCTGAGGGCAGAAAAATTTCTATGAAAAATTCTTTTTTTTTCCAATTATTGCGTGATATGTATATGAGCGAGTGAGTGTGTGTGTGTGTGTGTTTCACCAACGTTGCAGTTCTGTTTGCCAAATACACCGATCCTTCCCTCTCTATGATATAAGCCTATGTATGATAGAAACCTAACTACACTTCTGCACCGCATATTATGGAATTCAGTGGGCCATAACTTGAAACTAATCTTATAATATACTTATTTATTTGAAAAAAAAAAAAAGAAAAAGAGTACCTAGTATAAATTGAGCGAAGACCTGTAAAGAAGTTCCTGCTTCATTGGAAAACTTGAAAATGGAAAGTCTTCGTTCATTGAATCGAATAATATGGTTCAATAAAACGTTGTGCTATGGTATTTCGCACACACTTTGCACATTAGCTATTCGCAAAGGTATGCTAATACGGCAATCTTGCAACATTTAGTACGTGCCACAATCATTAGGGGTATTCACAAAGGCGTCGGAAAATCGGAAAATTTTAAGTGCTTAAAAAGTTGTGCAAGATACAAAAAAAAAAGTTTAAAAATTTTTGAAGAATTCGCATTTTACCGATTTTCCGACTTTCCACAACGTTTTAAACACGCCTTTTTGAATACCCCTATTATTTTGAATTTGATCTTTTATCGTCTAGAAGCCTTCAAAATATAAACACACCTTCAACCATCGGGAGATCTGATATTCTTTTGGGAATATCTTTGCAATCCTTCTTCATTTTGAATAATTGCGATTCAATTGCTTCAATTTAAGCATTACACATTACATTTGGATTTTTCGTTCTTTCATCGTAGCAATTTTTTGGGCAATGCTCCACGATGCACACGTACACGATCATGTACAAGCCGCTGCGTGCAATGATGTTAGCGGGTGACTTAAGGTACACACACTATATTCTACTGTATAACTCGGCAGGATTTGAATTAAAGTGAAGCTTATATCCTATTCAAGTCTAAATAGGCAATGAAAATCATGGACATGAATAGAACCCCTCAACGACAACATTGTGCCCAATGGACTTGTTATACAGGACAGTGTCACCTATGTTCATACATATCGCACCCTGGCAACTAAAGCGACACAACTCAAAATCTTTGAATTTTGAGTTATGATGTGGATCTTGTTCCTAAGTTACGTGTCTACCTGCAGGAAAAATTCCATTCCGTTTTTCCTATTATAAAAGGCCGAAAAAAAGCCGTAATGCCTTTCTTCTTGCTTTGATTGACACTGCGATGCATTTTGTTTATCGCGTTTTGTGAAAAATGGCAGATTTTGAGTTGTGTCTCTTTAGTTGCCGGGGTGCGATATGTCCTGTTGAAATCACTGATGACTTTGTCTTTCAAAAGAATATTTGCCTGCCGGGTTTGGTCAGCTTTTGTGTGGATACCATGTACCTACATGTATTTACACATACGTAAATTGCATATTTACATCAAAAACGAAGAAGAAGAAGAAGAAGAAAAACGGAAACGAAAAAGGAGAACAACAAACAAAGACGACTCCTCCCTTGGCTGGTTGGTTGCTTGACTTTTCTTTGTTGTTGAATTGCATTTGCTGACCTCAAAATATCTCGCTCCTCGTCTTTCATATTTTCATCATATTTTCTTATTGAATCGAATTTAATGCATTATCCGATGGATTCTGGAAAAAGCTCTTTCAAAATTTCGAATAATTTCTTTCACAATATCTCGAAAGAATATGAAAGCAGCTAGATATTTTATTTTACAATTTTCTTTTTGATTTAATTTACCTCTTCGGCGTTGCACACAGAGTTTAGGTGCGTTCTCTCTCACTCTATGTATGTATATACATATAAATCTATGGAGTTTATGCGCGCGCTCTCTCACTCTCTCTTTCTCTCTCCGTGTCTTTTATGCGCCACTCTAACTCATTCGAAGAGCGATAACAACAATTTTCAAGCATTGAAATTCAAATTTTTTGATTGAGCACAAACTTTATTTCATTTTAATTAAGCGACACTTTTATGCTTCTTTCATCTAGTTAATCCATTTGTCATTTACACTCTTTTATACAGTTGCTTTCTATTTCGAATTTCACTCGATACGGCCGACAAGCACATCACCCTATTCAGATTCACCGCACCCAACCGCCTCTCACAGAATCCGATATGAAACCAATCAGTGCTGTCGTTTTCAATTTTTGGATTAGTAGTATACCTTTTTGTTTTTCGTAGTATTATGGCATATTTTGTAGTATTTTTATGAAATCAAATAATATGGATGGAAGATTTATATTTTTTACGATATTTTATTTTCTTTCTTCGAAACAAAGTATGTATGCATATTTTAAACAATAAAAAAATTTTATTTTTCATATTAACAATGTTTCCTACACGGAATATGAATGGTGCTAATGCCTCGTTAATTTTACAGAATTTAAAAAAAAATTAAAGAACATTGTATAGATGTCTTTTTTCGTTTTTTGAGAAATTATGTTTGACGGATACTTGTTTTCTACTAAGTATATAGATTTTCACTTTTCCAAAAATGTAGAAAATTTGTATTTTTGTAGTGTAGTAGTATGGGCGTTGAAATTGTAGTAAAATACTATAATTGTAGTACTTCCGACAGCACTGGAAACCATATAGAACCACGGCTGCCGTTTTGGTACATTTGTACCAAATTTTGTACACTTTTTTTTCGTTTGGTACAATGGTACATAAATTTGAAATTTGGTACATTTTTGTTAAAGTGCTCAGCTAATTGAGATAATGGAATAAAAAATCTGGAGAAATGCTTTGAGTCGGGTCAAATGTAGCAACATCTTTCTCATATAGTCAAACGGATTGTGTAAAAACATACATACATCTGTAATTTGTTATGAATATATTAATTTTTGAAGTCCAGCAACGGTACATTTTTCCTAGTTTTTGTACATTTTTTGGTACAAGAAAATTAAGGCAATTGGCAACCGTGTATAGAACAATGAAACTGATTTTTGAAAAACATCAGTGCTGCCAAAAGGGAAAAAAATTTTTTAACACATAGGCTCAAAAAAGTTAACAGAATCAAAACAAAGTTATATTTTTTTTTAATAAATTAAGTGTGTGAATAAAAAAATAGAAGCAATAAATATTTTCTAAATAAGCTCAATTGTGCTTATACATGAAAACAACGATTTTTTTTTACTGAAAAAGGTTGATTCTGCTTATAAATTTTTTGTTATTTAAACGAAAAAGCTCAATACCGCTTGTTCAAAATTATGCAAAAGTGCTAAAAGGCAAGACTTCAAAAAAGTAAGCAAATTGAAAAAAAGTTAGCACTTTTGCTTAGAAATAAGCAAAACGGCAACACTTAAAAACATACAATCGTCAGTGCTCCCACACAATGCTCTCATTTTCAAAACAAAAAACCGGTAGATTTGAGACAAATGTAGGTAGATTCAAGTAAAATGTGGTAGATTTATTTTAAGTAAACATTGGAAAACTTAGTAAAAAAAAAAGTTTATCTTTATTTTCATATCCATCGTAATAATAAAAAAGCATAATTTAATTTATTGACTTGCATAGAATATAAAGTTCAAAATAAGCCCATACTCAAGAACAAATAGTCCCATTGTTTCTTATGTTATATGCCACTTCAATTATAAACAAGCCTGTTCGATATAAGAAAAATTAAAATAATTACTTCGAATTATTTTTCGATTTATTTGCATGTATTTAATATGGGCACTTTACTTACTGCATATCTGAGTAAAATCTATAATAAAGAAAAGTACCTGTGTGAAAAATAGGTAGATTTTCATCAATGAGCGGTAGAACAAGTAAAAATACCCAGGCGGAAATTGTATTTCTTCTCTACTACTTCCGAAATGATGAAAATTCGCAGTCTACTCGCATTACTAGGCCTTAATTTTAATAAAGTTTGTTAGGAGATGGCCGCTGTTTTCATTTCCACAAAATTCATTTGTCATTGATTAGAGAAAGAAGTGAATAGCCAACCCTAGTAAGCATTAAAATTTCATTTGAGAAAAGATTACTTGCTGGCTAGCTGAAATGCATACAACGTTCATGATTATTTCATTTGAAAATGGAGTATACACTGCTAATGCGAATGAAAATTGCATTTGAAGAAGGGTCTGTTGAAGCGACCTCTTCATTCCATAATATTTTCACTAGAAGACCGTTCGAAAAAGCACCAATTGATATTTTTAAACATCAATGCTTCACTACTTCTGCATCAATGAATTTTGTCATACATGCGATAAATTCCGGCTGGGTCGTATTCTCTGTGTCCCAGCTATATGTGCCACCTGTAGTTGTACGTGCTTCACTCTTTACTCACGACACGTTTGTTGTCAGCCGTGATTTTTTGCGATCGTATTGTCGTATCGGAAACAAGAGCATTTCGGGACACGTTGTTGCAATTTCGTCAGCAGGGTTTTTTGTATTTTTCGTTCTTTTGAGCATATTAACTAGAAGTGTATTTCTGAATTAATAAAATATCAAAAATGACTTCATTGAGCACGGAAGAGAAAAGAGAATTGATAACCCGAAATCTGCACGAGGTTCTGGGTGAGGACAAATTGAATGGCATCATCAAGGAGCGTGATTTGAAAATATACTGGGGCACTGCGACTACGGGGAAACCTCATATTGCATACTTTGTTCCAATGTGTAAGATTGGAGATTTCTTAAAAGCGGGCTGTGAAGTGAGTAAGGTAGAGTTGATGAGATCTTGAAATGACTGTAATTCACGTTATATAGGTGACGATTCTCTTTGCGGATCTGCATGCATATTTGGACAATATGAAGGCGCCATGGTCGTTATTGGAGCTGCGTACTCGATACTATGAAGCTGTGATTAAAGCAATGCTTAGTTCAATTGGTGTTCCATTGGAGAAACTGAAATTCGTAAAGGGAACGGACTACCAATTGTCGCGTGAATACACTCTGGATGTTTACAAATTGAGTTCGCTTGTTACGCAGCATGATGCGAAGAAAGCAGGCGCTGAAGTTGTCAAACAAGTTGAATATCCACTTCTTTCTGGTCTTTTGTACCCAGGACTGCAAGCACTCGATGAGGAATATCTTAAGGTTGATGCACAATTTGGTGGTGTCGATCAGCGGAAGATTTTTACATTTGCCGAGAAATTTTTGCCTCAATTGGGCTATGAGAAGCGTGTGCATTTGATGAATCCAATGGGTATGACTATATGCACGCATGACTGTTCCAAGACTTTATTTTTTTTAAGCTCTTCACATTCATTTATAGTGCCCGGATTGACTGGCAGCAAAATGTCTTCATCAGAGGAGGATTCCAAAATCGATTTACTCGACTCACCAGCGAACGTGAAAAAGAAACTGAAAAAAGCATTTTGTGAGCCAGGCAATACATCAGACAATGGGGTGCTCTCCTTCGTCAAACATGTTCTATTCTCACTATTTAAGCCTGGTGAAGGTTGGTTTTTCCGGTGTTCCTATTCGAGACAAACTCAAACGTCATCATTCCCTTTCAGGTTTCGAGGTAAATCGTTCGCCTGAAAACGGTGGCAGCATCACATTTAATAATCATGTTGAATTGGAGCAATACTTTGCCGAGAATAAATTGCACCCAGCTGATTTAAAATCTGCCGTTGAAAAGTACATTAACGGCTTATTGGAACCGATTCGAAAGGCCTTCGAGAGTCCTGAACTACTGTGAGTAGAAAAAGCACTATCCTGAACGAACTTGTCCTTTAATGGATAAATTTTATTAGAAAACTAAGCGCTGAAGCTTATCCACCACCATCGAAAGTAAAGAACGGTCCAGCAACTGTTGGTGCTGCGAGTACAGCAGAAGATGGCCCGCATCGTTTGGATATACGCGTTGGCAAAGTTGTGGAAATCGCGCCGCATCCCGATGCTGATACTCTTTATGTACTCAAAATCGATTTGGCTGAGGAGCAACCTCGTACGGTCATAAGTGGTTTAGTGAAGTACGTAACGATAGCTGAAATGGAGCAAAGACTGGTCGCTGTGTTATGTAATCTCAAGGCTTCGAAAATGCGTGGCATTCTCTCCGAGGGCATGGTCCTGTGTACCTCAAAGTATGTTCAAATGGACAATATGATTCATATGGAAATTATATTGAAATCTCTTCTTTATAAAGCGCTGATCACACTATTGTGGAACCAATTATCGTGCCGGATAACTCCAAAATAGGCTCCCGCTTGACTTTTGAAGGCTACAGCGGCAATCCCGATGAACAATTGAATCCCAAGAAAAAAATCTGGGAAAAACTTTCAACGGATCTGAAGACGAATGGCGATGGCGTTGCCGTCTGGCGTGATAATTTCCTATTGACGACGGACGGTGAGAAATTAACAAGCAAATTGGCCAATTGCTGCATAAAGTAGGCTACGATCACGCTTTTATAAAGCTCAAACATGTTTACGAAAGAAATCCATGTCAAAAGCAATGCATATATTTATTTAAAAACGAGTGTTCTTAATTGAAAAATTATTTTTACCTTCGATTACATCGCAAATACAAGACGAGAAACAAGAAACTATTTGCACTTTTCATATACATACGTAAGGATCCATTTATTCATTGAAAAATATGTACCTTATTAAGTGTGGGATTCGTCTTTTGTTCGATGAATGTGAATTGCCATCATTCGTTATTTCATTTATTGTCGAATGAGACTCCTCTCAAGACTTCGTTATACGTCATTATTGTTTTTCGTTCGACTCGGATTTTGTGTTCGAGTAGAATGGCTTTCCGAACTACAGAGTAAGGCCACAGTTTAAGTCTCTAGCTCTGTAAGATATGAACACGTTTGAGAAAAAAACCAACTCCAAATTCATTTGGGACATGAGTATGTCGCAGCAAACAACTTGGAAATATGCAATTCTAGATTTTCAGTGAGAAAAAAAAAAAGAAGTAATGAAAGCTTCATTTGAAGAAGGGTCTGTTGTAGTAAAATATTGTATCCATGATAATTTTACTCGACGGTCAATACATAGAGTGCAAATTGGTGTCTTTAAAAATGAATGTGTCACTACTTCTGAATTGATGATATATGACCAGGGCTCGGATATATATGCATTTTTAAATTTAAAGCATACTTTAGGGGGCATTTTTTTTTTTTTTTTCAAACATTTTGCGAATAAGTCAAGTGAATTTGAACTTCAAACGGCTTTTCTACCTTCATAAAAATTCTTATTGATGTTGAAAATCGATTTGAATCTTAAGTTTATGTGAGTTGAACCAAATTTTTACTCCATAAAGTATGCTTTAAATTTATAAATGCATATACAATATCCGAGCCCTGCATATGACATTTGAAGTAGTGAAAACAGCGGCCATCTCCTCGCAAACTTCATTAGAAGTGTGGGGTTAGCAATGCGAGTAGTGGCAAGACGCATTTTCAACACCTCGAAAGTTATATAGAATCAGTGCAATTTCCGGCTAGGAAATCTTGTTAACAAAATGTAAAAAAAAAAAAAAAAATGGTTTAAGTAAATGGTATTTACAGTTGTGCGAAAATTTCAACAGATAGTAACACTATCGGAACATGATAAATAGGTGAGCCCACATCCGATTTGCCCATATGCATATAGGAGCATATGTATGTGGCTTAAATCACAATAATGTAATATGCTGTAGTGATGTAACGAATATTCGCATTCGCGAATATTCGCATGTTTATTCGCATTCGCAAAATGTTGCGAATATTTTGCGAATATATAATTAGCAGAAAATTGACCAAAAATGTATTCTTTAATCGATTTTTTAAATTTAAATTTAAAAGCCAATATTTTAGCATTTAAAGAATTTTTTATGTGCTACCGGTTACACAGATATTGCACTTAAAAAACCATTTTAGTATGAAACGTATATAAGAAAGTCAATGTTGTCAAATTCTTCCCTGAATTAAACGCATTTGGAATGCCTTTAAGTTCCTTCACATAAATTTTCATACAAGAACGACCGTCTGAGGGCTACTAAACGAAAAACGACAATAACATTGCGTATTGCGCAGGGGCGTTTTGCTTGCA
This sequence comes from Chlorops oryzae, assembly GCA_020466095.1. Taxonomy (NCBI): domain Eukaryota; kingdom Metazoa; phylum Arthropoda; class Insecta; order Diptera; family Chloropidae; genus Chlorops; species Chlorops oryzae. The sequence goes on from CM035806.1 coordinate 159,999,793, forward strand.
CGAAATCGTCGGATTAGTTTTGTTGTTGTCATGTGACTGTTTTTTTTTAACACTTTGAAATTTAACATCGAAATGTGTAATTTCTTTTACTTATGAAAGAATTATTTTTTTCCAAAGTTGGTGCGCTATATAAATAAATGAATTGATTTGGTGATGTGTGCCAAATTTGAGATATAGATTCAAAAACTGAATATTCGCATTCGCGAATATGAGTAGGCATTCGCATTCGCATTCGCGATTGCTAAAATTTGACATTCGTTACATCACTAATATGCTGATACAAAAACAAATTGATGGTATTTGAAATTTCAATAATTACATTTTATTTAAAGCATTTAGGCCCAATATTTCCATTCCTTCCTTTAAAATTTTCTTAGCGGCACGGAACAATAAATATCGATTCATTTTCTTCTCAAGGCAAGGTTCATTTTTAAGATGAATATTCTTCAAAGCACGACTGGTTGTATTACTACAAAACAGAGTGAAAAAATAAAATTTCAAGATGTTTCAACTACATACAATATACGTACCATAACCCAAAAAGGTAGTTTACTAAAATACATGCTTCCAGCTGCTCCTTGGCGAGCCATAAAGCATTTTCATAGCAAGCTATTACGTTAAGCAAACTCACGGCTTCAGGTTCCATCAAATATCGTAATGATGGTTTCTTTTCATCATCGTTTAAGTTTGACATGCTCTCCAATAAATTATTTAAGCGGCAGTGGGTGTATTGCAGTTTGATTCCAGTGTCACCATTAACCTGCAATGCCTTATTCCAATCGAAGTTATAGTCCCTCTGACGTCTCTGCTTCAAGTCATTTATTATGACAGCCGAAACTCCCAATATATCAGAAACTCTTTTTGACTGAGTGTCTTGCATAGACAGGTCCACTTTCGTAGCTAGAAAATATGCAGAGCAAAAAAAAAAAAAAAAATTATATAGATACATAGCTATGTCGATTGAATACATCAATACCCACTTGGGCTCTGAAGCTGTTTTTCAAACATTATATCGCGTGCCTCTTCCAGTACGTCCTTTAAAAAAACGACTTTGCCTCGCCGTGTGCTCATTCCATGTATTCGTCCAAATTTGACGTGCATTAGGTTTTCTAGTTTGATATCCTCACATAACGCAGATGTAGTCTTGAAGCATGCGTTAAAGTGATCTGTTTGGCCATTCTCGACAACGTAAAGCATACGATTGAATTTGAGACGATGAAAACGATCTAACAACGCAGCAATATCTCGTGCCAAATACAATGTCGTACCATCGCTCTTAACGATCGGTATTTTCCGATCATCAATTTCGACCACTTGCCGGCCATCGTTATCTTCATGCAATAACGATTTTTGTTTTAATAGTTCCAAAACTGAGGTAATTTCACGCTGCGAGTACTGTGATTCCCATTCGTAACGATCGAAATGCACACCAAGCCGAAAATACATTTCCTGTAGCTCCGAAACTGTGTATTCTCGATATTTTTGCCATTGTCTAGTTAACTCTGGATTGGCAGAAGTTTCAAGAGCTTTAAAAATTTGGCGTGCTTTTTCACTTATGGTCTCATCGAGCTTTGCAGCGGAATTGGCTGCAATGTACGCTTGGTGTAAGCGTACAGATCGGATCGCGCTGAATTCTTTCACTTGTGGCACCAATTATATCAATTCCGACCTGAAGCAAGCCAAATTGGGTTCCCCAATCACCGAGAAAGTTCAATTTTGTCACTTTGTGTCCAACACGACGATGTAAGTTTCCCAAGACATTGCCAATGATTGTTGACCGTAAATGACCCACGTGAAAAGGTTTTGCTATATTCGGCGAACTAAATTCGACCACTGTGTGTATATCATTTAGAGAGGCGTCAATCCTTTCTTCTGGATAGGGAACTAACAGGGCTTCCAAATAAGCCTCAGGCTCTATTTGAAACTCTATTTGCGTGCTACATTCTGCTAACGATTTTCTCTGACGATTTTCGACACCTGGAATTATGCGTACACCTACTATGTCAGGATCATTTCCTTTCAATGCCTGTAAATTGCTATGCGATTCGACTAGACTATCGTTGATATGTAGATGTAAGTAGGGTTCTAACTTTTTCAGTTTCGATGCTTGGCTTGGAGTTTGCGTTTGTAATTCAAAATATGCGCTGTTTTGTCCGAAAACTTGAAAAATCTGTAATTTTTAGAGGTTAAGTTTCAAGATTTTTTGAGAAAACTTTACCTTTTTAGCTATAGCTGCCCGTATGCGATTTCTCATGTCTATTTCTTCAAAATTTAATTGAGATTATAACTCAGGAAATTCCATATAGCCATTCTTCAAATAGAGTTTCACGATAAGCAATATGAACGAGGAAAATAAGATAACGCCACTTCGGCTTTCACTTTTTGCGAGCATTTTCTAGGAGCAGGAATGACGTAGTAACGGATGGAGATCGGAGCACTCCCTGTCGGAAATTGGTCATTCAAGATAAAATCGTCCATGATGTTTTCGAAGACATCCCAGCCGGACATTATCGCATACATGAAAAAATCATTAATGCAGAAGTAGTGAAGCATTCATTTGTAAAAGGGCCCTTTATACGGTCGTATATGTTCACGAACTTAGCATGATGCAAAGTGTTTAAAAAAAAAATTATTGTGTTTACATGGACGAACATGTCATAAAACTTCATTTCGTTCTAATTTTCAGCGAAGAAAAGATGGCACGTGCATTAGTAGCAGCACTTATTATGGACGATATATTAGATATAATACTGTGTGCATGATGCAGCCATTTACATTATAAAGCTTGTTCGTCACATCCGATAGAAAAATCAAAAATTTTTGAAAACAGGCGAACATGCTGTAAAGCTTGTTTTTTTGCGTTTACACACTCATACTTATTCATCATACCCAACAAATCCACGAACATATATGACCGTATAAAGGGCCCTAAAGAGGCCAATTGGTGCCTTTTAAAATGAATCTTCTAGTGAAAATATCACAGAAGAGGGTTGATAGAGGCCTGAAAGAAGGTTGTATACTCCTATTTTTAATGAAAATCCATGAAATTTTCATGAAAAGATGTTTTTCAATCTGTGTGCTACAATTCTCAAAAGCTTTATAATTTGATTGTACTTAAGATGTTTCAAGAATTGAAATTCTCAAGTCTCAAGTCCAAAGGCGATGATGTGTTTTTTAAAAATATTTTTTAATAAATTCATTGAAAAAATCCAAGTTCAAAACAGCTTTTTAATACATTTAGAAAATTAAAACAATTTATTTTCCTTCTCCTCTCAGATCCCCGCGGTGTATGCTATTTGTTCAAATGAAATTCTCGTTCCCGTTGGTACCATAGTCTTTGTTCCAAATGATATTTTCATTCATGTTACCAGCATATACTCTATTTTCAAATGAAATAATCATACACATTGGGTCCATTTTATCCAGCCAGCACGTGCACTTTTCCCAAATGAAGTTTTCATGTGGACCAGGGTCATACATTCCTTTACATAATGAATAACACATGAATTTTGAACTACTGAAAATAGCGGCCATCTCCTAACAAAATTCATTAGAAGTAACGGTTAGTATATGCGAGTAGTCGCAGTATGAATTTTCATTCATCGGAAGATGTAATGCAGAAGTATGGAATTTCCGAAGGTAAACAGTGTACCAATCGAAAAAATGTACCTAATTTATTTTAAATGTACATTTAATTCTAGCGGCATCTTTTTTCGCATGCAGTTTTGAATTCATGTGGAAGTATTTGAATTTAATTGATAATCTGTTAATTGAACAATTGACTGTTGTTTCGCAATGATTTTCATTTTGTTTTGAATATTTCTGGAAGGATGAGCTCACTTACAGCATTTGATATTCACGAATTGCATTTGTAATTGGGAGTGGTATGAAACACATTGCTGATTCAATAGTTCAAATGGCATTTTCTATGAGAAACTGTGTTTATGATTTTCGACGCAAAGAGCTGGCTAAGATGAAAAGTAGAAATTCTTTACTATCGGGTAGGAATCGTTAATCAACCTGATCTATATTTAATGAATTCCTGGACTACATTAGATGAAAAGCGTAATCACTTAGTGTTTTGGTAATTTAATTCCCGGTAAATGTTGTATTTCTTAATACCGTTTTTGAGCAAGTTTAATTCATTGCTTTTCATTGAAGTGCACTTTAAAACTAAAAAATTGAATGGATAGAATGCCAGTAAAGTTTTATGTTATTATTGATCAATACTATGAGCTACCGTTATATTTATAACATAGTCAATGAAGTGCTATCAAAAGAAATGGAAATACAAAATTTAAAAATAAAAAATATTTCTGTTTCTTTCCTTCCAGATCCCAGTAGCGTTTACTTATTTTAAATGAAATTTTCATTCGTATTAGCATTATATACTCTATTTTCAAATGATAATAATCATGCACGTTGGATCCATTTCAGCCAGACAGCATGTACTCTTTTCTCAAATGAAGCTTTCATGCGATTTAGGTCCATAAACTCCTTTACCACATGAATTTTGAAGTACTGAAAATAGCGGCCATCTCCTAACAAATTTCATTACAAATAAGGGTTAGTAATGCGAGTAGTCGCAGTATGAATTTTCACCACTTCGGAAGTACTGCAGAAGTAGTGAAATTTCCGGCTGGGATTCTACAACTTTTACAGGTACATTTTAATTCATTGAGAGCGGCAGCTCCGTTCAGTATTCTTACAGCTGATGTTGTTGTTGGTTAATTGTGGAAGTATTTTGAATTTCAAAACTTGACTAAATCTTTCGAATTGCGAGAGAAGCACGTTGTTTGCGCAAGAATATTGTGATTTTGTTTTGAATAATGCCGGCAGTGGATACTGCCACCTTGGCGCATCTTCAGAAAAATGTTGGATATGTGCGAAATATTTGTATTTTGGCGCACGTGGATCATGGGAAAACGACATTGGCGGATTCACTGGTTGCCAGCAATGGCATCATTTCCCAACGTATGGCGGGGAAACTTCGTTATATGGACAATCGACCGGACGAACAGGAGCGTGGAATAACGATGAAAAGTAGCAGTATTTCGCTTTACTATGAAAGCGACGAAGAATCAGTTGAAGGTGCGAAACCATTTCTCATCAATTTAATCGACTCGCCTGGACATGTGGACTTTTCGAGTGAGGTTTCAACAGCTGTACGACTGTGTGATGGTGCAATCGTTTTGGTCAGTTATTCTCGTTTGTTCTTTTTCGTTTTTGACTTTGTTAAATGTTTTATCTACTTACAGGTGGATGTTGTTGAAGGAGTTGGTCCACAGACTCGAGCCTGCTTGCAGCAAATCTATTCCGAACAACTGCGACCAGTTTTGGTCCTAAATAAAATTGATCGTTTAATATTGGAAATGCAGATGACGCCGTTAGATGCGTATTTTCATATGGCTCAGCTAGTTGAGCAGGTGAACGCTGTGCTCGCCGGTATATTCGTCTCAGACGTACTATCCAAAGAGGATATAACGCAAAAGGAAAATCAAGAATCTGCCCTCGAGGATGTTGACGATTCAAGTCTATACTTCTCACCGTCAGCAGGCAATGTTGTTTTTTGTTCGGCTTACGATGGATGGGCATTTTCGGTGGATGTTTTTGCAGCAACATATGCAGAGCGATTAGAAATTCCACGTGATGAGTTTGAGCAAAAGCTTTGGGGTGACTATTATTACAATGCGAAGAAGAAATGTGTTGTTGCTGGTGCACAGGAACGTGCAAAGAAGCCAATGTTCGTACAGTTCGTTTTGGAAAACATTTGGAGTCTATACAATACGATAGTTGTGCGAAAGGACAAGGAAAAAGTTCCAGGTGCAATTGACATTTTATGAATAGTTATTTGAGAATTTTATTTTGCTCTTATCCATGCCTTTTACTTTATCCAACAGGTATTGCAGATAAACTTGGAATAAAATTAACTGCACGTGATTTACGGATGAATGATCCAAGAGCTCAAATTAAGGCAGTTCTTGGTCAATGGCTGCCATTAGATCGTAGCGTACTCAAAATGGTCGTCCATCATATTTCACCTCCTAATGTCATTTCAACGGAACGTGCACAGCAATTGTTGTATCCTAGGAATGCCGATCTAAATACATACCCAACCGCAACGTTGGCACTTCAAGAGACCTTCCAGAATTGTAATGATAAGAGTGAAAACATTATCGTCTTCGTATCAAAGGTATGATATAGATATACTGAAGCAATAACAATACATTGAAGTAATAGGTATTCACTAAGTAATGCGTTCTAATTCAGATGACACCCGTACACATGTCCCAGCTACCGCAAAATAAACCGAAAAATTTCAGTGCCGAAGAATTGCAGGCTCGCCGTGAAGCGGTTCGCAAACAACTGGAAGAACGAAATCAAAGTTCATTACAATCAGAAGTGGAAAATTGTACACATGGAATGGAAAAACTAAGCATGACAAAGCCCTGTTCTGAAGAAAACCAAAAGCCTGCAGACGAAGAACACGAACAGCCACTGGAGTATATTTTTTTAGCTTTTGCCCGTGTTTTTAGCGGCACTCTTCGCACCGGCATGAAGCTATACAGTTTAACACCAAAACATGATCCTCGTAATGAGAAGTCTGTGTGTCTGTCGAGTTGTGAATGTAAAAACGAATTCTAAAACCAGAATCTCTTTCAGACATTTACAACAGGATGCGCCTTTTGCAACAGAGGTTACGATTACTAGCTTGTATCTATTTATGGGCGGTGAGCTTCAATCATTAGATGAAGTGCCAGCTGGCAATATTGTAGGCATCGGCGGTTTGGAAGAGCACGTCGTGAAGACAGCAACGTTAAGCAACACAAAGTATTGTACATCCTTCAGTGAACTAAGTCTAATGGCTACACCAATTCTTCGCGTAGCTATTGAGCCCGTAAATCCATTGGATACGCCAAAATTACTTAAGGGACTTAAATTGTTGAATCAGGTTTGTTCTAATAAAATTTTTCCTTTCAACCGAATTCCCTATAGACATTATAGATTAAGGCCCATTTGCTACTGTTCCGGTTAAAGTTTATCGTCACGATGTCCTCTCAAAATGTCAACATTTTTATACAAAATTTTTTCTTGTTTTTCGGAACGAAAACTTTAATCAGAACAGTAGCAAACGGGCCTAAAAGTTTTTTTTACCAAAAACTATGAAAGACACACAGCTGGTTTTCGCTTGTGATGCGCACGAATTCATGTGTCTATTAAAGAAATTCCTCATCAATTACGAATCAAACCAGGATCCCCATTACAGATTTCGTAGATGAGCGATATATAAATATTTATAGATTGATGAAAAATCAGACAAATCTTTTGAAAGAGGCTTTCAGTAATTTTATATAAAACATCTAAGTCAATTACCTGAAATATTGAGCTTACCACATGCGACAGTGGCATTATCAGACGATGATTTAATTATTCATCTGGCTGCTATTCAATTTGGCCTTTAACAGCTCATCTCGTCTTTAGAAGTTCCTTCGCAGATCTTAATATGCAAAAAAAAAAAAAAAAAAAAAAAAAAACCTACAAATAAATACTTTCTTCATTCTTTAAGGCTGATGCCTGCGTACAAATTCTGGTCGAACCGACCGGAGAGCATGTCATAACAACACTCGGTGAAGTGCATGTGGAGAAATGCGTACGTGATTTGGAGAACTATGCAAAAATTAAGGTGAACGTCTCAAAGCCCATCGTTTCGTTTCGTGAAACTATAGTTCCTGTAGCTAAAACTGATATGGTTAATGAAGCTATAATAAAAACTGCTGACGAAAAGGATATCAGTAAGAAAATTGCCGTGGTCCAAACAGCAAACAAGCTAAGCACGATACGCATAATCGCATTACCTTTGCCGCAGGCAGTCATTGAGTTGCTTGAGCGGCATGAAAGCTTTTTCAAGGTTGTAACATCTTTACACAAAAATTTATCTGCATTTTGGGATTAAAGAATTATTATTTTTTTTTTTTGTTTATTTATTTTTGTTTTTATAGGAACTTAACGCTGCAATGAAATCCAATAGTATTTCAGCAAAGTCAAGAGCGTTATTATGTCAAATCAAATCTCAACTGATCGCCGTCTTCAAGGATTTTCAAAGTTCAGATATTAAAAATTTTAGCACTCGCTCCAGCAGTGAACTCGTCGAGCGTGTCTGGGCCTTAGGTCCCCGAAATTGTGGTACAAATATTTTACTCAATCTTACTGATTTCGAGCAAACGAATTTCTGGACCACAACGAACCGTGATTGTGTAAAGGATACGAACACGAACGCGAACGATGTGCGCCGCGATTATAGCAGTGCGTTCGTAAATGGCTTCCAATTGACAACCGCTGCTGGACCTCTGTGCGAGGAACCAATTCAAGGCATTTGTTTCGTAGTACTTGAGTGGACCGTGGACAATAGCGGTGGGGACTTGAACTCAAAATCAGCTGGACCCTTTTCGGGTGAGAATTTTTTCCCTTCAAGGGAGTTTCAATTACTGGTAAACTATCTGGATTCATAAAATCAATAAAAAAAATAAAAAAAACAAAATCGCTGCTAATTTTCTAGGTCAAGTAATATTTGGAGCTAAAGATGCTTGCCGCCAAGCGGTTGAAAATCAACCACAGCGACTCGTAAGTCCAATGTACAGCTGTAATATTTTAGTGAATGCTGAAATGCTGGGTAAGTGAAAGAAAATTCAATAATTCGTTTTTATTTGTTTTACTTTTTTTTTTTTTTTTTTTACATAAAAAAGTATAAATAGTTGTATCATTTTTATGGTTTTTCATTTTTAATCTCGTTTAAACTTACATCAACGCACTCTGGTGACAGACAGCGTGCTTTGATTACTTTTAAGGGTATTTAAATTAAACGCGATCCTTTCTTTTTTTTTTTAATCACTATTAAATGCAGCTTATAATCAAGCACAAAAATTGCCCATGTATAAATCTATAAAAACAGATTTTTAAGTTTACATTTTTTTGTTTTTTAAAATTTCTTTTCGCATAAATTTTTAATTACACAACTCACAATTTAAATAGATTTGAGATTTCTAACCTAAAATCGTTGCTCAATGTTTATCTTGTTATATAACCGATTCGTCTAGCCGAATGTAGAAAATGAATTTTGTAGAATTTTTATTTTTATTAATTAAAAAAAAATTTTTTTTTCTCTATAAGGTTATTCGTACTTGGGGTAACTGTTTTTTCTCTTGTTAAATAAATCTTATTGCCCGGTGCAAGGGAAAGTCTCGCTCTAAGCGTCATACGAAGATCCCATGTACTACTTTAATGTGAAATAGTTGGTTCTCAATGGTTTAACCGTCCTCTGTCTCGCTCTCTTTGTCTCTCGCTATTTCTCCCGGTCTCTGTCTTCCCAGCGGGCTATGGTAGACATTGGTAAGTGAGTGAGGTAATCTATACAGCAAATGTCTACCACTTACCAGAATCGATGAAAATTATCATGGCGATATCATTGAAAATTCGTTCGTTACCTCTTTCGATTACCATTTAGTTGAAGAATTCTTCGGCGAAAGACTAATCGAAGTATACGTACAAATAATAAGGGAGCGTTCAAGTATTACGTAAAGCAATTTTTGAAGAAGAAGCCAATAAATGACTATGTTATTTAAGTTAACCCATTTACGGGAGAATAATCGAAACTGATGATAAAAATATGTATGTATGTATGTCTTCCCTTTTTGGAATAAGTATTTGTGAGATGTTCGTGTGATTTCATGATTGGTGTCTAATTGATGAATTGTTAAAAAATCGAAAGTCTTGGAGAAAGAAGAGTATATTTATTATACATATCGGCACTTCGAATAATATCATCGATATCGATTTATCGGGAAACTAAAAGTATCTCCGATATTTAGGTATTAGATTAGGAAGCGTACCCTACTTCAAGTTTGGCTGCTTTTCCAACATTTTCCATTTAAGAACCATCATCAACAAACAAAGAATTTGCTTTGGCGCATGAGTTGTTGGATCGGTTTTAGTCAATATAGGAAAAACGAATTCACACGAACTGCAGCCCCTCTCTCCATATGTGCTTAGAGTTTTTGTTTGTTTGTTTGTTTGTTATTTTTCACTTTCTTATTAGAAAATTTGCTTTTCTTTTTCATTTTAGAAATTCTTGTTTCCCTCCTAATCAGTCACAGTATAGTATGTTATAGCGCCATCTAGCGTAAATGTTAGCGATATTAATAAGATTTCAACTATAGTATGTGTGTATTTAAGATTATGCTTGAATTAGTTCCTTAATCGAAAATCGGCTGCATAGATACGAGCATTATATAATAATAATAATAATAATAATAATAATAATAATAATAATAATAATAATAATAATAATAATAATAAATAATAATAATAATAATAATAATAATAATAATAATAATAATAATAATAATAATAATAATAATAATAATAATAATAATAATAATAATAATAATAATAATAATATAATAATATAATAATAATAATAATAATAATAATAATAATAATAATAATAATAATAATAATAATAATAATAATAATAATTCTCATTTACTCATTAAACTAAAATTCTATCTTTCTCTTTGTTTATTGATTTTCACTATTTTTCTTAAATATCGTGCCCTCGCGTCCGTTCCTTGATCGTGCGTTTAAACTCTATTATAAAGAAAGTAATAAAAAAAATATTACTCGTATTCGTACAGTGAGAGCAGTGAAAATGTCTCGAGCACATTATCCTCGTCAATCCCATTGGATTGTCTTTTGGAATTCTATAACACGATCCCATGGGAATTCGGGCATATCATCGTCGAATCCTTCGATCGAATTCTCAACGACTATGGATCGTTTTTCACGCATTTTCGATTCCTGTTCTTCGCTGTTGCTACTCGCTGAATCGTCTGTTGCTGCTGACGATAATGTTGATTGCTCCTCGCTCTTATTGTTTGTCAATTGATCGGTATTGGCAGCAGAATTAGCCATGGCAACGGCACCGGTACTTGCACCAGAATTGAGTGTCGTGGGTGACTCTTCGGTCGGCTGTGTGCTTGTGCTAATCAAAATTTTACCATCTTCATCTGCGGCATTGGCTATTGTTGCTGGCGATTGCGGTGGCTGTGCCTCGATTGGTGATTCACCTTGACGTTCGTTGTTGCGTCCGTATATGCTGCCTGCTCCTGGGAAATTATTTATCGAACTGATCGTTTCCGGACGATAAGAGTTCGAAGAAAGTGAGGAAGAGGAGGACGAGGAGGAGGAAGACAAACTGCTGTGTATGCTCTCTGGCCTATTCAGATATTGATAGCTTGGTGCTGTTGTTGTTGACCATCTTGCGTGCTATGGTAGTTGTTGTTACTACTGCCGCTAAACGCTGATGATGACGACGGACGTCCGTAATTGTCTTTGCTGAATCCTGTTTGGCTACTAGTGCTGCCAACGAATTGATTGTTATTTATGTAACCGGTTTGCGTGTTGGGGCGATGGAATGGTTTCTGTAGATAGTATCGCTTTGGTGGCTGTATTGGAGCATTGCGTACGAATGTAGATGTTGACGACATCATCGCAAAGACTGAGATGACGAGGACGCCGATAGAAGGTTGATGCATGAGCCATTGGTCCTAGTCTAAGAGAGATTTAGAACGGAGTGAGAGAGAGAGAGATGAGAAGAAGGGAGGGAGAACGGGAGAGAGAGAGAGAGAGATGAGAGAATCAGGAGAGAGACGAAGAGAGAGAACGAGAAGAGGAGAAGAGAGTGGTAGAGAGAGAGAAAGAGAGAGAGAGAGAGAAGAGGAGAGAGAGAAAGAGAGAAGAGAGAAGAGAGAGAGAGAGAGAGAGAGAGAGAAGAGAGAGAGAGAAGAGAAGAGAGAGAGAGAAGAGAGAGAAGAGAGAGAGAAAGAGAGAGAGAGAAGAGAGAGAGAGAAAGAGAGAAGAAAGAGAGAAGAAAAGAGAGAGAGAGAGAAAAGAGAGAGAGATAGATAGAGAGAGAGACAGAGAGAAGACAAAGAGAAAGAGAGAGAGAGAAGAGAGAAGAGAGAAAGAAAGAGAGAAAGAGAGGAGAGAGAAGAGAGAGAAGAGAAGAGAGAAGAGAGAAAGAGAGAGAGAAGAGAGAGAGAGAAAGAGAGAGAAAGAGAAAGAAAAAAGAGAAAGAGAGAGAGAGAAGAGAGAAAGAGAGAAAAAGAGAAAGAAGAGAGAAAGAGAAAGAATAGAGAAAGAGAAATAGAGAGAAAGAAAAGAAGAGAAAAGAAAGAGAGAAGAGAAAGAGAGAAAGAGAGAAAGAGAGAAAGAGAGAAGAGAGAAAGAGAGAAAGAGAGAGAGAGAAAGAGAGAAAGAGATAAAGACAGAGAGAGAAATTATTTAGTAAGCTTTGTTTTGAGTTTTAGGACTGAACTATTTACCCATTTTGTAGTGATCCGGACATCTGCATATCACGAGATAGTGTGATTTGCCAGTTCGCGTGTTTTGCAGTGCCAAAAGTGACCAGTCCTTGGGTGAGCGGCAGTCACGCATTTCCGTTGTTGCTTCACAGGTTTTCGCCAAAGTAATTGCCTAATTGCAATATAAAAAGAATTTATTATTGCACTTATCGATGGAAAAATTAAAAAAAAGAAGAATAATATGCTTCGTTTTGCGTCAGTCTTCTGGACAGAATGCACATTGAGTCACAAGTGGTTGATGTTAAAAGAGCCAACCGCTTCACTGGTCTTAAGCCCAGAAATTCGACGATTATTGTACTTATTATTAATTTTCTTTGTTTTTCAATTTCGACTTTTTCGTCCTCCACTTTTTTATATGAGAATTCTCTTAAACGTTCAACGTTTCCCCGTGCCATAGCAAGCTTCATTATTCACATTTCTAATGGAACTGTTTTTTTTTTCTGGATGCTTTCCTAGATAATTTTCTTTCCCTAGAGCTAAAGAAAATAGCTTCGTAATAGTCATCCCGTTCAGTCAGAGTGCATTATTCTTATAGGTATTTATCTGTTTTTTCGAGCACGAGAAAAATTCTCGTCTTCTCAATTTTATGCACACACGTATGCATGTACATATGTGTATACATACATATATCCAAAGAATTATGACTCTCTATTTTAGTACCCTAAAGTAGTTAGCCATTGGATGTATAGTATGTACTAAGTAACTCACAGGGAAATCCAAAGGCAGTGGCAGTAGCAGTTGCAATCACGATGCCGCTATCATCGTACGGAATCTTTCTGTTGTCAAGTTAACTGCTTTTGCATAAAAGTCAAAAAATGCAATTAACTTTTTCTTGCTTCTTTCTCGCTAGCGATTTTGCTTTTGGCTTAACCTCAGAAACCGTTAATCACGTTTTATAGCTCACATTTGGCAGAGTCGTGGCTCGGTGTGTCATAGTGTAGTATAGCGTTTTACCATGGCAATGTGCCACTACAGCGCTGCATACATACATGGCCAGCAACAATACGTTAAGTCCCTATGCCAGTCGATCAAGTGCCTGAAAAGGTTACCTCGGCTTACGGAAAAAGGGAAAAAGTGTCTTGTATCCTTTTTTAATGAAGTCAAATTTAGCAAAATGGCCCGGACAGAAAAATGAAATGTACGAAGGAATAGACTACGGCGAATGCTTTTCGTCTTGAAGATAATGTGCCGAAATTTTATGGGAATGCAGGAATGTTGTGCTGCAGATTTATGCTTATTGTTGTTTGTTTTCTTTCTGCTCGTAGTTTTAAGCATAATCATCGTCATTTAGTTAAGTTCATTCGCAGTGGAATTCAGATCTGATTGTAGAAAGATTTGAAGCGAAAATCTTGACTTGATACAATAAATGATATGGGGGAAAAAATAATACAGCCTCTGTGGTAATAATAACAACAACAATTGTTAGGTGATACAAATAAGAATGTCACCAAAAATAACAGCAGACAAAACAACAATTCGATTTGCTGTTATTGGCTTCTATTCCATTTAATTTTATTCTCTATCATTTCCATTCCATTCAATTACATACTATTTCATTTCATTTCATTCTATTTCATTCCATTACATAACATAACATTTGAATCCATTCGATTCCATTCCATTCCAATACATACATTCCATTCTATTCCAATACATTGAATTCCATTCCATTCCAATGTATTCCATTCCATTCCAATACATTCCATTCCATTCCAATACATTCCATTTCCATTCTATTCCATTCCGTTCCATTCGTTCCATTCCGTTCCATTCCGTTCCATTCCGTTCCATTCCATTCCATTCCATTCCATTCCATTCCATTCCATTCCATTCCATTCCATTCCATTCCATTCCATTCCATTCCATTCCATTCCATTCCATTCCATTCCATTCCATTCCATTCCATTCCATTCCATTCCATTCCATTCCATTCCATTCCATTCCATTCCATTCCATTCCATTCCATTCCATTCCATTCCATTCCATTCGATTCCATTCCAATACATTCCATTCTATTCCAATACATTCAATTCAATTTCATTCTATTCCATTCCATTCCATTCTATTCCATTGCATTCCAATACATTCCATTCAATTCCGTTCAATTCCGTTCAATTCCATTCAATTCAATTGAATTCAATTCAATTTCATTCAATTCAATTGCAGTCCAATAAATTCCATTCTATTCCAATACATTCCATTCTATTCCATTGCATTCCATTCCATTCCAATACATTCAATTGCATTTCAATTCTAATACATTCCATTTTATTCCAATACATTTCATTCCATTCTATTCCAATACATTCCATTCCATTCTATTCCAATACATTCCATTCTATTCCATTCCATTCCATTCCATTCCATTCCATTCCAATACATTCAATTCCATTCCATTCGATAATATTTCATTCCATTCTATTATTCCATAATTTCAATTCCATATTCTAGTATGTATGTATGTATATCCATTCCATAACATTTGTATACTTTTCAATCCATCCATGCAATACGTTCTAATACGTTCCAAAAAATTCCATTACATTCCATTCCATTCGATTACATTCCATATATTCCATAACACTCCAATACATTTCAATAAATTCAAATGCATTCCAATAAATTCCAATACGTTCCAGTACATTCCAACTCAATGGAAAAGCCATTGTATTCGTTTTGAAATTACAGTCGAAACTCTCTATAATGAACTTCTCTATAGGGAATTTCTCTCTACAGCGAATCTACTAATGGCTTTTTCGCAACATTTTTAATGCCTTTTTTCTCCTTATAACGAATTCTTACTGTCACGAATTTTTTTCCGGTCCCTTAAAATTCATTATAGAGAGTTTTGACTGTATTTCTATTCTTTCGTAGCAAGCCATAGTAATATATTTTCAGCAACTGATTAGACAACATCAGATACAACACCATCCATGCGATCTCAATGCAGCGAACATACATACATTGAAAACAGATACATAAGTACGTACAGTAGTCCGATTGGCATTTACTTGCTTACTTACATTTCCTGCAACATTTTATTCTTCACCTTCTTTTGCTAGTGCTTAACTTCCTTTGGGGCATATTAAAGTCATTAAGGCAATTGAATACAACCATTCATGCATTTAGTCAGTCAATCAGTCGGTTAGACGTTCGGACAGACTCAAAAACGAACAAAAAATCCGCTAGCGAACGAAGAAAGAAGAAGAAATAATTGGCCATGTTGTGCGTCTAAGCATCTAATTTGCGGCACAACATATTGCCGCTGGTTTGGATTTTAGTGCACTGCACTCGCACTCGCACTCGCACTGGCACTGGCACTCAATCCAAAACATTGGCACCCAGTATGATTTCATTTAAATATTTTCTCCTTTCTCCTCATTTTGTTTAGGTGACTTAATCTCTTCTATATTTGAAGCGCAGCGAAGAGCGCAACAGCTGGATTAAAATTAGCTTTAAATTTCAGTAAACTTTCCAGCATCGTCGAAATTATTGTTTGGAAACACTAGAAAACTATGCCACCGAAATGGCTGATTGATAGTTGAACGGGGTAAACTAATCGGGATAATGAATACGTTTGACCAAATCAAATTAAATCAAATCAAATCAAATCAGATGAAATTACAGTCAAGAAGACTTAGCCCAATTTCGTGGCTTGGTCGACGATCGAAATCTTATTTCGAGTTGTAGTCTTGAATAGCACGATTTACTCGACGAACGGATGATCATCGGACTCAAATTGTTGAGTGCTACTTAAATTGATAGAATCAATTATGCAACTGGATGAGCTGCAATCAAAGAGTTCTAACTGAAATGAATTGAACCCTAAGAGGAGCTATCCGGTTTTAGATTTTTTTTCAAATATTTTTTCATCTTTTGATCATTTGCGAATAATTTTTAAGCTATATTTCCCAGCGAGACTTTTATGCATGAGTGAAAAAGCATACATTTTTCTTTCACTCAAGATAAGCAGAGGAAAATGGCATTACTTCCTAGATCCAATGACATTGCCATTGCCATTGTAGAAGGTATTACTTCAAAAATCTTTGACAAACTTCAATACATTTTTGCAAGCAAAATATGCAGAATAACCGCAAAAACTCACTTCCATCGCACCAAATATATTCATAAGCACTTTTTAGTTTTATAGCTTTCATTAACCATTAACCGAATGTCACAAATGTTTGAACCGAACCCCTTTTTTGCAAAGGTTCAGGGTTTCATTTTTTGAATGCAACTATGCACAGTGGTCCTTCCCATAGGGCAAATCTAAAAAAATCGAAGTCGATATTCTTGTGAAATTAGTATCGATACCATCCATCTCTAATTTGAGTGAGGTAACCACGACTAAATTTTTATTGTGCAAATTTTAACCCGAAATGGTAAAAAAAATTGCGTTAGAAGTGGGAACACGTGTTAACAAATTTTTTCAGTTTGAGAAATTCCCGAACCGAATTCCCACGTCCCTGGTTTTAATACTAGTACATTATCTTCACATTTGGGTTGTGCTCATCCGTCTGTGCATATTCGAGATAATGGGCTTTTTGTCGTTTATAACTTATAAATTATAAGCATCAAGCCCAAAATCCGATATTGCGAGAGCCCGATGCGAGAGTGCGCGACGTCACGAAAATGTCTTGCGTGACGCATTTCAATCTCCAATGAGAGTATTGCGTCACGCAGATGATAGCATCATTTCGCTTCTAGTAATGCAATATTTGAACCGAGTACCAATCTAACGAGTACCGAGTACTCATAAAAATTATACGCTATCACTTGAGTTTAAATTTTAATTCAAAATTTTCAAAAATTTTCAAAATGAACTAAAGCTCGCGAAATATTCTTATAGCTCTTTTTGACGGAACAGTGAACAGTTTTTGTTTTATTAGTTTAAACGAGTACCCAATAGCGAGTAATCAAAAAATAGCTACATCATTAGCCTGTCAAGTTGCCTCGCAACGAGAAATATTCAATTTTTCAAAATTTTCTCGCTACAAGGTCTCGCAGTGCGCTACATTGGAGCTTGAACCATATGATTGAATGTATTGAAGTTTCGTCTCGCGCTCTCGCAATGTTGGATTTTGGGCTTCAATTCCAAAATTTAATTTGGGACATATTTGCTGTGTTTTTTGAGCCTTATCTTTTGCAAAAAATTTCGGTCTCATTTCAGATTGACGTTTCTGAGGCGAAATAATACAATGCAACCTCCTAAATAATCACATTTCAGTCCCGTAAATTTTCAATTTGCGTTTGCTCTATATTTTCCCATTGGATTTTTATTAGAACACATATTTGTTTTTTTTTTTTTGTAGCATATGAATGAGCCATTTACGGCTACACTCTAAAAAATGAAAGTAAAATTACGTTTATAAATACTGTAAATTTATCCCGAAATATTTTGAATTTTGTGCCAAAAATGTGTAAAAGATAATTTTTGTGTCATTTTGCACATGCGTAATGCATTTTTACATAAAATGCGTACATTTAATCATTAAATGTTTAGGTTTACTCTAAAAACACTAATTTTATACACCTTTAGTAATTTTATTCTTATTAATGTTTAATTTTGTGGTAAAAATGCCTAATTTTACACAATGTATGTTTAAAATACACAGGGAAGTTTTCCGTTAATTCATAAACGTTATTTTACACACCAAATTAATTTTAAACCTCAAATGTGTAAAATTATGCATTAGAAGGTAACCTAGTTCCTACTATAATTGTAGTAAACATTTTTAAGAGTGTAGCATCCGTGCAGGAAATGTCGATAGTGAATCTATACTCTTTCTCTACTGACTGCGTCAACAGTACTACTGACCAGTTAAACCCGTCGCAATGCTTTGCGTTATTGACATTTAACATTGAGTTGTCATTGAATGTCAACAGTAGACCGAAAAACTATTGACGAACTATTGACAACCTATTGACGTCGGTACTATTATATAGACAAAATGGAGTACTCTTTCGCTTTATAAGGAGACATGTTGTTGACATGGTCAATAAAGATGAACTATACCTCTTGACAGTACAGTTTCTATAATGACACCGCCCGTAAATACTGTTGACGTTGGAACTAGTTCTGTTGTCTATATTGACGTCAATATAGAACATGGGGCCATATGGCGACAGGCTTCCTGCAGGGATATTAGTCGCGTATGAAAGTAATCTCGTTTTAATCATCATCAAAAGCGCTCCAAAAAGACTCATCAAGGTGATTTGTGATAAAATAGTGTTCTAAATGCTGGCTAGGTTGGAATTAATATGTCAACGAAGGTGTAGAAATTTCATGGCATTAATAATGTACATGCTCGAAACCGTACATGAGGGTAATCGGTACATTTCCTCGCCACAAAAAAAAAAAAAAAAACGAAAGGGAAAGGGAAAGGGAAAAACTTAAAAAAAAACATGTACCGGCATTTTTTGTTTATTCTGTCGTTTATCTTTTTTTTACTCTTCCTCCGCTATTTTATAACAAGAAAAAAAAAAAACCCTCCGAAATATTTCCCACTGGGGTAGGTACATACGTATATGCACGATGTCATCAACCGCAATTCCTCTATTGCTGCCTATTTCGAATAATTTCTTTCAAATGAACCCCCTTCGTGATCACTTAATTTCGTGAAAATTGCAGCATTAAAGACGGACGCCACCAACGGCTCCAAATTGAGCGTGCGTACACATGTACTGTGTATGTATGTACATTCACATGCAATGTAAATACGTATACATCGTACGTATGAAGACAGAAATTAATTCCTCATTGTACTGCCTCATTTGAATGCAATTTCCATTGCATTAATGCAGAGTATGCGTCATTTATGTATGTGCAGTTTGTGTGTGTCGATCGCGTGTCTACGTACGAGTATGTGGATCCAAGAAGCTAGGCTTGGCATTCTTTAACAAGGATGAAAGTAGTTGAGACGTTCATACATACATATGTATATGTATGTACTTATGTACATGTTCATTAGTATTTACCTTCTTTTTACCATCGCCGACCAATTTCGTTGTGTGCTGATCATCCTCATTAAGACTGGCAGAACATGGATCGCGGTACCTAGTCAAAAGAAAAGATGTGGAAATGTAACAAAAAAAAAAAAATAAAAAAAATAATTAAAATATAAATTGTACAAAGTAAAACGAAGAAATTCATTTGCAAATAGAAAATAAAATCATTTAATTTTATTTAGGCAGCCAATTAACTATTCTTATTGTCGTACAAACTACTTCTTAGAGTACACTGGGGTCTTTTGGGCATGCACGGCTAATTTCGTGCCTGATAAACATTTCAATTTATTGGTATGTCGGGACTAGGGAATCCAATACCGCATTCGCGGGATCCCGCGGGATTCAGATGATCAATCAAATTTTGGGTGCGGGATTGGATTCCCTAGTCGGGACCCTAAGGAATTGTATGTGCAAAGGTTTTACTTCGCCTTGTAGGTTCAGATAAAACAAATCCAGCAGAGTTGCCTTAACCATACATATATGGGTTTTCAAATTTGAACTGTCCACGCTGGAACTGATGCATTAATTAGAAAAGAAGAAAAAAAATTTTTTTTTTTTGTTTTAAATTTGTTCTGCCCAAAACCCCGTATAAGCCTAAGACCGCCTCAGCACAAGATTGCGAGGACAGTTATCAACTTTGAAAGGTCTCAAAACCAATTCGAAATAGAAAGTTTCTCCGTCGAGCCAGTTGAACGAAAAATTCTTTGAAAAAAACTCTATTTTAATTAACACATTGATGGGTTTTCATGAACGCCTCTAGTTCGAAAGGGGGCGGGGCAGGGGCCAGTCTTACCTAGATGGACAGGCGCATAGTGGCTGTGTGTAGTTCAACCGAACGTAGACCGCATTGCAGACCTGTTGAATCGCGCACTCGGGCAGCAGATAGATGTGTTGATTGTGCGGATAATAATGGTATTTCGTAGGTTTCGCGGTCGCTGATGATTGTTTCTGAAATAAAAAGCAGAAGAACACGAGATTAGCAAGGAATGGGCAACAAAACCAATTGATGTTAAACAGTTCATGTGCATAAATAGACGGCTGATGGGGGGGCAAAAAAAAAACCAATAAAAATCGATCAATGAGAAATTCGAAATGAGAAAAGAGGGCAGCATAGGAAAGAAATTTGTTCGTTCACATTTCGAATATGGGAAAACTGAAGATGTTACTATTCCAATTTTCCCAGGTGGATGAAGTTGTTGTTGTTGTTGGTGTTGGTAGGCAATGTGGCAATTCTAATTGCGATTGCGATATTAGCTTCCTCTTTTGATTCTTAATGCTGCATGCAATAATTTTCACGCTTCCTAATGTGCATTTATGCTGAACTGAATATCTACCTACCTCTCTATCTCTCCCTCTCTCTGCCTGTCTGTCTGCCTGCTCCTGTCCTGTCTGTCTGTCAGTCAGTCAGTCAGTCAGTGAGGTTCTCTGTCTATTTGTGCATTTGATTGCTGAAAGCCTTAATGCAATAGAGTCGACAGCCAAATGCGATTTCTTTTACAGCCATTGTTCAACATGATTTCCGCCATAAGAGAAAATAATTTGCTTTTTCCGCTCATTTTGCTAACATAAACAGCAAAAATGTAATTTGAAAATAATAATAAATAAAAAATAAAAAAAAAGACGCAAATGACGAGATATGAAAGATAAAGAATATAAAAACGCATAATACAAAAAATAGAAACAAAAACCCGTTATTACAGATTGCTGTTGCCGCCTCTAAGAGCTTCTTTAAGCAACATTTATCATTTTAGCCCCATTGAAATGACTCTTATGCCTTTGTGTCTATTTGCATGAATATCATCCTCAGTGTTAGCATCCATACACAACGTCAACATGCCGTGCAACATGAGCAACAGCCGCAATCACAGTCGCATTGACATTCGCATTCGCATCACTTCACACTTTTCACACTTAGTTATTGTCATAAAAAAAGACATGTGTACTTATGCGTTGTGCCTCTGTAAGCCTGCGGCAAGTCAACATTTGCCAAGTTGAAGAGGTTGCCTCCAAATATTTATGCATTTATTTTCGCAAACATTTGTCGTTTGGTTGGGTTTGCGCAAATTGCTTTTAAATGGGGGTGAGAAAAAGAGAGGGAAAGAGAGGGAAAAAGAGGTGAAAAGAGGAAAAAAGAGGGGAAAAGAAGGGAAAAGAAGGGAAAAGAGAGAGAACAAGAGGGGAGAAGAGGGAAAAGGAGGAAAAAAGAGGGAAAAAGAGGGGAAAAGAGAGAGAGGACAAGAGGGAAAAAGAAGGGAGAAGAGGGAAAAGGAGGAAAAAAGAGGGAAAGAGAGGGAAAAAGAGGGGAGAAGAGGGAAAAGGAGGAAAAAAGAGGGAAAGAGAGGGAAAGAGAGGGAGAAAGAGGGAGAGAGAGGGAGAGAGGTGGAAAGAGAGAGAGAGGTGGAAAGAGGGAGAGAGAGAGAGAGAGGTGGAAAGAGAAGGGAAAGAGAGCGAAAGAGAGCAAAAGAGAGCTAAAGAGAGCGAAAGAGAGCGAAAGAGAGCGAAAGAGAGCGAAAGAGTGCGAAAGAGGCGAAAAGGGAAAAGAGTAGGTGAAAGAGAGGGAAAAGGAAGAGGGAAAAGAGGGAAAGAGGGAAAGAGGGAAAGAGGGAAAGAGAAAGAGAAAGAGAAGAGAAAGAAAGAGAAAGAAAGAAAGAGAGAATGGGAGAATGGGAGAAAGAGAGAAAGAGAGAAAGAGAGAAAGAGAGAAAGAGAGAATGGGAGAATGGGAGAAAGAGAGAATGGGAGAATGAGACAATGCGAGACTGTCATAATGGGAAAGTGGGAGAAAGAGAGAAAGAGAGAAAGAGTGCAAGAGAATCGTTAAAAAAATATTTTCGAAAATTCTATTAGGTACTTGCGAGAACTATGTATAAAAGAGTACACTCAAAAAAATAAAATGTAACAATTTTATACTTTGTCCCAACAATTTGGTTGGTTAAATCGTTCCCAACAATTTAAATTGTTCTAAAAAAAAAATGGAAGTTCTTAAGACAACAAAAAAAATTCTTCGCCAGACTACAGAAATTGAAAATTTATTCTTGATGCAACAAGTTTTTCAATAACATTGTCTCAACAATGTAAAGTTCTTGAGCAACTTTTTTGAGTGTAGAATAAGGTAAATAAATTTGAAAGCAATCGGTTCGATAGTTTGCTCTCTAGGATGTTGACCCTTCTAATGAATGAGGGCTCGAGAAAAACGCGTTGAAAGTCGAGAATTTTGGGCTGTTAGTATGTTAATACTAGGAATTTTGGTCTGATTTTTTCAATATGTTCTCTATAGGTCTTACTATCCAAATATGACGATCGTTATTTTCGTATATTTGAGACGGTTTCTCTACCCGCGCAATGCTATATTAGGATTCTATGGAGCGATGTTCAAGAATGATTTCAGGATGTCTTAGTTGCGCAGGATGTGTTCTTTTTGCATACTATTTAAGAATAGGATTAAATTTCACATGAGAATGTACCTTTTTCTTTTCCATTTCTCTGACACGTGAGGACTTTCTTTCGTTGCTGTTGCTTTAATTACATATATTGTTCTTAACGCAGATCACTTCAGCACCAACAACTTTTGACCCTGTTGCTATTCTTAATTGCGCAATTTCAAGATCAGCCGTTACCTTTAGAAAATGAGGTTTATTGCAAGTGTTTTTGGACAGTGTTTGTTACGGTTTCTCCACTTTTTGGCGTCATGTTTTGTCGATTTCATCATTATCTTCTTCAAGCCCTCATACATCACTGTACCAGGGTTTGTGCAAAATCCGCGGGATGTATTCGTCATTCCAGTCGGATTTTTCACCAATGACTGGTCTCGACCCACACACACACACGAATAACGACAAAGGAACCCTTAAAGTCTAGCTTACGTGATTCCTTCCCCTGATAGTGTTCAAGTCGCCCCCTCAGCATACGAGAGATTGGTTCCGGGTGTCGCTGATTAGGCTTCTTCTCCCATGAGGGACGCTCTTTATTAATATGTTGTATATTTTCCAGTAATAAGCCTTGAACTGCAACTACCATGTGCTTTCAAATGATTTCCATCAGTTTGAAATCAAATAACAATTCGTTTGGGGTAGAAACTGTAGTGGTAACTGCCTTCTGGTAATTTTTAACCCTTTGAAGATACTCAGCTCTGATATACTTACATAAGTGGATATTGTTTGGTAAGCTCGATCCATTTGACCACAAGGCGATTTAAGTATGCTGCAATCAATTCTCTTGACAAATGCCTTCGTATGCAACTTTGAAGGGAAGGTAACACCGTTGTCTGGCAGCCCAAAGTATCCATATTTTAATCACTTTGATGATAAGAAATTTGCTAGATTTGGTCAAACATATACAGATTTCTCTCTGACTTGCCACCCACAATACAATTATTGATGAAATCTTTCACTCTTTGTTTTTCGAATTTCAAGAAACCAGGATTTTGGCTGTAGCCGTTCAAGTGTGCTCCCCAAACCGAAATATCCCAAATCATCATGGTGATATGGAAAAATGTACCATTGAATTTCCATTTGGGACTACATACTTCATGTATTTTCCTTTTGGAAGAGTAAATGGCGAATTCTCGCACAACAATGAAAAATTATTTGTTTTTCTTGACCAGATTGACGACGGCCTTCAACACAAAAACCGGCATTGTGCCTAAAATTTTCCATAAAAATTTTTTTATGTTTGCCTGCATTTTACTGCAAGAACGCTACGGAGGGGATTTCCCCGTACATTGATAATATAAATTTTGTGAAAATGATTTTATATTGCATATCTCGAAGGATTTTTTTCTTTCATTTTGAGAATTACGAAATTTTGGGGGTAACCCGAGGGTTTTGTACTTCGTGTGCGATAAAATAGAATTAAGGATTAAAATCTTAAAAATGCATTCACGGTCATCTATCGAGACTCTATGACTAAACGTAGTATAGACCTACGTTGCCAGTGCTTTTTTGTAAGTATATTAACAGAACGCGAAAGGACGATTTCGGTATTCGTGGCAATCCAAAAAAAAATCGTAAAAAATTTAAAGGTGTTTCGCCCTTTTTTCTTTTGGCTCCGTGTGTATATGTTAATGTTAAATGTTGTGGCTGTTTTTTTTTTAGTACAACGTCTGCAAAGCGAATTTGCAAACCGAAATTGAATCGAAATGGAAGGAACAATCGCACTCAATCGTTGCTACACTTCCTTTTGCAAGGCATTGCCGGTTTGCATGCGAAAGCCAGCAAAAGAAATGCAGAGAAATGCATTTTCGCATAGGGTTGCAGTGGCTTGAAGAGCGTTCAAGGAACAGCCGCAATGACAATCGACGGGATTTCGGGTTGCAATATGATAATCTTTGGGTTAAAAATAATTTCATCGAAATATCATGAAATATCAGCTTGAGATCTGCGAGCTCTATTGAAATCTTGATCGCGAGACCCCACAGAAGCGATGTCAAAAGAACATGGTCCTGATATGATTTAGACACAATATAAGCATCGATATTTGTTACAATTATTCCCCAAGCCTGTTAAAACTAGCCCCAATCATGGGGCAAGTTGAAATACCCAAAAGGTTTTTTTTTTTTTCAAAGCCGTTTCCAAAGACGTTACAAGTTTGATATAAGATTCGTTTGAAATTGAAATTGTTTCAACACGCCCCCCGTTCCCCGTTCCCAGAATGTATAAAATGTTGCTCCAACATGCGAATTCAATTTACATACATAAATGGGCATGAAACATTCGGACGAGTCGATAGGCATGCATCCCTAGGACACGCCGCAACGAACGCGAATATTTCACAAAAAAAAAAAAAAATAAATAAAATAAAAAAAAAATTAATAAATAAAATGCATGCATCCATTCATACCTACATTCAATTGTGGGGAAACTTATGTGGGATTTCACTATTCCATGAACTTTGCTGTTGAAAGCATCAAATTTATTCAACCGAAATAAATTCGGTTCAGAACGGGGTGTACAAACGCTCACCATAAAAAAACAATAAATAAATAAAAAGCAAAGAAAAAATCACTTCCGTTTGCACTTTGCTTGTTTCCGGTTGAAAAATAATACCTTTCATTGAAGACGTTCATTCATGTGTACTGTTAACCCAGTTTCGCTACTTGTTTTTTTTTTTTTTTTTGTTTTGGTTTTTTGTTGCATTTCGAAGGTACCAAGATTTCGTTCGTTGGAAGTACAACCATTTTTTATTATCATTTTTTTTATTATTTTTTATTTGTCCACTTGAAAAAAAGAAAGTGGAAAACATATATTTTATCTTGATAAAAACAGTTGGCAGGAGGCTCGATAAGTTTCTGGAAAAATTCTTTAATTGATCGCCCTTCGAAAATCCTGCAATCGCAAGAAGTAGATACTGTGAGGTGAAAGTTGAAGTAACCCAGTGTTTGTTAAAAAAAAAAATTATATAAAATGAATGCCATCGATTTTACACAGAGAAAAAAAAAATCAATCAGAAAACTGGTTAAATCAAAGGAAAAACGTGAAAAACGGCTTCAACAAGGAATATTTTTAATTTTAACAATTTTTCTTGTTGGAAAAAATACAGATTTTCCCCTTTGAATCAACCATATTTCAGGTTGAATTGAAATGATAATTTTCAAAAATGGATCTAAATTTAAATTGTTGAACTAACCACGGACATAATTGAAATGACAAGATAATTTTTAAAATAAAAAAAAATTGCTATAATACCCATAAAAGAAGAAATGTCGAAGCAAAATTACTTAATGTTCAAAGCAAATGGCCACAGAGCCCTCTGCTGAACATAACCCCAAAAATATCCACCGGATGGACTTCATCCGATTTTTGTCAGTCCTTTGTCTTGTGACTGCTTTCACAATGCTTAAAAAGTTCTAAGATGTATAAATATCATATATGTCCTATTTTATAAAACAAATGAGAATTATACCGAACGAAAAGAAATGTAATTAAACATATTTCCTTTCAATAAACCCAAAATTTTGTTGACTCAGCCATTTTTCTTTTGAAATTTTTGTTCTCCTCGAAAATCAAAAGTACTGTGAATAATAATGCGCCCTTTTAAAAAAATCATGGTTAAGTTCGCTCAGTGTAAGACGCTCGAAAGATATGAAAACATAGTTTTATACACCTATCGATTCCTTGGTGATATGTACCATAGCTATGTATATCGATAACATGTATGTATGATGATGTGTGAACTTGTTCTTCAATCATTTGAGCTCAATTACAGGGTCCTTTGCCTTCATTCAGCATGTGACCACCACCGACCGGATTATTATTTGTCGTTCTTCAATCGATTCTTCGGGTCTGATTTTTAAAGTCTTTGTAATACTAGCCCATGTATATTTCTCAGGTTGTTTTAATAAAGTAGTCGTTAGGTTAAAAAACCTGACATGCCAACTTTTGTCCGTTAAGGCTGATTAACTAAGAGTTGTATGAAATCGAGTATTTTCAAAATTGGTTAGAGCACATTTGTGGTATGCAAACTTTGAACTGGGTTAGTTCATGGTATCGAATTTTTTCTTTCTTTTTCACTTATCTGATTGTCTATTCTATTCATAAGTGCTATTCATAAGTGCCCAGGCGCTCAACCAGGGACGTTTTTGGGGGGTTCAAATCCACACAAAAAAAAAAACCGAAACAGAAAAATCGACACAACTAACATCCACGCCCGAGCTGGGAGTTGAACCCAGAGCCTCTCGCATCGTAAGTTGGCACCTCAACCAAATACGCCACGGAGGCGGACAACTTGTAAACTTAGAAAAAAAAAAAAAAAAAAAAAACAATCAAGCTACGTTTTGGCTAAATTCTATCTGAAATAAATTGTTAAGGCAGATCATTTATCCGTTAGCTACTTAGTTGCGAAATGGGCGCACCCCCTCTGTAACTTCGAGGGCATTTCGATGTTGATCAGGTTCTTCAGTGTTTTCCTTTGACAATATTGAGGTCAGTGCAATTTCTTTCAACTTCCTTTCTTATTTTGATGACTTTCATTGAAAATTTTCCCAGTTTGAAAAGTTTGTTTTGAGCCTAGCATACCTACGCTTCTTCGGGAGACTCTTTCGAAAATGTTTGTTGTTGTTGTTGTTGTTGTGCATAATTTACACAGCACGTAATACCTAGTTACTCGGTTAGCATTACGCTTTTCTGCTAAGAATTTCCTTTTGGACGTATAACACAGTGCATCCTATGAATATGAAATGGAGTCAAACAAGACTGTGCTGCCTTTTGAATGTTTAAGATCGAAAGAGTTGAAAACGCATAAAGCTGTCAAATGAGTTAAGGAGAAGAACGTATCGAGAGTCGCGAAAAACTTAGATACTATTCGAGTTGAGGTTCCTCTCTTCTCTTTGCTGCTCCTCCTCATTTCAATGATTGCGCTCGATTTTCTTGCGCACGAATTGCACATTAGGGGAAGTACGATGAGCTCAAAATACTTTAACAATTCTGCCTACCTTAATTTGCATTTGTCTAAAGTCTTTGGCTGGATGGGCTCAGTGTACTAAGTTAGTGACTGACAATCGACTAACCGAATGATGATATACATACTGACTGACTGACTGGCTGGCTGGCTGAATGACTGACTGACTGGCTGACTGGCTGACTGAATGACTGACTGCCTGACTGACTGACTGGCCGAAAGACTTGCACTGACATTCCACTTCAGTCCACTCCGCTGAATACCTGGCGCACTGGCGTTTATGTATTGATTTGGGTTAGAGTTCAGCTTGTAGCAAAATATCTTTCACTACTTTTTTGCTTTCTTTTTTCCCATTTATTCCACTGCCACGACGAACTTTCGCCTTTTTTGTTTTTGTTTTTTCTGCATTTCAAATTCAAGACTTGCTCTGCTTGTATGGAAAGTCGAAATCTCAATCTCGATTGTTGCGTTTGATATGCATTTCTGATTTTCACTCACATTACTGAGTCGCTTTCATTGAAGTCATTCGTGTTGACTCGCGTCGCGTCGTGTCGAGTGGATTGCAATGGAGTCGAGTTGAGGTGGGCCTTTGTCATTTTTGGGATTTCATACGCCTCCCACACTCTGTTGATTGTGGTGTTGTGTCCATCCACTGACAGTGGTAATCTTTTTTTTTTTTTTTTTTTTTGAGAAGTAAGAATTATTGTTTTTATTAGTTTTAAAATTTTTCACTTTTATAAGGTTATTTTCTATTTTTTGATCGCTTGCTTTTGACGCTTTAATTTAACGAGCGCCATCTTAATTGAATGGAAGCATTTTTAGCACTTCCAGATCCATTTTCCAATTAAAAAAAATTCTCATAATAATTACTTCAACTATTCACATTTCCCTTTTTTCTTCATTTTCGCGTTTATAAAAGCTCTTATCTTCGCTTGCTTTTCTTCGCTCCAGACGGCCATGGCCGCGACGCGACTATACCTACCGATGGCGACGAACACGATATTTTGAAGTGCCCTTTTAGGCCCTTTAAATTTAAATGTCTTTTTGAATTTATCGCGTGGATTTTTTTTAAATATTTTTTTTTTTTTTTTGTGCCTATTCAGCGCATCTGTGCTTTTTTCTTCCCTATTTTATCTAGGGAATTTTCTTTATTTTTTCTATTCTGTTTTTTAAAATTTTTTCGTGTAACTCTTACTTTTTGCCTCTTCTTGAATGCCCTGGCCTGGCTTTATTACAAGCATTCTCTCCACTTACTCTAAAGTGGTTTGAATTTTGTTTGAAATTGAAAAAGAAAGTGGCTTTTCCGTTCCGCGTCTCTGACTGTCATTTGTTGTTGTCATTTGTTGTTGTTGTGCGATGTAAGTTGTGCCGTGGTGTGGTCTAAGAAACCAGAAATGGCATCTTTAAATCGGAAAAAGTAAAATTTTTTTCCATCCCATTTTTCCCAGATTGCAATCGAGATAATAAGAGAAAAATAGGGGGGAAAAAAAGAATCAAACGAGAATGTACAACCAAGCCAAGTACAGCCAAGTATTACCTCGGCGATAAATATGATGTACACTCGTTTACAAAGAATTCATTTTTATTTCTTCTCAACATCTAAAAGCACTTTGGCCGTCTTAACACGAAAAAGGTATTAAAAATTTTTTTTTATCGATGGAGGATGGATACTGGAGGTACCCCTAAAAATGGTCCGATCAGGTCCATTCTTCACTTCACTTGTTCTTACTCATGTGCCTGTGAGTTTGCATACCAAATTTTGTCTCAGATAGCTCAACTCCTTCGATAAGAAAACTGTATACAGACAGACGACAGACGGACACGTCTAAATCGAATCTCCTGGTGACGCTGATCATTTCTATATATATTTTGTATGGTCTACCTCGACTAGTTATGGGTGTTACACACAACCACACAAACGCAATATACCCTCGACACAGAGTGTGTCGAGTATAAAAAGCTTAATTGCTTGTAATAATGTAGGTATTTATCAAAACGCCAAAAATTGCCCCAACAATATTGCTGTCGATTGAGGATATTTAAATCGCAGTGGCGCTCTCAATTGAAAGCTAGAGTAGAGTAAAGCACTTTTTTGTCGCAGCAAAATAATCTCTATTTCATTTTAAATTGAAGTCATTATGTGAAAGTATTGAATTTAGTTGCTGCATGGGTACATTCATTACACTCAGCTTGGCCAGGAGGCTGAAGGAAAGAACACCACCAGCTGGAAAGTCGGCATTATGTTAGCTGCAAGTTCAGTCGATGGGTTTCTGTTTCGTGTGCATAACTAAACAAATAAGAAATTGACCGTTTTTTATTGTTCCGGCATTCACATACTAACATACAAATAATAATAATTATAATCATTATTATAATTATAACTGTTGATTTTGATGTCGAGCTGCTGCGAATGCGTAAATGTTATTCTTACTCGTTCATTGTTTTGTGTACCATTGTTAAAGGTTTCGAAAGAGAATTTAATTGAAGTTGAATTTGTTTAAACTTTTTATTCTCATATCTATTGTTGGTGTGGATAGTTACCTATTTTTTAAGTAGCCCTCAATTGAAGAGGCTTAAAAAAGCCTTAAAATTTGATTGTGTCACACATAGCGACATTAAGGTGTGAAAACAAAAGGCCTTGAGTATGAAATGGATGGCGATAAAGAGGCGAATTTTATTTTAGATAATCGAGAATCAAATGTTAGAGAGAGATAGAGGGAGATAGCGAGAGATAGAGAGAGATAGAGAGAGATAGAGAGAGATAGAGAGAGATAGAGAGAGATAGAGAGAGATAGAGAGAGATAGAGAGAGATAGAGAGAGATAGAGAGAGATAGAGAGAGATAGAGAGAGATAGAGAGAGAGAAGTAGAGAGAGATAGAGAGAGATAGAGAGAGATAGAGAGAGATAGAGAGATAGAGAGAGATAGAGAGAGATAGAGAGAGATAGAGAGAGATAGAGAGAGAGATAGAGTAGAGAGATAGAGAGAGATAGAGAGAGATAGAGAGAGATAGAGAGAGATAGAGAGAGATAGAGAGAGATAGAGAGAGATAGAGAGATAGAGAGAGATAGA
This sequence comes from Chlorops oryzae, assembly GCA_020466095.1. Lineage (NCBI taxonomy): Eukaryota > Metazoa > Arthropoda > Insecta > Diptera > Chloropidae > Chlorops > Chlorops oryzae. The sequence goes on from CM035806.1 coordinate 160,030,685, forward strand.
GAGATGAGAGATAGAGAGAGATAGAGAGAGATAGAGAGAAGATAGAGAGAGATAGAGAGAGATAGAGAGAGATAGAGAGAGATAGAGAGAGATAGAGAGAGATAAGAAGAGATAGATAAGAAGAGAGTAGAGAAGATAGAGAGAGATAGAGAGAGATAGAGAAGAGATAGAGAAGAGATAGAGAGATGAAGATAGAGAGATGATGAGAGATAAGATTAGATCGTTCAGAGATAAAGAATGAGCATAAATGAGATAGATACGATGATATGTAGATATGAGAATTGCATTATTAAGATTTCGAATTGTTGGCTTTTATTATCTCTGATTTGAGTGGCATGAAAATGCAACAGACGTCATGAATTGAATGAAGAGCCACAACGCTGTGGTCAATGCCAAGACCTGAACCGAAACAGTTCAATTTTAATTTCTATTTTTGCATGATCGGCTTAGACCTCTCTCTAGTCTCTGGTCTCTGTTCTGTTTCCTTTCCGGCGATGCGACGCTGTTCATGTGTCGTTCCATTATTCCGGTTGAACGACCGCTGAGATGATGCTTGCGCGTTGGTCGTCATGTCAGTTTCATGTTTGTCACTTACAGTGCTCACCTCCAGCAGTCCTCAATGCAGCAGTGGAACTCTTGAGCAAATTGGGGCGAAACGGGACTGACATGAAGCAGCTCTATAAACAGCGAGAATTCAAAGAACGCCAAAAGCAAAAAAAAAAGAAGTAAATAAATGGCGCATGTTATAAAAGCTTGAATACCCTAGCAGGAAATGTTTTGACGATGTCTATTGTTGTTGGCTAGTAAACCATAATAAAACAGTAAAAGGATCCGTTCCTATTATGCGCCTGAGTGCGTCTAAAGAGATTGGTTCAGCGATAGCATCCTATCGCGCGTGATGATTCTTGCGCCCATATCAGTGCGGTCGGAGTCATTGCTTAAGATTTGGTGGACTTATTTTCCACAGGGTGTCATAAATTGCATTAAGACACAGACAAAAATATACAATTAAATATTAATATTATGAAATGTTAAAAGACTGTGCTTAACGTTATTTGAGCTTTCAGAGCAAACGTTGCTCTCATAAACAATTAAGCGGATTTAAGGCCACGACGACGACGACGACGAAGACAACTCATTCTATAATGACATGTAACGACATACATACGATATAATAAGTATGATATTCTTGAAGAACGTACTTCTTCATTCTCTAATGTAACGTTTGGCATCGTGGTATTAAGAAGAAGGTCGTTGCTTTCATGATTACTGCTTAAGCGAAAGGTCAGTCACATTTGCACGGTAGACTATCTGATGGTATCTTAACGGTGAAGCTAATTCCGATTTTGTTGTCGATCCCAATGTATCGTTAAACGTTGCATAACAATTACATTCAGAATAATCATGCATAACGGGCAAAAATGGCCGTTAAGTGGAACGTTTTTATCTATTTCTTTTCTATTTCCTTGTTTCTGCGCTTGATCAGCGGCACAGTCTCGCATCGATTCAAAGCGTCGTAACGTCATAGAGCACTGATTCATTAATATTGTGAAATATATACTATTTATATACATACATAGATAGTACCTGAAATTCTTTTGCAATAATCATTCATTAAATATTTTTTCGGAAGAATACCAAAAGGGTGAACCTACGATGCTATATTTCCAGTCACTCAAGCGCTCTGGGCACCCTCCCTATTTCGAAGATTAAATGGTAAGAAGTAAAAAATATCATAAGACCTTTACCATTCTGATGTGGGCTGAGCGTTTGCGGGTATGTATTTCAAATTTCAAGGAAAAGTATTGTACCTAGGATTCACCATGCGTGTCTGATGGGGGGAGGGTATACCCAGTGGCGTGTCCAGAGAAAGAGTGCTTTGATAGTGCTTATATTTTCCACAGTGGTATATTGAACAATTATAAGACATTAACCCAAAACAATTTGGGGGGTGGAGGGTCTAGAGGAAGTTTAGAGAGTTATGGACTAAAAACCAAAAAAAAAATCAGAAAAATTCATGGCGTCCGGTTTGGATGAAAACTTATATATAGAATAAGTGAAAAATTTTAAGAATTTTAGCACTAAAATTTAAAAAAAAAACGGGTCCTTTTTGGACCAGTTCGGAACTAGACCAAAACTAGACTAGTTGTAATCAGTTTATTGAAAAAATGTATTCCGTATACCTACCTACTATTTGGGCGGTTTGTATGGTGGAGGTGGAAACTAAATTTGAAAAAAAAAACAAGCTCTATTTTGTTTAGAGCTATAGATCTTACCGATAAGATGTGGTTTCATATTAAGACCTTCACTTACATTGTAATATTCGGATCGTATATCCGCTGTGCCAGTTCGAAATCATAGGAAGTGTGCGATTGGCAGATCAGTTTGATCGGACGATAGTCCAAAACACTACAATTTCTTCCCTTGGAAAGTGAGCATTAAAATCGTTAGATTATTGAAATATACCTACACTTTTTAGCATATAATTTAAAAGATAAGAAATCTGCCACGCTCGAATAGTTCCCGATATTTGACTTTACTAAACTTCTTTGGCTGCCGTACATAATCCATTCTAATATAAAGGGCTAAGATTTGCTAGAGATAATCTTGCAGGAGCATACATTAGTCTGATGCGCCCGAATAACTTCGAAATAAGTGAACAAAGTGAACCCAAATATGTCGAATAACACCATTTAAGTGTGGACATTCTGCATAAATGCGTCGAAGCTACACAAATTTCATATGTCATGTTTCTTTCGTAGTATCTGCGAGGCGCAATTGGTCCAGCACGCTAGATCTTTCCAAATGGATTTGAATGAAATTTCTCAGTGCAGATACTGTCACGTCGTATAATGCAGTAGATGGCGTAATTATTCTTCGGCCAGTGAAAGGGACAGTGAATTGGATTTGAAAACTTTGCTTGAAACTCATATTGGAGGAGAAATGACAAACTCGTACGCCTGTTGGATGCGATGGTCTAGAGTCTAGATCTTAGTTCAAATATCGTTCGATGGATAATTGAATGCTTAAATGTTGATGGCAATATGAAATGAATTTGTTGCAGCTTCTCGACAAATTTTAAAGCACATGTATACCTATGCATGCATGTATGTATGTCTCATAGTTGGAGAGCAACTTCAAGTGATTGCGATTTTGCTTGTTGTTGCAACGAACTCGTTATGCTCAAACAAGCAATGCGGTTATGCACCTCACGCATAATATGCACGCTCAGATGCGGTGGTTTACTCCAGTGAAATGATGGCAGGAGGTTGGCAACGGCAATTGCAAACATAAAACAAGACAAACCATTAGGCGCTTGCGAACTCAATTATCTGGCTGGGTGTGGTCTGGTTGAGTCCGCTCCAAGTTCAAGGTTCTTTTTTCGGTCTTCTGTTGCGATTTTCGCAACGAGCCTGGGGGGGTCACTCGTTGAAGTTTTGTGGAAAAACGCAAAAACTAATGGCACCATCAATGATGCCATTGTCATCGGCACTTTTCTTACGACAATATTTCTAAGTGAAACCTGTTCAAATCGAAACGAAGTCTCTCTCCCCTTTTTTGCTTGCTCCCTCTCCATCTAACTTTGTCTATCACCTTCTCTTTTTCCCACTTCCCTTCTCTATCACCCAATGCTTCTTTCTCTCTCTTTCCTCTCTCTCTCTCTCTCGATTTTCCTCTTCACCTAAATTTCTCTCTCCCTCTCACTTTCCCTCTCTCTAACACTCGGCTTTCTCAATCTCTCTTCTCTCTCTTCTACCTTCCTCTCCTCTCTCTACTCCTCTCTTCTCTCTCTCTCTCTCTTCCTCCTCTCTCTCTCTCTCTCCTCTCTCTCTCTCTCTCTCTCTCTCTCTCTCTCTCTCTCTCTCTCTCTCTCTACCTCTCTCTCTACCTCTCTTTCTACCTCTCTCTATCTCGCTCTCTATCTCCCTCTCTACCTCTATCACCACCTCGCTCTCTTCCTAAAATTGAAGCATTTTTTTTTTAGGTTCCTTGTTTTATTAACTATCCGTCGCCATTTGTGTAATCTTTCTATCATAATTATTATTATTATTATTATTATTATTACCAAGGCTGTAAGAGAACCTTGACCTAAAAGATCTTTTGTGCAGCCCGTATTCCCTTAGACTGTTGATGAATCTTACAATTTCAAAGCGATTGCTTGGGGGCCCAATATTCTTGACACTAGACATACGATTCTGCGCCTAACCGCAGCAGGACATGTACACAAAACATGCTCTGCTGTTTCCTGCTCTAACTCACAAACTCTACAGAGATCGTTTCTTCGTTTATCATTCCCATTTTTTCCAGGTGATATTTCAGTCTACACTGCCCCGTTAAGAGTTTAGTATAGATTTTGATATTGCTTCTGGTCAGGTTTAGTGTAGCTTCCGCCCAGATGATCCTGAGACTTATCAGCCTTTTTGCCTGCCGCATGCCCTTTATGGTTCTCCAGCATTCTATTGTAGCTAGTTTTTGAGATATCACATTTGAAGAAAGTGCTTACTAAAAAGGACTTTTCAAGAATTTTTCAGGGAAACTGAGTAATCAGCACCTAAAAATTTTTTCTACAGTGTTTTTAGATAATACCTATCAACAAATCAACATCATTTTTGAACCCCTTTCAGGGAACCGCAGTCGGCTATACTTTCTCCATTGTATACTATTTTTGACAGCACAAACCACAAAGATAAGCGAGTAAAAATTTTATTATTTTTTTCGAATTCTAGAACAGAATACCCCGTTTAGAGATATAACATGATATGCGATATGTTATTTGTCGTACTTATTTTTACATAAATCTGGCTTGTTGTAATGTCTTCATTTATGCGACAGTTTTTCCAATTTTTTTAGCATACCAAACTTTGGTATTACTTTGCCACAAAACCTCAAGTTAAACAGTCGGAGATAAGAATTAATTTTGAAATCTTCCAGTTGGAGATTGCAGACGTCAGATACCACAATCTGTAGCCGATGATAAAAAGTACTTATCAATAATTAAAACTCTTATCGCCTCGAAACGCCTATTTAACGCCTCAACTATCCAGTTAAAAAAAAAAACTGTCTTAAAGCTATAAGACAATTTTAATAGAGTTCTTACAAAGCCTCAGAACCATTACAGCTACCACCAATTATGACTACTACGTGTATTATGCTCCTATGTAGAACAAAGAGGAAAATGTTTAAACTGGAAAGCTAGAAATAAATGATAAATAAGTATTTTTTCGAAAATACTTTATGATTTATATCTCTATAGTCTATTTTATTTATTTTTTTCTCCTTTCATTTTTGCCGCACTAATTCACTTGGATACGTTTTTTTTTTTTGATTTTTATTTTTCTGGAGAAATTTACAAGATTTTCGCAAAATGCTCTGAAACCATAAAACCATAAATCGAAAATTCAAACTGAGCATAAAAAATAATCTTCTGCAATCGCAATTACTGCCTCTCAACCGCAATCTGCATAAATCGCGGCGTCAGCTAAAAAGCGTTTACGATTGCAAAGAAACTTTTTTCATTTTTATACCCAGCGTAAAGTTGGGCATATTAGTTTGTGAGGATCTTGTAACAGCTAGAACTAAGCTCTGCAGGTATAGGCAAATATAACCAATATTCCTGATCAGGATCGAAAACTGAATCGATTTAGACATGTCCTTCTGGCTGTCCATCCGTCTGTCTGTCCATCCGTCTGTCTGTCCATCCGTCCGGTCGGATCTTCTTCGTAACGGCTGTACCAAGCATGTCGAAATTCGGCACACGGGTATACCTATGTGTATGATCCGAAGTAAAAATGGGAGCCATCCGCCCACTGCCACGTCCACAAATTAATTTAATGTGTTTGGAGTAAAAAGCTTATAACGCGCGGACCACTCAATACTTATCAATACTTATATTTTGAACACTAGTTAAATAAATTAACGGACGTATCATGGGAAAAATTGGGCAAATAATGGTCTATCGTAAATTGCGTATGAAAAGGCGTGGGAGCTTCAAATGTCACGCCCACAAATGAAGATTTTGAGTAGCTTCTGAAGCAGGGTTGGCAACCGAAACGAATAACGGTTACGGCAACGGTTACGGTTAATTTTAAGTTTCGGTTACGGTTATACCGGTATGAAACGGTTTTTTGAATATTAAAATTTTGTTTTCGCATCATTTTTTCAAAAATACTTTTTAAGCTTTAACATTTATTCTGAACGCAATTTAAGGCATTTTAAGAAATAGCTTAGAACTTTTCATCCGTTTTTTTTTTGCAAAGCAGACTGTTGTTTCTTATTACCATAACAGCGGAAAAACTTTCAGCATCCAGACGGTTTTTTGTGCGTTCATAATGAACTTGGCTCCCGAAAAAAGGCGTTCGACGCTCACCTGCGTGGAGGCACGTTAAAATATTCGGCCGAATACCGAATAGAAGAAATAACTTAATAAACAAATCAGCAGTAACTAAAAATTAAATTTTTCTCATAATAATGTAAAAAAAATTTAATTAACGAGAACTTAAATACAGCAGATTTTCATTTTATTGTTTAGAAAAATTAAATATATGCTACCTTCTAAACTTTTTCTGATAACATTATATACAGTAGGAAATTTTAAGCGGCAGCGTTTGTCTTGACACCTATAGTCGCGAGTAGGCCCAAGTTGTCTTTACTACGTGCCAAATATTCGTTATTCGGCCAAATCCACTATTCGTGGCATCACTACTAAAGATGCTATATAACAATTAATGAACACGAATGGGAAAATTGACGTCAGTAATTGACTTGTGTGATAGGCCTCTTTAAAGAAAAACATCGATGTATTTTTTCAACTGACATCCCTACAAATGACATCCATATTTTGTTTGTGCCTTACACTAGCTAAACATGGCAACATAACTGGGACATTACACGAGACAAGAGCATGCATACTAGCAGAGTCGAAAGACTTGCCATATAAAAATATTGATAAAATTTGTATCCCGTAAATTTTTTTTATAAAGTAATACCGAAACCGATATGTTTTTTATTTCGGTTACGGTAACGGTTACGGTATCGGAAAAGAAACGGTTTTGAAACGGTTACGGTTACGGTTTCGGTTACGGTTGCCAACCCTGTTCTGAAGTAATAGACGTAAAAGCTTCAAATTCGAAACATTGGTCGACGAAGACAAATGGAAGGGGAACGGAAAAAATTGATACGGTCCGCACACCGCCATGCCCAGAAATAGAGATTTTTTGTAACTTCCGGACGGAAAGGCAAAATTATTCATGAATATTTTCGGGATGCTGGGTATACCAAAGTCGCGGTTGACCCATAAAGTGGTGAGTCATCCTAATGAAATCGAGTGTGTATAATAACTTGGTTGTCTGGTTTTTTTTTTTCATGTCTACATTTTTAAAAAAGTAAATGAGAATTATACACGACATAGAATATCGCATCCTGTTAGAATATTTCTTTATGTTGCCGTGTCAAAGTGACAGCGAACAACAATGCGCCCATAACAATATGTATCGATATAGGTCTTATTTCTTATTTCCGCTACAGATTTGGCGATGGTCTGATTATTTTTCAAATGTTTCTTTCCTAACCGATTTAAGAACTTCATTTAGTGTTCCAATTTAAGAGATAGAAACTCGTACGCACAAACGGATTATACATCATGTAGAATTATAGCTGCAACTTCGGCCACCATGTTTTGGTGAAAAAGTTCAACTGTGGTGAACCACGCTATAGCTCACACTATAGTGTGGTGAACCACGTAATAGCTTTTGGCCGAAGTGGCAGCTACAGTTCTATATGTAAGACATACTCGACACACAACAAGTCATGCCATTTTCAACTGTCCACTTACATTCGAACCTAAATAAAATCATCCGATTTCTGGGCACTGAAAGTTTTTTTTTTTAAATATTTTTTTTATTTTTTTGAAACATCCTTGGGGTCTAGCAAACCTACGTAGAAGATTTGAAAGCAACTGGTTCAGTCGTTTCAGAGGAAATTCGATCGCACCAATAACTGCTGTTCGAAAGCTAATAGGTAGGGTGTACCTAGGGTTTCCAACTTCCTAAGGGAAAAATAAAGTATAACTTTATTTAATAATAACAAATATAACATATAGAAAAAAAATAACATGCTTTCATACTACCATAAATGCAATTTAAATTATCTCTCACACCGAAGTACTAGTAACTTACTGGTAGTTAGTACACTTTTGTTCTAAAATATACACTTTTTAATGCTTGCAGAACATTGTAGTTGGTCTATGATTTGTTTCACCATTTTAAAATTCTAATTAACTATATATTTGAATAAATAGGTATGTACTTAAGTTGCCAAAATTGCGATTTTTGTGAGCATGTAGTCAATCTCGAAACAATCGAAACTCTCTATAATGAATTTTAATGGACCTGAAAAATAAAATCGTCGATGAGAGAATTTGTTGTTAGGAGAAAAAAAGCAATATAATGTATCGAAAAAGCCTTGAGAAAGTTCGCTATAGAGAGAAATTTTGTTTTAGAGGAGGTCGTTATAGAGAGTTTTGACTGTATTTATTTAGTTCAATGAATTACATGATGTATGTTTGGCAAAAACTGCCGTATACAGGGTGTTCCATACTCAATGGAACAAAAAAAAGGGGGTGATAGGGGGGTCCAGACGGACCAAAAATCGTATGGCAGGGGGGGGGGGGGGTTGCAAATGCACCCCTGAGGAGTTACATGCAAAAAACAATATTTTGGTTTTTTCACTGGTGCTCCTCACTTACAGGCCGTAAATTCAAAATCACATATGATATGAAAAGCTTGGCGGTTTTCCGTTAACACTGCATATTACGATTTTAAATAATTCAACTCCGTTTTCTCTGGTACTACCATCTAAGCCTAAAATAGTGTAATTTTGGCTTTTAAAGTGATTTAATTCAAAAGAAATACGATCGGGCCTCTTTTTTTTTCTCTTTTCGAAAACTTTGAGTTTTTCTCTTCAATTTGATACCATGGTTGCTAAAAAAAAGTTTCACAATCAATGCAAAACTAAGGTTTGAAAATAATTATTTTGTATTTTTGACTCCCAGAAATGTTATTTTAATCAAATTTATTGAGCACACTTTTAGGCAGCATGAGAAAAAGAAAAATCTAAGAAATTTAAAAATTTCTGAATAGTGTTTTAGTTTTACATATCCGCCTAAAAGTATGCTAACCAATTTAGTCGAATTCTTTCCGCTCCTCTAGCTCCTTACGAGTGCAAAATGGACCCCCCTTTCCATACAATTTTTTGCTTGTATGGGTTCCCCCTATCACCTCTTTTTTTTTGATCCATTGAGTATGGAACACCACCCTGTATATTAAAAATAAAGTATTTCAGGATACTTAATTGTTCCATGAAAGTATAAAGTATATCGATCAGAAATAAAGTAGGATACTATATTATATAGTATGGTTGGCAACCCTAGGTGTACCTGCGTATAAAAACGATGCTGAAGCTGCGTATAAAAACGATGCTAATGCATATGAAATTATTAATACATGGAGTCATTGATGCACGCAATGGATTGTTCCATGCATTCAAGCACGCGACGGCATACAATATACATATGATTAAGTGAAAAGCCCCCCGTACTTCACAGCCGCAACAAAGTACAATACAACTCGTCTCCTTTCTTTTCGCTTTTCTAATCTCAGACTTTATATGTTTGAGCTGAGCTTTCGAATTGAATTGACTCAACGCCAATCCAATCCACTCCACTCGACTCCACTCGACTCGATTTCAGTTGATTCGACTTGATGGTGTGACCTCAATATTTTCCTCGTTGTCGCATACATTTGGGGTTAAGTATTTCGTGTTGATTGACGTATAATGCGAGATTAAAGCCGAGAATGATCTCGTCGTAAAGAAAATGTGGGAAATGAAATATTCATCAATTTCGAGGCAACATTGTACGTTTTCTTTAAAAACTTTTTTGACTCATTTTTTTTTTTTTTTGTTGTGAATTTTTTTTTTACATTTTCCAAAGCATTGAATTGATTTCATTGATTGTAAAAATTTAAATCTGGCATCATTCTTCGCCAGCTTTTACCCAAGCGCCAAGAATTCACTTTCTCAAGGGCTTTCATATTGTCATATCGATTTCGTTGCATTAATGAAACAACGAATTTCGTGAGTTATTACCGCATTCCTACGGATTTAAAAGAAGAAAACAACAAAGCAATCTTTTTTGAGAAAAAAAACAAACAAACAAAAAAAAAAAAATAAAATATCAAAGAATCGAAAGCTCGAGAAAAATAATTTATTATAATAATTTGAGGGAAATTTGAAAAATATTTAATAAATGTCAAGAATTCCACTAAACTTGAGCTCGACGTTCATGATGAAGAAGATGAAGAAGAAGAAGCAGCAGAAGGCCGCAAAAGAAAGCGAAAGAGACAGTTAGAAATGCGACAAATTCGAATCACACTAATAGACGAAGCTCTGCAGCATCAAGAAGACAATCATCCAAACGTAGATAAAGTAGGTAAAAAGAAGCGCGAGATAAACATATGGGACAGTCCAATTTAAGGCATCAAACAAGACGCGAGAATAAAAGAAATAAATGAAAAAAAAAAACACTATCAAAAATAAAAGATTAAAACAGGCAAATATAAATGAGAAAGAGAAGAAGAAGGAACATCATCATTAGAGTATTTAGCAGTTAGCTCCATTTCAAATTTGACCGTTACTTTAAGTGCCACAAATTAAGAGCTGATTTGAATGACAATAACCGACAAGACACGGAATACACTACACAAGTATGTATGTATGTACATAGAGGAATAGCGACCGATCTGATATATGAAACGATCTGATCTCTGAACTGAAGTGATCGGAAATAAAATATAATATATATATATGGACCGTTAACAACATACATTTCAGCTGTAACGCATTGAAGGCTCGCTCGTTCAAATGGCATCATTTACGTATGCATATATGCGTTTCGGTTGGTTAATGCTTAGAGGCGTATCGACCGATTTATGGGCTTCGGTTGGGCTTTGAATTTCGTTTTGAATATGAATCGAACGAAAATTTATTGGCCCCCCGCCCCCTTTTTCACTCAATTTTCTCATTCAGTTGAATTGAATTCCCCATGATAAACAACCGAGCCAGAGGAGGGTTGGAAATGATTCAAAAGAATTTTTTTTTTTTTAAAGCGGCTTAAGTCAGCTTAAGATAAGGTTGAATTATTGTGGCGACAAGTCAACTTAAGGGGCGGAAGGAATTTAATGAATTCCATTATTTACTTTTTTAAAAATTTATTTTTTTTTTTTTATTTATTTAATTTAATGTCAGTATGCCGTATTAGATTATAACTTACTGAAATAGCCTATCTGCTGTGGTGAGCTATCGGCTTTAGTTGCATTTAAATTGATTGGTTTGCTGGGAGAAGCAATTTATCTGTGAGAATGGCACGATATATATATATAGGTTAAAGGGGCTGGGTACGCTTAATGCTCCAAATCGCAGTTCAATGAAAACGAAAAGCTCCAAACATACAGCTCAATGCAAAAAATCGCCAAGATTTGGGCATTTCCTGACAAAGTAACGTTCTTGTCGCGTCCGTAATAATGTATCTAATTGCCATTCGGTTTTGTTAAGAATGATTTTAATAAATGTTAAAGTTTGAATGCACTTTCGTGCAGCTCATGGGGACGTAACATTTATCAAAATAATTCTTAACAAAACCGAATGTCAATTAGATACGTTATTACGGACGCGACAAGAACTTTATTTTGTCTGGAAATTCCCATATGAAAATTGTAAAGACAAAACAATGAAACTAGGCTATGGCTGAATGTGATTTTCTTTCGATTCAGACTCTTCCAGGGTTCCAAAATATAATTATTTTTTTGTCTTGAACAGGTTCTTTAGCTTTAGAAAATTGCCATCTTGTAAAACGTCCTCGAAAGGCTTCGGATGTTCGCGTCATTGGAAGTGACGATGTTGTATAGTGTCATGCAATATCTGGGCAATTGAATCGGTCATTTCAAAAACCTCTTAAGTCAAGTTACATATTTCCAACATTTTTTTTTTTTTTTTTGGCTGAAAATGGTTCCTTAAAGGGTAGACGACGCGAATTTGGGTAAAAGAATGAAGCGGTTTTTAAGAGATTCCCAATCATGTCCCCTTCGATCTGTTTATTGAATTTCGCTTCGAAGGAACTTTATGTCGACCGACAGAAGAACACAGACCGTTGGATTGGGATTTGGTCATTTTTGAACACATTGCTTATGGTCTATCTTCTGCGATTGTGGATGTTAAGGACGTGAGCACAAACGTAATATTCCCTCGAAACTGTCGCTGATGCATTTCCATGCTCATTTTCGTCATTTATTTCGAGTATTTTATTCGACTCAAATCCTCGATTCACACAGCCACAGCCACAGCGCAGCGCAGAAGCGAACGAGGATTGGCGGGGATTAAAAAAAAAGAGGATAGGAAAAGCTGTACCGAAATTTTTGACTTTGAGAAATATTCTCAAATTACAGCTAATTTCAAGCTAAGCTGCATCCATATCTTCAACATGCCGCAATGCTGCCTGCCCTTCCGTGGCAGCTCGTCGCACCTCATCCCATCGCATCGCATCGCATCGTACAGGGATGCAATCAAAGTAATGCCATGCTTTGTCTTGCTTTCGTGCTCTTGGCCTCAACAACGTCAATTCATTAATTTCTGTGCACTTCGGTGGCGCAAAAGTCTAGGAGTATTAAATTACGTTTGCCCGCTTCCCTCCAATCGTATGGAGAGCTCTTCTAATCTTAAAAATTGTTTCTGCTACCTCTTTCGGCAAACAGTTGGTTAATATTTTCTCAAGCAGATAGCAAGCTGAAGCTTCTTTCCTGGCTTCAGAAAGTTTTATCTATGGTTGTCTCTAGTCGGGAATTGCTCTTGCAGCTGCTGACGCTATTGCTGTTCCTGCCTTCGCCGTTGCCGTATCCAAAGATTTTGCAGTTGCTGCTGCTGCTGCTGCTGCTGTTGTTGTTCTTGGTTCTGCGCTAGGTTCGTGGTGGCTCGTTCAAGATAACCGCCAAGTGTTTTGTGAAAAATTGTTGCCACCGCTTTGGCTATTTCAGCGCGAATGCGATTTTGCAACAGATTTTGCAGGGTCATATAAATGTTGCTTCATTTTCTTAAAGATTCAAAAAAAAAATATAAAAAAATTAAATCAAAATGTTGGAAGCACTTTTGCGGGCTGAGCTTCAAACCGCAATGGAAAATAATCTAAAATTTTACTTTGGGTTTTTTTTTGTTGTTGTTTTTTTTTTGCTTTTTTCATTCAAGGGCTTCATAGGGCTCGAAAGTTTCGTGCCAACATTTAATGTAAGAGAAAAATGAATAAATTTCTTAAAATTGTGGATTCCTTTTTGAGGACATCTTATACGACTGCTTCGAAATTCGATATCGTTAGGTCGTTCCGTAGGGAAAGATACAAGCACCTAAACAAGGCAGCTAAATCCATTTTCAACTGAGTCATGTATATTCCACATGTGTCCAAAACATATCAAAATTCAATTGAATTAGTCCAAGAGGCCTTTTTTGTTTGCTACTTTTTTTTACTTTTTTTAACGCCATATACCCTCGACATCCATTGACTGTATGTTGGGTGATAGACACGATAATATCAAGAATGGTAACCCTAAAAAATACAACATCCATTCATAGAAATATCGATGTACTTATTTGAAAATGTCATAAATGTGTTGGCATGTTTCATATGAAAAGTGTTCCCAAGGAAAAAGCCCAAATATTTTAAGGGGGTCTTCTCATTGAAAACCCGTTTTTTGGACCCTTTTTAAAAAAATTCTTATTTGAAAACGCAAAGAATAATTGAAAACTTTTTTTATTTATTGTATTACAAAAGGTTCAAAGTAAATAAAAAATTTTTTTTTGCCTCGATACGTGGGCTGTTCAAAAAGTAATGAGACTTCAAAGTTGGTGGTGAAAAAAAAGGTGCCGTCACGGCGGCCACGATTCCGAGTCTCCGGAGCGTCCGAAATGGAAAAAAAACTGATTATAATAGATGTAATTCTCGGGTGAACCTCAAGCTTAATTTTATGATTTTTTTTGACAAAATGGCGGCCATTCATTTTTTTTTGTAGTTTAGTGTAAAAAAAAATAATAGTAAAAAATTTTTTAAAATTATGGTCGAGGTTCACCCGAGAATGGTGACAATTCTGCGTCGATTCCATTTTGTTTCATGAAAATCGGTTCAGTTGAACTGGAGATATCATGGCCGCCAGTTCGAAAAACGTGGTTTCGAGATAAACGCGTTTAAAGTTTGAAGCAACGCAAAAATTACTCGTTTTAGCGCAGATCTTGCTCGACAAAGAAGGCTATATCCTCTAAACTATTTCGAATTTCAAAAAATCCTTTTAGAGGCATATTCACAACTACCCAAGCTATAAATAAATGCAAAAAAAAAAGTCGAAAAAAAAGTTGCTCAATGAGAAGATCCCCTTAAACACAATTCTAATCGTTGCATAAAATTTTGTTCAACAAAAGGAGTATAGGACATGAAATTGGCCGCTTTAACGATAGAACGATATAAGTATTTGTATCGCGATCGATACGTCAGCCGCTATTATCGAAGTCGATATTTGTTTAAATATCGTCCATCCCTAATTTGAATTTATCATCACCAAACACCACCACATATTCCACCTTTGACTTCTTGAACTGAATCGAAGCGATTTGAACCGAGATGCATGGCATTTAACGGCACTCCCACAATGACTGGCGAAAAGATGTACATAGGTAGGTACTTTGCAAGTGGAAGTGTGCGTTTGTTAAGATCACCCCCAAGATCCCCGTGCCCATCAATGTTGGTCAAAGAAAGCAAAGATTTTGTAGCAAGATAGAAGACGAAGACGAAGCCGACACAAAAAACCGAAACCGAAACCGCAGCCAAAGCGTCAGATTGTTGGGTACTTTTTGAACAGGGGCACGGTATAGCTGGGGACACAGCGGTAGTTCATCGCTATCAAAATCGTCATCGCCACCAACACTAGCAGCAAAAGCAATCGTCCTCATCGACGTCCCCATCATCATCATTATCATATCATTCATCATCATCATCATCATCATCCATCATCGTGATCGTGATCATGATGAAACCGAAGAATGCACCATCGCTGCGCAAAATTTACCGAAAATAGGACAAATACTAGCGAACTCTAATGCACTCCACTTCAATTAATCTCGCTCCACTCCAATGTGATGGGCGGTGGTGTCGGCGGCGAAGGCGAACTTTTGCTGCAAACTTTTTATGGAAAGTTGCAGGCCGTGTTGCGGTGACCACGAAAGTGTGGCAGTGTGAGTGTTGCAACTTTCGTTCAGTCAACCGACTCGAGAGCCGCAACCAAATTCAACAACTTTTCACTGTCGATGCTCGTGTCGCATGGAGTGAGTGGCTTGGCTCCAAAAACCGAATTCGTCGGTTTACTCTTGGATTTTGAGTTTATGATTAGAGCGTACGAAATAAGCATGGAAAATCAGTTTTGAATGCATAAAAAAAGCTTTTAAAAAATAGGAAAAAATAGGCGCGATTAAAAGCTGGAGAAAAAAAAAAATACTTCGTAGAGAAAACAAATAACCCATAATATAATAACTGGTTTCGAATAGTGCAATTCCTAAAATGCGCTTTTCATTGTAACCGGTTCTATATATTTGCATGTGTTAAATGTTTGCACTATTGGATATCAGGTATAAAGGCGTTCTACAAAACTATAAATAATAATTATTATTATTAATACATACACAAATAGAAACTTTTCAGTGTCCATTTGTAGTGAAGAGAATTTATATTGTGATCTGAGACTAGGGATGAACACGATTAATCATATAATTAAATAAGTCGATTAAAATCATTTTTTTTAAATCGAATAATCATATGATTATGATGGTTTCGATTAATCACTAATCATTTGATTTATTTTCAAAATAATCGAAAGTGTGTCTGTATTTAGATTAGGCGACTTTTGTTACACAGAGAAAAAAATCAAGCAGAAAACTGGTTTAATCAAAAGGAAAAACATACAAAACGGCTTCAATAAGGAATATTTTTAATTTTAACAATTTTTCTTGTTGGAAAAAATAAAGATTTTCCCCTTTGGATCAACCATATTTCAGGTTGAATTGAAATGATAATTTTCAAAAATGGATCTAAATTTAAATTGTTGAACTAACCAGGGACGTAATTGAAATGACAAGATAATTTTTAAAATAAAAAAAATTTTTTAAATACCCATAAAAGAAGAAATGTCAAAGCAAAATTACTTAACGTTCAAAGCAAATAGCCACAGAGCCCTCTGATGAACATAACCCCAAAAATAGCCATCGGATGGACTTCATCCGATTTCGTCACTCCGTTGTCGTGACTGCTTTTGCAAAGTAGGCTTGGCCAAAAAATATCGATAATATCGAAATATCGAAAATATCGAAATATCGAAATATCGCAACGATATTTGTACTCGATGCTTAATTTTTTGATATTTCGATGTATCGATACTGATTTGGCAGTATCGAAATACGATATTTTTTGTCAATAAGAAAACCAATGCTGCCAAACCAGTGCTTTTTATCATTAAGACGAGATTTACACAGTCAGACTTTCGGATAGAAAAACATTTTTTTGTCAAGAGACGCACGGGGAAGAAAGGAAAAGTGCTTCCATATCACATCCCCATGCATTCCTTATGTATGTTTTTTTAAGTACTGGTGGATTTGGAACTAATACAACACTAGAGTTTAACTATACGCGTTTCCTAAAGGGTATGTACTACCGATATATCGATATTTTTTCCAAATAATATTTTGTCGATATTCGATATAAGTTTTGAAATATCGAAATATCAAATATCGATATTTTTTTTTATTCTGGACACCCCTATTGCAAAGCTTAAAAATTTCTAAGATTTATATACATCTTATACATATGTCCTATTTTATAAAGCAATTGAGAATTATAGCGAACGTAAAGAAATGTAATTAAACATATTTCATAATTAAAGCTGTGATCTTTGGAAATTTTTATTTTTTTTTAAATAATCAATTTAATCGATTAATCGATTAATATCTTTCGATTTAATTGGTATTGCAATTATTAGGATTCAATTAATCATATGATGCGTTAATCGATTATTGAACGTAAAATGTTCATCCCTATCTGGGACTGGTATTATTCAATTGTTCCCATACACTGTGGTAGTTCAAAATTGTAATAAGCGGGGGACATATAGTCACTAAACCTAATTTGGGTACGCTGAGTCCGATGGTATCTCATTGTTGTCATTCAAGTTGGCTCTAGTTATCGAGATATCCGCATTTCAAGTTTGCTTAGTTTTTTTCGTCACTTTCGCTTCAGATTTCAGATGTGTTTGTACCCCAATTGGGTTTAGTGACTGTGACCGCCGGTTCTTACAATTCTTGAGTATCAATTTCAAGCATAGTGTTATTGATCTTAGTCCCTGTTAGTCCAAATCCTACGAATTTTGAAATCGTCCAAGGTTATGGTACTCTAAGCACATTGATCAGAAAGGAAGGTCACATATGTAAGCAAAAACATCTTCCGTTGAATTTCGGAGGAAGTTATAGGACAGCTCCTCAGTAATACCATTTCGAATAGGGAAGGTTTTCTTTTGCATACACATGCACATACAAACATATATGCATATTTTACGCTTGAACTATTAAAAGTTAATTACTTTCGCAATTAAAACACAAACAAAAGAATGCGAACTCATTGATACCATCGTTTTCACCGCTAACTTTTAGAAAAAAAAAAAAAAACTCTTATTAATTACTTTTTCTTTTGGCATTTTGGCATAATGCTGATGGGAGAACTACTCATTGAAAGTTCAAAAATTTAAACGCGGTAAATTTTGATAGCTTGACAGATTCGCTCTACTTATGATTAGCTCAAATTCACTTACAAGCCTACATTGATGGAAATGAGTAGCAACATAAATGTATTCTCGAAGCTCCTGAGACTGTTGCGTGTACTTTTGTATACATATATCGCTAGTGTTATATATTAAAGAGCTATACGAATGTTTTTGAAACGTATTTAAAAACATTATATTTTTTTGAAGCACTGTCTTCTCTTGTTTTGTTCAAACTAAAACGAAAAGAAACAGGAAAGAACATTTTGGAATCCCTACAAAATCAAAACATTTTAAAATTGTAAGTATGTATATGTAAATATGTACTTATGTGGGTGAGAAGGCGAATGCGAGAGGAGGAAATAGGAGAGAGTAAGAGAGAAAGAGCGAGAGAGAGAGATCAAGAGAGAGCAGCGAGAGCAAGAGAGATCAAGAGAGATCAAGAGAGATCAAGAGAGATCAAGAGAGAGCAAGCGAGAGCAAGAGAGAGCAAGAGAGAGCAAGAGAGAGCAGGAGAGAGCAAGAGAGAGCAAAACTGAGCAGGAGAGAGCAAGAGAAAGCCAGAGAGAGAGCAATAGAGAAAAATAGAGAGCAATAGAGAGCAATTGAGAGCAAGAGAGAGAGAGCAATTGAGAGCATGAGAGAGCAGGAGAGAGCAAGAGAGAGCAATAGAGCAAGAGAGAATAAGAGAGAGCAAGAGATATCAAGAGAGAGAGAGAGTAATATAGAGCAAGAGAGAGCAAGAGAGAGAGCAAGAGAGAGCAGAGAGAGCAAGAGAGCAAGAGAGCAAGAGAGAGAGAGAGAGAGAGAGTAAGAGAGAGCAAGAGATTTTATAGCACGCGATGGCAGCAGGTGGTGCGACATTTCTGAGTGCGCAAATTTCGGTATGCGGTGATCGTTCTAAGATGACGCTCAACAAGAAAAGCCTCTGCATTCAAGCATAAAAACAGCATAAAAATATTAAAAAAAAAAAAAAAATAACTCAAAAGTGACAGCTTATCGCATGCGATTGGAGATAGATAGAAGCTATATATCTCATGCTATCTGTTATCAGCAGTCTCCATTTGCGATCTATCGCAGACTTCCTATAGCATTCTTGTATGAACTATCGCAAGAAGACACGGTAAATAACATCCTTACTTCTTTTCACATTGCCTTTTTCCAATTCTAAAAGTGAAGATCTTTGCGAAAATTAAAAAAAAAATTTTCATTGAAATATGAATTTTTGAAAAGAAGAATTCGAACGAATCTGCGGGCGTTTGAAAAGAGAAAAAGAAACAAAAGAAAAACAAAAACAAAAACAAGGTTACAAAATATTTCTTATTTTCCTTTGATTTTCTCCCTCTCGAATTATGAATTATAACAGCATGAAGTATGCTAAATAGATTTCACTTTTTAATATCTTAATTTACTTCTTTTGTTTTAACTTTCAACGTCGCGTCGGCGGTAGATCGTCGGCCATGGCAGCGGCAACGGTAATATTGCTATGTGCCAATTTGCTTTCAGATCTTTTCTTTATACTCTACAAAAAAAAAAAAAAAAAAAAAAAAACAATAAAAAGAGAGAAACTTTGGAAAAAGCAATTGTTTCTTGGAAGAAAGAAACAACGACATTCAACGTTAAATCAAAGAGTCTTCCGATTCTTCTCCAATTGAAATTGATCAACCAAATTTGAATCGCCGAAGTTTTTCTTTATGAACAAAGATCAATGGCAAAGTGATTAAATTAAAAATATTCGGGGCTGTTATGGAAACCGACAACTGTCAGAATCAGATTTGAAATCAACACATTTTTCGTTTTGGGGTTATAGAATCAGACTTTCAGTTTTTGAAACTGTTTTCATTTTCGAAATCAGGTTTGCATTGTTTTTAGGTGTTACAGAAACAGATTTATTGATTTGATTGTCTGATTTAAACCGAGCAGCTTTTAGTTGACAGAATTGGTCGGCAGATTGTGTGTTGACTTTTTCCCGGCTGGTTTTTTTTTTTAGTAGAAATAAAAGTAAAAATAGTAAAAATAAATAAAAAATAAAAATAAAAAATACTTTATTTGAATATATGTTCCTCATTGTTTGGGTATTTAATGTTTTTGACTAAAGGGAACGCATAAAAATGTGACTCAGGCTTCTATACTAGTTGAGGTTATGAAAAACCACCCGGGGATGGCCAAGGGGTTTACTTAACGGAACAAACCGCTTGTGGACTTGGTTGCCACCAATAAAGGTGACGCACTTAGGACGCATATCGGTTCGTTGCTGATACCACGGAAATGGGAAATAAAAAAAAAAAAAAAACAATTGATTGGGAGTTGAACCCAGCGCTTCTCGCATTGAAGTTTGACATCTCAGCAAACTAAGCCACGGGGGCCGCCAAGATCGATCTAGTTTTTAACACATATTGTAGTTTTTGTTTTTATTTCTTTATAGCATTTTCAAGTGTCCGGTTTTCCTGTCTTCGAAAATCGATTTTGCTATCTTCGAAAAAAGCAAAACTTTGTCTATTTCACAACACCATTTGAAACAGATATTGATTTCAATTCTGATTCTGATTCAATTCGGTGTCAGTTTCCATAACAGCCCGGATTGCCATCGATTTAAAAAAAATTACAAAAATGGCTAAGTGCCTCAAACCGTGATTTGAATTATTATTATTATTTTTGTTCGTGTTTGTTTTTAAATTCGACCAAAAAATCAAAAACTTCATCATTTTTACTATAAGAATCGACAGCTTTATGGTTTTTTACGATTTAATACATAGAAATTATAAGCAAAGAAAAAATCATTTTTTTTCTAGTTGACCTTTGGAAGCTCATAAATCAGCAATAAATTGTCATATGAAAAAAAAAATTCAGTGCACTCGCCCACTTCCACTAGAAGTACAACTGACCAGAAAATAAACAATATCCAAGACTTCACCCGATTTCGGCTGTCCGTTTGGCGTGAAATGCCCCATATATAGAAATGATCAGCGTCACCATGAGATTCGATTTAGACATGTCCGTCTGTCTGTCTGTATGCAGTTTTCTTCTCGAAGGAGTTGAGCTACCTCGACGAAATAATATAAAATTGATATAAAAAATTATATGTCTATGTCGGGTATTTTATTGTCAGGCTCGCCTGACTATAACACCCTTAAATGTTTTTATTTTTTTTATTTTAAGAATTTGACACCGTTGTTGACCTTTTGCGGCAGTAAGAAATAAAATGAAGGAATGCAAAAGAGAAATTGCACTAGGAAAATTGTCCAAAATATTCTCGAATTTACCAAAACCATCAAACAAGAACCACACCAGTAAACGATGAACACAAAAGGAACAGGGGAAAAAAAAAACAAAGTACAGCAAAAACAATACCACTACTAGATATATGAATGTAAACATAATAAAAATCGATGTTGAAGAAGAGTCGAATCGCAGCTTTGCTTAAAGCGCAAATAAGCAATTTAAATCCATTCGAGTTAGACGCGCCAAATCTAACCAAAAACAAGTAAGGGTGTTATAGTCAGGCGAGCCTGACAATAGAATACCCGACACAGACACACATGTTCAAATAATTTTTAATATCAAGAGGTGTTTAAGGCCATAAGTGGTCCCATATACCGACTTTTGATAGATTTCTTTATGAAAACTGCCCCTTTGCAACGCCCACTTTTCAAATTTATTTTAAAATTCCAATCGGAGGCTCAAATATACGCACAAATTCTAAGTTTCATTGAAATATTTCGAAAAAGTCCGATTTTGGGGCAGTTTTGAGATTTTTGTAACAGACCCTAGTACTGGCCGGTACCCCTAAAAATGGTCCGATCGGGTCCGATTCTCGAACTTGTTCTTACTCATGTTGCCGTGAGCACGCGTACCAAATTTTGTCAAGATAGCTCAACTCCTTCGATAAGATAACTGTATATAGACGGACAGACGGACAGACGGACAGACAGACAGACGGACAGACGGACGGACATGTCTAAATCGAATCTCCTGGTGACGCTGATCATTTCTATATATATTTTGTATGGTCTATCTTGACTGGTTCTGGGTGTTACACACAACCACACAAATGCAATATACCCTCGACACAGAGTGTGTCGGGTATAAGAACCGGACTGAACGTCGTCATCCTCGAAATTTTTTCTATCGTCATCAACATGACCCAACAAATTTCTTCTTTTCATGCACGGCACTAAGAAAGCAAAAAAAACAAGCCAAAAACAAGCAAAAACCGAAGAAATTCCATTAAAGTTTGAATTGAACTGTGCGCATGCGCTGTTGTCGCGTTTGTTGCTGTTATTTTTGTGCTTGATGCTTAGCTTTTCTTGTAGGTCGAGTTAGTTGTTCGGTGTTCGTTGTTCGTTGTTCGTTGTTGGTTGTCTTAGTTATCTTGCAGACTTAACCAGGCGCGTATGCGGAAAATTATTTCTGAAGGGGGCCTGTTGGCATAAAGAAGCTATGTATAAATCGTGGCTTCTTTCTCGTATTACTTTTTGCTTTCTTGCATATCGAAGGGGTTTCTATCTTTCTTCTCTCTCTCTCTCTCTCTCTCTCTCTCTCTCTCTCTCTCCTCTCTCTCTCTCTCTCTCTCTCTCATCTCCTCTCTCCTCTCTCTAAACATCGCCTGTATACGCCCATGCTTTAAGCATAAATTAAATCAGCCAGTGAGCAGCAGCATAAAGCTAACTTCTTGAGGCATCACCAATGTGAATCTTGAATCAAATTGGCATTAATCTTTCTTCCATCGGCCTGAATGCAGGCATTGAATGAAAATATATCCTGCATATATTAACATATGTGTGCGTATATGTATGTATGTATTTGTGCATATGTATATTTGATTAGGATTTTGGACGTCTTTTACTCCTCATCTCAGGTCGTCATTCTTTTTTCCGTTGCAAATCTTTGAAGTCTTACTTTAAAAATGCTAATAAAAAGAAAATTTATTCGGAAGCGCAGTCGAAGAATTTCGATGTAGTTTTTGTGTAGTTGCAATTTATAAAAAGAAAAACATTGCACACAGTTTCCATGGCTAGTTGGACGGTTGTCGATTATCTTTCAAGAGCAACGAAATTTCTTTCGATGGCAATTTTAAGCCCTGTGCTTATATTTCATTTCGTTAACCCGTTTCAATTGAGATAAATCTGAACTTTCATAGATCTTCTTTCTTTCATAGATTTCAAAATTTCATGAAGAGTATGTGATCGAAATTGCTGTTTCTCTTTATCCAAGTACCTAAGTATATTGAAAGCTCAATATTATCGAAGAAATTTTGAAGAATCGTGTGGAGATCTTTCCCCCTCTCTGCCCCTTCAGCTTATTTGTGCTCCCTTCCCTTAACTTACTTCATATTTCTCTTTCAATCTCATTCCTTTTTCTCTCCCTCTCCTACGATGTCTCTCGATCACCCTTGATCTCTCCTGATCATCCTTGATCTCCCTTGATCTTACTCGCTCTATATCGCTCTCTATCGCTCCCTTTCACTCTATTTTGGTCCATCTCGCTTTCTAAAGGTACCACTCAGTCAGCGCTTGGACTTCTACCACGCTAGGGGTAGATCTGTCATATTTTTCAGTTTCTACCACATCTACGAAGATAAGTCTTCAATCCACTTTACTTTTGTAATTATTTATTTTATGTATTTCTTATGGATTCTTTAAGAGAACTAAAAAGAACACCATAAATGTCAAAAAGTAGGTCAGGATTAGTGATTAAAGGGGTGCAAGAAATATTAGCACATTGTTAAATTAGAACAGAAGATGGAAAAAGTCCTACCCTGTAGTCAGTAGATGGCCCCCGAAGTATGTGACTTTGGTGCCTAGCTATTTTACTGGCTCACTAAAAGATAGAATAATCGAGATAGAATAATAGAAAAAAAGACGCAATTAACATCCACGCCCGAGCTGGGAGCTGAACCCAGAGCCTCTCGCAATGTTAAAAATAAATTTTTATTATTTTAAGTATAAAAATATTGAAGCCCGAGCACTTATCTCAGTCTCTATCGGTCTCTTTCGGTCTTTATCGGTCTCTATCGATCTCTATCGATCTCTATCGAACTCTATCGGTCTCTATTGGTCTCTATCGGTCTCTATAGGTCTCTATCGGCCTATATAGATCTTTATAGGTCTCTATCGTTTTCTCTCGGTTCTCTCTTTCCATCCTTCTCCATCTCTCTTTATCTTTCTTCATCTGTCCCTATCTCTCTCTATCTCTCTCCATTGCTCTCCATCTCTTTCATCCGCTCTATCTTCTCCATTTCGCTCGTTCTCATTTCATCACTTTTATTCTCTCTCCATCTCGCTCGGTCTCTCTTGGCATCTCTAATAACTAATTCGGCGTCTTCTTTCTAAATATAGAAAATCGTGCACTTTCAAGTTCCAAAACCGCAAATTATTTTGAATAATGTTGCATAAGAGAACTAGTGTTTAAACTACTCGCATTTTCTGCAGGACTAGTAATCTAACCAAAAGAGTAGGTACATATAATTTATTCATGTGTATACTGTTTGGCTTAACACAACCGATAATTTTTAACCAATTACTCTCAGTTACTTCGTTTTGGCACATGCCAAACATGACACATGATTTTTCAAGAACTATTTGGGACATTTTGTTTCTGTTATTCGTTGCTTGGTACTTGGTAAATGTTTTCAACGTGCATACATACGTATGTATACATACTTGTATGTAGGTACCTACAAAGCTAAAGTAAACACTTCGATTTTGAGTGTTTGGAACATTCGATGGGGTCCGATGGGGTCCGAGGAGGTCGGAGCATCGTGGAATTCGCCCTTTATTTGCTAGCAATATCAGTTTGTCACAATTGAAACGACCTGGGAACGTTGTTTACTCTCACTTGCACAATGTGTCTGCAAAATGAAAACATAAAATCTCTTCAGTGAAACATCCTATACGACGAGGGCATAACTTTCAAGTGGGTTATTTTTATTTCAAAGAAATCGGAGATCCACACAAAAGCAAAACGAAGAAATTCGAAAAATATCAAAAAAGCTCTCGCTTAAAGGAGTGTGCCCGCAGTGTAAGAGGTTTCACCTTCATGTTGCAAAGGAAGATACTTGAAACCGAAGGATATACATATGTATGCACTCGTGAAGACTCTCGACTTGCAAATGTTTTCGTAACTCTTTTCGGGTCGGGTTAAATATTAAAGTAGCCTTGAAAGAAATTGGATTATCCAGAGAAGAAAGACTCCCATGGTTGAATAATTTTTAGAGAGAAAATTTACATTGAACGGACTCATTGTATGGGAAAATGATTTTAAAAAAGGTTCAAGAAATCGTGCAATATACATATAACAAAAAAAAGAAGCTAAAATTGAACGCGAGACCAAAGCTCAACGAAAGAGAAAAGCCAAATTAACTGCAGATTGCAACCAGATTGGCTTGAGATTTTAACTAGAAAAGGTAGAAGAACGACGTGTGAAAAGAAATTAGAAATAATTGGAGTACCGACGGTGGGGTGAGAGGGGAGTGTGCGCACGATGAAGATATCCATTCATCTATGCATTTCTACGCAGCACTGAATTGAATTCGAAATTGAAATTGATTTGGAAATGGAAATGAAAATGAAAATGGAAATGAAAATTGCAGCAATGCTCAGCTGTGAGTCTCTTTGTCTTCTTGCTTGAGTCTTGGTAATCGCTTTTTAATTGAAAAATTCCGCCACTGACGTCGATAATTGAATGAAAGGCATAGCTACCGTGATAAGCTGATGGACGAGGCATTCTATTCCCATATCTCTCTAGCATTCCAGCGCAACGAACTTTCACAGATTGGTTAGAGCGCGTAGATCCGACTTCTTCGAAATTGACACCAATTGTTGGCATGCCGTGAGAGCATTTTTCTTCGTCTTCTTCTTCTTCCGAATTTGATGATTGCGTATTGGCTGAGTAATGTCCTAGCGGAAAATTATCTCCTGCATGACAATGTCATCAGTGATGTCATCGATGACATATAGGTGACATTGTCATGCATGATATCTTGGAGGACATCTCATCGTGAAGGGATGCTGTTCACGTGCTTGAATCTCATTGGCTATTGAAATTTAAATAAGGTTTTAGCGTCAGTTGATCGTTAGCATGAAGTGGCGTAGTGGATGAGTGCTCGACACAGAATCCGAAGATCGCGGTTTCGATCCCTGGCTGAGGCGAACAAAAATTGTTAAAAATAGATTTGTAAAAATTTTCGAAATATTTAAAGAGAGGGCAAACAAGAGAGTTATCGAACTGGTGTTTCTATAAATTGACATTTAAAGAGAAAAATTGCATGATGTGCTCCTCTCACATGCTTTTTTTGCCATCGCACCCCCTGGCATGACATTGTCACCGGTGAATTCACTGTTCACCGCCTGTACAAATGTCATACAAAGTGTCATATAATTTGTCATGCATACCGGATCCAAAGTGATGTAAAGGGTGCATCACCGATGATGTCAGCGGGACATTTGCCGCTGGGGGATGTTTGGTCAATGGCAGATAAGAACTTTTCGTTTTAAAGGATTCCTTAAAGTGATACATATGTACATGCATAATATCTATGTAACATTCGTTGTTAAAGCACATCTCGCACGTCACACTCATGCCACTCAAGCCACTGGCTGCCTGCCGTGTTCCTAATACGATTAATGAATCGCTGATTAATGACGTTTCAACTGGCGAAGAAGGTTTTTTTCCACAATTTTTGTGCAATTTACGTGCTTTTTACGAAGAAATCCTTTTCCAAAGCACCCAACAACAGCACAGCGCAGCATAATCGTAGATCGTCATTAAAGCTGCCACAACGACGAATACATATCCGAATAACAAGCGTTGCAGTAAGTCGTCGATGCAAGAAGGATAGGCGATTAAGATTAAAAAGTTTAGCAATGCCTGCCATTTACAGCCATCAAAAATAGCCAGCAGGGGTTAAAGGGTTATTCGCAGTGAAATTTAAGACGATGATCGTTAAAACTATGTAATAATAAATTAAGACTTAACACGAAGTCTCTTAAGCCCGTCGGTTTAAAGGAGAGACGAAACGATGGAGAGACAGAGAGACGAGAAGCCGTCGAGCCGGAGAGGGACAGCCAGACACATACATACATACTTATGTAGAGAGACACTGTAAGCATTCCGAGAGCACGCAATTTGGGAAGACAGAAAAATCACTCGGCCTTGATTCACAAATGATTCGCAATGGGATACCCAGCTACAAATCGTCTGTAGAAAGAAACCACTTTTGCGCTAAAAAGGGCCAACAATTTGATCTCCATAGTAAACGTATTCAAGTAATTGAATCTTTACTTTGTACAATATAATTTGTAAGCAGAATAAATGGCTGCGGACCACAAAAAAGAAAAAAAAAAGCCGCTGGAATGTAAATATGCAAATACAGTGTAGGTAGACTCTCCTTGCGGACACTCCTCTAAAGCGGACAGCCCTGCTAAACGGACACTTTTTGGGAATGCTCTTGTGTTCCTGTTTCTCAAATAGTTTCCTCTTAAGCGGACATATTTTTCGGTCCCATAGGTGTGCGCTGTTCCTCACTTATCGCTTTAACGCGCCAAAAGTTATTTCATTTCTTCGTTTGAAACTCATGTGAAATTTATTGAAACTCACAATTCGAATCAATTCGAAGCTATTCGATTCAAAATAAATTCAGTCTTTAGCTCGGGCATAACCTTTACCTAAAAGTCTAGTGTTGAATAACCAACAGTGAGCTGCCGTTCTTCCGTCAGCTTCTTTCTCTCTGGATGTAGCATAATTTTCGCTTCGTTTTCTAAGAGCGGGGTTTTACCCCCTTTGGCCATGATCTTCTATGACCTCTTTGTTATGTCCGATAGCAATATGTTAGTTATGTCATCACGGATTGTGAGTCTTGGTGCATTTTGCTTTGGAAAATGTTCAAGAGATTTTTTTTTTTTTTGTGTCATATACATACATACATATGATTATATGAGAAGTACCCATCGGGAAATGTCCCCGATGATGTCCTAGTTACTTCGGAGCCGGAATGCATACTATTTCCGGTGACACTTTGTATGACATTTACACAGGAGCTGACAGGGACTTCAGCGGTGAAATTATCACCGGAAGATTAGAAAATGTCACTGGTGAGCCCTCATATAGCATTGGCACGCCATTGTCATAGGGGGTGCGATGGCGAAAAAAGTATTTGAGAGCAGCACATTGCTCTTTTCTCTCTAAATGTCAGTTTGATAAATCTCTTCTTTACCCCCTCTTTGAATATTTCGAAAATTTTTAGAAATCTATTTTTAACAATTTTTGTTCGCCTCAGCCAGGGATCGAAACCGCGATCTTCGGATTCTGTGTCGAGCACTCATCCACTACGCCACTTCATGCTAACGAATCAACTGACGC
Organism: Chlorops oryzae; assembly: GCA_020466095.1. Classification (NCBI taxonomy): domain Eukaryota; kingdom Metazoa; phylum Arthropoda; class Insecta; order Diptera; family Chloropidae; genus Chlorops; species Chlorops oryzae. Next base: position 160,058,932 of record CM035806.1, read on the forward strand.
TAAAACCTTATTTAAATTTCAATAGCCAATGAGATTCAAGCACGTGAACAGCATCCCTTCACGATGACATTTCCTCCAAGTTGTCATGCGTGACAATGTCACCTATATGTCATCGATGACATCACTGGTGACTTTGTCATGCAGGAGATAATTTTCCGCTGGGTATTGACGTAGTTTTGATGGATTGTTGTCAGTTTTTGGTGGAATTTCAATTTTCAAATGAATAAATGTCGTCTTTTTAATTGAGCTTATGAGATCCCTATAGGGTTACAAAAAATGCCATTTGTATGATCTCAATTTAAGTGATTAAATGGATGAAATAGAGTTTTGAAAATACCTGAACGGCCTATTCGTTTTAGGACCGGCAACGCTAATCGCTGAGAGTATTTCGATTAACTACACGCATTGAAAATTACTATCGATATACATAAATCGCGATGCTAAGCCGTGGAAGCATTTAAAAGAAAACAATAACATTTTGATTGATGGGCATATTGAACTTGCGCATTGAAACAATGCAAAATTTCATGAAAAGCCAAAAGATCAAATGGTCAAAAGCTATAACTTCCGCAATTGCTGCATCGGCTTATGGCCGATCAAATTGTTTTCCAAAGCGTTCCAATCCGTTCGTTCATTTTCATGTACTGAGATCAAATTACATACTATCATGGTTGGTGGTGGTCCATCAAAAGAACGTTTACATGTACATGTATATTTTAGTTTATAGTATGTATGAAAACAATGGATTTTACAATATTTTCGGCAGTCGCCTACAATAGATGAGTAGTGGGTATCGAAATTCGATTAAGTATTTTCGAATTTCGAACATTTTCGAGGCATTCGACTATTCGAATGAAAACTTATGCTGTAGATTCGATTACACTGTGACACATTTTTGTGGTCATCGAATGTTGACAGAAATTTGACTGCAGTTTCTGAAAGTGCTCGGCATATATAACTATATAAGTCACTCAGGACCCGTTTCCATTTTGGCTCTTTTCAACACGGTCTTGGGTACCCACCACGGTCTTGGGTACCCACCAAAATGATCATTTTTCACTTAGGTACTCACCAAAAGTATTTCTCTCTCGCTCTTTTTTTGCCTGCCGAGTAACATCTCTTTCTAACTGGCGCGAAAACGTCCCGCGCAATATCTATGAGAGTGATATATATGGTTATATGTGGTGCTCGGTGAGCATAGTATATCTCTATACATGGATTTTTTAGGTTTTCTAAATTTCTATTTTAAATCGATTTCAAAAAGTGTGGCCTAGAATTAAGCTGCGCACTTACTTATGGATATATCTCGTAACGCGTTCAATATTTCTCTTTCGTATCTGTGATAAAGTTTTAGCCCTCGACTCGAAAACAATAGTTTTATAACTAACTAATCCAAAAATCTCCATCTAGTAGCTACAAATTGCAAAAATCTCAAAAATTGTAAGATTTTCTCACCTCTTTAAAAAAAAAAAAAGAAATTTAGACAATCTCACTAAAGTATAGGGAGTTGCCATAACCACCGAAACAGTGAATAAGGAAGCGTCTTTTTTTTTTCTTTTTTACCCCGTATGACTTTCTAGACCAAAGAAATTGTTATAGGTACAACGTGTTTCCCGCCCGTGGGACCGGATTTCAGAAAATCGATTTATTTTTCAATGAAACCTTCGATTCTAGCGAATTTTAATATCTCAAGGTTCGAGTTCGAAAGTTTGTCATAGCGGGGCATAAATTCGAC